>JAQSVV010000108.1:0-600000 GCA_036375495.1 Agrotis segetum
ACGTACCCACAAAAGTGTAGGTGACAGATATAATAATAAAATAAACAAAATGAAAATATAATTTAAATTCGCAGATGCTTTGAATTTTCAAATGTTTTGTTAAATAAATAGATATACTTAGAAAGTTATAGAAAGAAAACTTAATCTTTCAAAATACTTCATATTTTTTTCAATATAGGTACTAAAATAAAATTCATAGTTACTACATAGCATGTTCTTGTTAAACCACTTAAAAGTTAAATAAAAATGGTTAAAGCATGTCTTATAACCTATGAATAAAGTAAAATTCCATATTCTTCGGTGGAGCAGTCATTGATTTCTTAGAATTCTCTAACAAGAAAGGTATTGATAGACAAACTCAGTAATACTATCAATTAATGTCTAAACTTCATTAAAATAACATAATTACTAATTATGAACACGCAACTCAATCGTTATAGCACGAATGTCACTACAAATGACCTAAGAACGAACAATGAATCCATTCATTAAAAAAAAACCGAGTTGGTGAACGAAAAATTATTAAAAAAAGCTAGAAGTTAAAAAAAAACTCACTGTTTCCATTCTCGCTCTTCTTCTTGGCCACAATAACTCCGTTATTCTCGATGGTGGTAGAAACTCCGTTCAGCTCCCTCATTTTCACGGATTAAAAAGTTAAATAAAAAAAAAACTGCAATAAGGACCGCGTTTCGCGCGTTTTCAAACGTCACTTTGACACTTCGCTTTGGCGCCAACTGGTGTTACGGTAACGACGGAGTATACAGCCAAGGTGATCGCGATCGACAAAAAAAAAGGAGAATGGTTTAATGTAATTGTTTAAATTCTAAAAGGACTAGGTTACTAGTGAATTATTTAAAAATCTGCAGAGGTGTTTATACTACAGCGACGTATGCAGAAATGATCGCTATGGCCGTCCAGTTTCTTATATTTATACAAAAAATACTTAGTTTTCTGCTACAGTTAACATTGTGTAATATTCGTTGTGTTCAGTTGTTGGTTTTGTTGATATTAATTCCTTTTTTTTGTTACACAATATTTTTTTTTGATTGCGACACTCGTGTTTATCTCAACTAATTAATAAAATATTGTTAGATGCTGATATAATTTTTTTTTGTGGCCTTTGTGAGTTGACGACCGATAAAATAGACCACGCAGGTCCAAACGTGAACGTGATGGGCCCGAGATATATCCGTATCCGTATGAATGATAAATGTTTTAGTGAGATTTGGTTGATTAATATTTTTGCTCAGTGAGATGTGTGCTTGCAAACGCAACTACAATTCCGTTATTTTTCGTGTGGCAGGCATGATTTTCTTGGAGGCGGAATGTGCAAGGCAGAGGACATCCTCCACCTCACACCCTAGTCACCTAGGGAGAAGCCGTCCTAGGAGGAGGCCCGGCGGAAGTGCCTCTCGGGGCCGCGGGGCTTTGTATGCAAATGAAGAGTTAGTGGTTTTTACTCAGTAAGTGCTCTTCTTCTACTCCACTCAGGACGGCTTGGGTTGAGGTTTTGTGTTTCTATGTATTATCGAGATTGACTTTTCCTTCATTGTGTTGAGAACTGATTATGTGATTTATTAATCTATTAGATTTTATTTCTTAGTTGCGGTAATGCCTCAGCCACCGCGCCAATTGTAGCCTAAAACTATTACCTCAATAGTGAGTGAGAGAGAGATTTAGGGACAGAGAATGAGAAAGAGAGGGAGAGAGAGAGAGAGAGATAGATAGATAGATAGATATATAGAAGAAGAAAGCAAGTTAAAAGGCCATTACCTTTTAAAACACATAAAATAAGGAAGTTACATAATGCCCACACAGTACGGAAACTTTTAAACAATTAGATTACCACAGTGTCGAGTGATAACCTCTTGTTGCTTTCAATCAAACATTATGTTTGTTCGTGGTTGTTTTATAAACTTTTTTCTTGTTTAGATATAATTATTATATCATGTCATGTTACTATGGAATTGTATATTAATGTACTTATAGTCGTAGGTCATGGGTTTTAGATACCCGGCCAGCTACTACCCGGTACTGATTCCAGAGTAGATTAGGTCATTATCAGTTGTATTATGTCTACTGCTACGGCAACTCGCTGTCCGACCATGGACCATGCCCGGGTCGACGGCGTGTTGTGTTCCACGCGCGCCTCAAAGAACGTCAGCATGATGACGGGGGCCTAGAGGGCCAAAGTCAGCCGGGGTCGCGGGATTTATCTCATTACCGTGATCCCGGAACATAAAGGGCTATTGAAGAACACCGTGGATCTTAGTCAGTACGAGCCTGACAGTATCTCCCGCCCTGCCCGGGGTGGGAGGACTCATTTGATGATTATACAACGCTAAGAAAAAAGCAGTCCCCAGATTTCCACTGCTGAACATAATCGCCTCCTCCTTTTGGCCACCACGTATATCTATACGTCGATAACAATTAGCCCTAGCATCCATTCACGATGTTGTCGGTCATCACCAGCGAGCGCATTACTGTGTATTTCATTTCATCACCAGTACTCCTAAAACGGTGAAAAAAAGATTGTGGGGAAACTGGCATGTCGTAGAACGAAAAGTTCTAAGATTTGTAATAAATCCATCTGTCATAGCGAGTTCCCTCCGTGCCTCGGAAAGCACGTAAAGCCATTGGTCCCGGCTGTCATTTATAGATCTTTGACAGTCGGAACTATTAGTCAGAAGCTCTAAATGACTGACAACCTTGGGGTATCGTATAACCCATGTTAATGGGTTGTAGAGGTCCGATAGTCAGTCGCTCCAAGTAGAATACTCAGCTGCAATATTCAGCTGCATCTGGTTCGACTGGAAGCCGACCCCAATATAGTTGGGAGAAGTCTAGGCAGATGATATTGATTCCTGTTGCACCATAATAAAAATAATTACTAATGTTAATCTATGCCGTGAAGACAATTTTGTAACATGAACTTCTAATGATAATTGATAAGGTAACTAGACCAGCATGTGCTCCCCAGCGAAGAGGTCAATATGTTTTATTACATAGTTTCATAATAAATTGATTACAGTCTGTTTTATGTATCATAGAGACTGAGCGTGATTTTCAGCCACAATTAACTTCCTCTAGATACCGCAAGGTAAGCGTCCACAGGTCCGCATCGTACGTATCGGGCGCATCGCATCAAACGGATTAATACGAGTATTAGACGCGAGTATCAGCAATCGGATTACGGACGCCATCTTCATTTGGATTTTTTTTAGTGATCATTCGTTCAGAAAGTGTTTGTGGGAAAGGAGGAAAACGATGCAGAAGTTGTTACTGCTTGTTTATTAGCAAAAGAGGAATGTAAGATAAAAATTAACAAATGGTTCAGTAAGCGTGCCTGGCGTGTCCACTGACGTACATGTACATGCGATGCGTACCGATTTCGTATGACGTAATCGGTACGCATCGCATGTAGGCATTGCCGATGAGCCGTCCGTACGATGCAGATCAGTGGACGCTGTTGTATGTCACGTCTTCGATTTTTTTAAGACGTGCCGGTTTCCTCAAGATGTTTTTCTTCACTTTTTTGAGAGCAGTGGTTATGAAATAATTAAGTTCACTAAATAATGCGCCTGGCTGGGTTCGGAACCACGACTTACAAACTCGTAAGTTGTTGTAGATTCTACTGGAGTCGCTTCTCCATGGCTGTTAATGAGAAATTCGCACTATGCTCAGGTAGAAAATTACTGATGACTCTGCTCTGGAGTGTAGGCGTGGTGATTTTCCACAAACGATGAGGCACTTAAAATCGTTGCCTGCATGCCCTTTCGACTGTTTGCTACAGGAGTTGATGGACGTTTCTGAGTCAATTCTAGGTCGATTCCATATAATATTGTCATCAACTCGATAAGAAGAAGAATAGGATATGTACAACATGGGTATTGAACTTTCATGGTCAACCTACAGCCATACTTGCGATCACAAGACCTTTTACGGATCACAGCATCCAAATTCTCGAACATTCCGAAGTCCTACAACCTCTTCGGTTACGGCATTGTAAACATAATCTATATAACTTATCAACCGTTGATGCATGACCAATGGTTGAGGCAAAAACTCTGGCCTGTCTGTCATACAAATATTTTTTGTATGAGTCACTAAAAGGCTATAGATAGATTGTAGCCAAAACACTCACATAGAGTTCATTTTGGAGGTTAAGTCGACTTGCTTAGGACGGTCCTTAGATGGGTGATCGCCGGTGATATGCACGTTTAGCCATTGGTCATCTGCCTAGCCTTTTCCCAACTATATTGGGGTCGGCTTCCAGTCGAACCAGATGCAGCTGAATATCAGTATTTTACGTGGAGCGACTGCCTATCGGACCTCCACAACCCAGTGACTGGGTAATACAATACTCCATGGTAAGACTGGTTGTCAGACTTTCGAGCTTCTGACTAACAGTAACGACTGTCAAAGATCTACAAATGACAGCCGGGACTAACGACTTTCCGAGGCACGAAGGAAACTATCGCTAGGCAACTGGGCTTCTCCCAATATCCCTTTGTGCCTGTTGGCCTTGTTTTGTTCTGTCTCCTGCTTGCATGGAGGGAAGTGGAAACAATTTTTTTCCTACTCCTCCACTATTCTTTTCTGATTAATTTCGTTGCAGGATCCAAAACAGGAATTCATTCTCCGGGACACGTCGAGCTTCATTTTCTCGGCGCGTAGTTGCTCCAATTGGCAATAGATTTGAATTATATTCGTGCCCGTTTGGGCAACACGTCAAAATAGGTGTTCAAATTGGACAATCGTTGCTCTAAACATTGGGTGCCCTAAATATCGTTTGGGAATCCCTCCGTTGCGAGAGTTACAATCTCCTGTTAAAATGTTTAGTTCACTCCCTATATCTTTTATTTACACTTTTCATTATTTTTAATTTAGAGTTTTATTGTCGAGGTTATCATTTCAAATACTTTTATGAAAACAATCGTTTCTGATGCCCTTTTGACCAAATAATTAGATATTAGATTAAAGAGTATTTAACAATTATAGAGTACCTACTTTAGCACTTAAAAATATTGAGCAATATTTTTAGTCTTATCATCAAAATTGTGTAATAAACAGTAAGTCAGTCCCTATACTCCCTATCAATCATTCAACTTGAAACTAATTCGTTTTTAATAAGTTGAATACAATAGGTTTTGCGTGCCGTGTATGTAAATGTACAGAGCAGGGGCAGGCAAGCTTTTTTTTAGCGTGGTAAAATCATCAAAAATGAGTCCTCCCACCCCGGGAGGGACTGTCAGACTCGTACTGACTAAAATCTACGGTGTCCTTCAATAGCCCTTTATGTTCTTGGGTCACGGTAATGACATAAGTCCCGCGACCGCGGCAGCCTTTGGCCCCGTCATTTTGCTGACGCTCTTTGACGCGCGCGTGGAACACAACGCTCTGTCAATTTTTACCCATCGAACATTAGCCTTCCCCTATTTGAAAATCTAATTATAAGGGTTGAAAAAAAATACTCAAAAGATTTTTAAAGATTCTTTCCGTAGAAAGGAAAGAAAACCTTTGATTTTTCCTTTCTATAGAAAATGTGAAATTCGTGACGCATGCGTAAGTGCGTAGACCATTTATAAAATAGAAAGAACTTTGTCCATTCTTAGTAGATTAGAGATAGAATTGGTCAAGCTACACGTTCTGCTGTAATTCAGAGCAATATTTCATCATTTCATAAATGATAATAAAAGTGGAATATTGGACAGACATTTGCGACGTCGACAACTTATAAAATGAAGTCTTCTACCCACTTCACGACCTCAGGCGATGCGACACGTCGCGGGAGTGTATTAAGATAAGTGCAGCGTCCACAACACTGGAACGCCAAGAGCAATTGAATGATCAGCGGGGGGACTGAAAAAAGGAGTGATGCGAAATGAGTCAAATGTCAGTACGACCTACCTTTTTTATCGTGGTTAAATCACCAAATGAGTCCTCCCACCCAAGGCAGGACGGGACTACGGGAGGGACTGTCAGACTCGTACTGACTAAAATCCACGGTGTCCTTCATTAGCCCTTTACGTTCCAGGGTCACGGTAATTCGATAAGTCCCGCAACCAAGTCTGACCTACCTAGAAGTAGTTTTTCCGGGTCTGGGTGTGTGTGTAATGTGAGTTTCTGTGTTTTAAAAACTCACAAAAGGCCAATATTTAAAAAAAATAAATGGTCATCACTGTTCTTTCAGTGTTTCACGAGCTACAGTTGTTTTTTTTTTAGTTAGTCTCGTGTTTGACCTCTTAGGGTGCTCCCACATCTATCGACGCGGAATCGGCTTTTTGCGTCGCCCTTTCTCTTTCTGTCGCTTAGAACTGCCATTTGTTAGACCGAGACAGAAAGCATAATGCGATCGCACGCAGCGGAGTCCTTGACGCGGCCGCGTGCTATCGCATTGTCTCGGTCTAGCAAATGGCAGTTCTAAGCGACAGAAAGAGATAGGGCGACGGAAAAATCCGATTCCGCGTCGATAGATGTGTGAGCACCCTTATCTCACCCGATGGTAAGCGAATATGAGGTTGATGTTTAAATTCGATTGCTCTTTGCATTCCAGGGCCACTGTATTCTACTAAGACAGTTCCGTGAATTGTAGCTTGTGGCCTAGGACTTATATTTCTCCAATGTTATAAAATTGATGAGTAGTAAAATGTTTGACATAGTTTCTTTGCCTTTAAAAAGTTATAAAATATGCAATAATTTAATGTTTTAACTTGCGTATTGCTGACGTGTTAGTTAATTTTATCGGTCGCCTATGTAAAACATATTTTGTCGATCTATACTTATTTTCTATAGAGGTATGTTTGTATCTAGGGGATATGAGGAACTAATACAATTAAAAAGGAAAAAACCGGCCAAGTGCGTGTCGGGCCACGCACAGTGTAGGGTTCCGTAGTTGCCCATCAAAATACATAGGTATACGAACTAACTAAACTGATTCGCTGATTTTAATTTTAAAAAGAAGAATTTTCAAAATCGGTCCAGGTGTCTTTGAGAAATCGGGGAAAATACATTAAAAAAAAAGATTACGACGAATTTAGAACCTCCTCCTTTTTTTGAAGTTAGTTAAAAATTGTTATCGTATTAAAGCTGTAAAAATAAAGTTGACAAACTTACATTTGCAGTTGAAGAGGATGTTCTCCGATACATTTTGTTTAAGAAAATATATTATTCAAGTACATTTTATAAGTTGGTCGACTATTACTCGAAAAGTTGTAAAGCCTACTTAGTCATGATAATTTTCTTTTAAACTTCGTTATATAGTATACTACTATTGTGAATTTTTTCACACCCCCAAACATAACCGTTTAGCTGGTAGAGGGGGGGGGACACTCGAGTCGAGCAAAATTTAGCACTTTAAAGCTTAATATTTCACAAATGAATTTTTTTATCAAAAAATTGTTAATGGAAACTCACATTATTTTTAACCGACTTCAAAAAAAGGAGGAGGTTATCAATTCGACTGTATTTTTTTTTTTTTTTTTTTTATGTTTGTTACCTCATAACTTGCGACTGGGTGAACCGATTTTCATGATTCTTTTTTTATTCGAAAGCTGGTGCTTCCCGTGGGGTCCGATTGTCACCATTTCAGGATCTGATGATTGGATCTTGGAGAAATCGAGGGCAACACTCAAATTTTATTAGCTGACACATAGTTTTTCGCAAATCTTATGAAGTAATTCAAGTACTTGCGTATGGAAATCATCATCTCATGTAGCTGAGCTGATGATGGAAGGTACAACTCCTCAAGTAAGAAAATTGTGTTTGTGTTCGCATATCTCCGGAACTATAAGTCCGATTTAAGTAATTCTTTTTTTGTTGTACTAGGTATCGTTCAACTTAGGGAATAATCAAATTTCATCAAAATCGGTTCAGCAGTTTTTGAGATAGGGAATAAATGAAAGAGATGTTAACGATGTTATTACCGGTGCTACGGATTACAAAATTCTAGTGCACATGTAAGAAAATGATGTATTTGACAAGAATTTTGGTTGAATATTTAAACTAAAAAGAGTAAAATAAAAACTTTTTCAAAAAAAATGTGACCGCCTTCAAAAACAACCACAAAAAAGAGTAAAATAACCTACAAAACTTTTCTTTCGGAAGTCGGTGGCAAAAGAGACAATGAATTAATAAAAAAGTCACCGACTTCCGAAAGAAAAGTTTTGTAGGTTATTTTACTCTTTTTTTTTAAAGACCTATTTAATGATACCACACACTAAGGGGTACGCGAGAACGAAAAAAAACATTCCCACTTTACGTTTTCAGGAGGTACCCTAAAAAAAAATATTTTTCGAGATTATATTTTACCACTTTTTCGGCACAACAAATGCGTATATTTACACCAAATCACAACTCTCTAGTACTGTGCGTCTCTGAGCTAAACTGCGGACAGACGGACGGACGGACGGACGGACGGACATAGCGAAACTATAAGGGTTCCTTGTTGACTACGGAACCCTAAATAGGCATAATAATATTCCACAACTATCACAGAACAACTAAGCAGAGCTTGTGTTATTGCCTCTAACACACCTCCGCTGCGAAACAACAACTGCGAAACCGCTGCGTGAGTTTCGCTGTGCAACAGTACTTCATTTACACGAAACTATAATAGCGAAACAGGTTGAGAAATAAGAATCGAAAGAAAATGTTGTCGCTTTTGGAGTCAGAGGAGGAACTAATCTTACTGTGGTCAACTACTTTAAAAAGGCGTCGTACCTGGGTGCATGATATCAATAAAAAAAGAAAGAAGTTAGGAGAAAATATTTTATGTAAACAGTTACAGTTTTTCAGTAAATTCCAAATCCAGTGTTCCTATTTCGCTCATAAAAATTGTCGATTGCTACAGACGCGTCCGAGATACACGCGGAACCGCTCCAAAATGGCGGACAACGGGTGGAGATGTAGACGGCGCCTAAGCAAATGAGCGAAATCATGTTAGAAAGAGACAACATCATAGTCAGTTTTGTACGTTAGAGCAGGGAATTTCGCTATTGTTTCGCCGCCCAACAACTCACAGCGAAACTATGGCGGTTTCGCCCTTTGGGTTTCGCAGCGGAGGTGTGCTACAGGCATATGGGTACTAGACAGCTAATAAACATACTTATGTATATATTTCATACATAAATATTATAGATAAATTTTACACCCAGACACAGAACAAATGATCATGCTCATCACACAAACATTTGTCCTGGTTGGGAATCGAACCCACGACCTCCGGCATAGCAGTCAGGGTCACTAACCACTAGACCAACTGACATTGCATTACTGACTGAAACTGAATTATCATCATCATCATCATATCAGCCCTAAGACGTCCACTGCTGAACATAGGCCTCCCCTATAGACTTCCAATACTATCGGTTGTAAGCGGCCTGCATCCAGCGTGATCCTGTGGCCTTCATAAGATCGTCTGCCCACCTAGTGGGTGGACGTCCTACGCTGCGCTTGCCGGTGCGTGGTCTCTATTCGAGAACCTTACGGCCCCATCGACCATCAGTTCTGCGTGCTATGTGGCCTGCCCACTGCCACTTTAAGCTTGCTAATTCGTTGGGCTATGTCGGCAACTTCGTCTTGTCTACGAATTTCCTATTTTCTGCGTCGAGCACGCAGAGAGACTCCGAGCATAGCCCTCTCCATCGCGGGCATGCGGACAGCGAGTAAAGGGCAACTTGCTGATCGACCATGGACTATGCCCGGGTCGACAGCGCGTCGTGTTCCTCACCGTGACCCCAGAACGGGCTAATGAAGGACACCGTGGATTTTAGTCAGTAATACAAGTCTGACAGTCCCTCTCGCCCTGCCCGGGGTGGGAGGACCCATTTGATGATTATACCACAATAAAAAAAGCCCTATCCATAGCTCGTTGGGCTATCATGAGGAAACTATGACTGTGAACTTCCACAATTAATTTCCATTAGATGAATTGTACTGAAAATGACTGTTGTCAATCAATAAAAACCCATGATGATTCAACGAATCAGAAACCCCCTTTATAATGTTTGTAGGTAAATAATTCTCAGAAATACATGACAATTTTACAGAAACAAAATGTCAACATGAAGAGGCGAGGACGAAGAGACGTGAGCTAGCGTACGGAGAGCCGTAAGCGAGGGTACGGAAAAGACGACAGCTAGTCGACCGCACACTGCACCGCGGTTCGTGAGCTAGTCCGAGGCGATGCGATTACGTTACGATTCCGATTAGTGTGTGTTGCAGTAACGAGTTTTTTTTATTTTTATTAATGATAGGTTCGCGTTTGACCACTATCTCGCCTGATGGTAAGCAAAGATGTGGTCGACGGTGAAGCACGCTTGCCTAGAAGTAACCTGTTCACTCTTGACTTGAAGACCCCAAGGTTATAGCTGTCGGGATATACAGACGGCAGCAGGGAATTTCATACAAAGGAGTTTCATACAAAAATAATACTGAACGGCTCGAGTTGATACGGTGACGATCCCTTTCCGTTTTCATATGTGTGCTACGATCCTTAGACAGCACGGTTGCGCAGTGGTTTAGCGATTGAATGTTGCGCTGTGTTGCAAAAAAATGGAGACGTTACAAAAACTTGGTTGAAATCAGGGACCGAAAACCTTTATAAATTACGGTACCGGTATTGAAGAATTTTGGTTATTTTTCAGACTTAGGTAACCGCTATCTGTGTAACCAGACCGAAGAAAAATGTAACCTCTATTCAGGTTACCGTTTTAATACCGGTTAACTAAAGATAACGACTCTTTGTCACACACACATGCGATGCGCGCCCTGTGACTATTGCACGTGTGAAGTGTGCAAGATAGGGGTAATTTTTATTTCGGTAACCGGTATTAATACTGGTTATGTATTCACTTTTAATAATAAAGGTAATCTTTAAAATTACCTGTAAAAGAAAAAAAGGTTGTTACCGAAAAAATACCCGTAGATCATACCGGTTTCGGTCCCTGGTTGAAATAAGTAGATAATAAAGATAAGTGATGATAAGGCCTATATTCAGCGGTTTACGACTGAAGCTGATGATGATGATCAGTGTTACCAGCCACTATTTACTCCTCAAATTACGTAAAAAACCCCCTGCAAATTAAATCACGTCACCTAGAGGATAAACACAGATTTATTCGGCAATATTTTCTAAACAAATGACTATTATGGCTTTTTAGCGATGGGAAATAACATGCAAAATAGGAAAACCGCATGAAAATCAAACGGTTTACGTGACTAAATAAATGTATTAAATTTGACGTCTTCTTCTGGGATAAAAAGTCTACAGTTAGATTCTCAAGGTTAAACGGAGAGTTACCCTTCTGAGAATCAGTCATGCTAGCGAAGGAGTAGGCGGAACGTGTGAGGGAGAGGACAGCGTCGACCTCCCAACCAGACGTCGCCTCTAAGGGCCCCCCGTCAGATTGCTGTCAGATTTTTGAGGCCCGCGTGGAACACGACGCGTCGCCGTTGACCCGGGCATGTTTCATAATCGGACGGCGAGTCACCCATGGCATGTCCATCCAATATTAATTTATACAAAATTTCTCACTGGGTGAAGGATCCATCGATTATGCTTTCTCTGAAATGATTACAAGAGAGGAAAATTAGTACCTTCCGTTTTCATTGAGAAATTCTTCATAAAATTGCAGGGAAATCGATTTATTTATAAGTAATAATTAGCGGTTACTGCGTTTTCCTTAACGAGAGTTGTAGATCTGTCATTTAATGATAGCTAGAAGAGTAGTGAATGAATTACAGTGCCGTAATTATGTGTATTTATGTGCCAGTTTCTTTAACTGCGTCCTAGTCGGGCCATAGGTTACTTTACTGCATGGAAAATTTGAAAATTGGAAATCTGTTCCCTTAGCACGAATTTGCACTCTTACTTTACAGCCCGTCTTTCCAGTATTTACAGCGTTTCTTCTATGAACAAATGGAACAGCGCCTCAGGTGTGCGAAGAAGGAACTAATTTTCTCCTTGAAAATTGTCAATTTGTAATTGTCAAAGTTTCAGTTTACTTTACGTCTCAAATAGTGAAAACTCGTGCTAAGGCTAAGGATACTTTTTGTTCGTCTGTTATACGGTTAAAGACAAGTTATAGAGTACATATATATCGTATCAATGAAATAATAAATGTAATGAACACGTATTTTTTTAAATCAATGTTTGCTGACAATAATAAAACGCTTCGAAATTCGGCCACTATTTTTTTTGAGTAAAATAGCCATTTCTGTGCCCTGTGCGTGGACTCCACTGGCACACCCCTATTTTTAGCACTATTTTGAAATAAACTCTGACACGAATAAAAATTTTCAAATGGACAAATACTAGTGTTTAAATAGAGTACGAATGATAGCGTGAATAAATTATAGTGTATACAAGACCGATATAATGCCCATACGATTTTCCATATGTATTTTTTTAATACGACATTTTTTTGTCCACACGGTTGGCGCAGTAACCTGCGTATAGTAGGTCCAATTATTTGTTAGATCTACAAGTACCTACCTAATTGTCTCGGATTTGGGCATGTGAGTTTAAATGTTTGTAAACGCACCCATGATATACAGGATGCAATCTAAGTCGGGGGCATTATTTGAAACTAAGACACTACTCATGATAATAATTGCATTAGGCATAATAATAGGCAAATCAAAAATATTATTAATGCAAGTATGGAAAACTCTAAACATGCAGTAAGTCATATTACATACATCGCAAAAGGCTTATTAATGCAAATAAACAATAAAAAGTAATAAAAAAATTACATCATAAACCCCAATAAGTTTTCAAGCATCAAAATTTCGAACACAGTACAGCGCGTTACGAAAAGTAAACAAACATCAAATAATACTAACTTGTATTTATATAAAACTTTTGATTTGCGTAATACAATTAATAACATGAGTACCGTCTTGGTTTAAAATAATGCCCATGAATTTAATTGCACCCTGTAGAAGAAATTCTTAGGGTAAAAAAGTTTTGCTAACTTTTGCTTGCTTATGTGTGAAAGTGAGAAGTTTTACTAAAATCGTGTTAGTTTTCAGTACCAGACGAGACGTAAAGTAAACTGGAATTTTGACAATTTCAAATTGACAATTTTCACATCACAGGCGCTGTTCCATTTTTCCCACGTATTTATACACTCAATTTTCTTGTTTGTTTGTTTTTTCATACAAGAAACGCTGTAAATACTGGAAAGACGCTGTAAAGTAAAATAGTGAAACCTCGTGCTCGTGAAACTGATATTCAGAAACAAAAAAAATTATGAA
Organism: Agrotis segetum; assembly: GCA_036375495.1. NCBI lineage: Eukaryota > Metazoa > Arthropoda > Insecta > Lepidoptera > Noctuidae > Agrotis > Agrotis segetum. Next base: position 13,261 of record JAQSVV010000108.1, read on the forward strand.
ATGCCGTAATCCGAATCTTAATCTAAACTAAGATTGAGATGTTATCTTAATTTTTGACGTTAGTTATGTCCGGTACATAAAGTTGAAAAAAAAAGTAGTGCCTAACAAAGCGAATCGTTTTACCATCACAAAAAGCGATCCCTAAAACCGAAACATTGAGCTTGACCGACATTTTTTTACTAGTTTTTTTACAATCACTTTTTACTCGTATTTATTTTCACGGTCGGTTATATAATAGTCGGTCTGTTGACCCATTGAGGCATGCAATCTAAGGCCATACGCCATTGTTCTTTGTATATTCTCAGAAAATCGTAATAAAATGTTTTTCTTTAATAATTTTTAGAAGAGTAGTGAGGAGCTCGTGGCTAAATAATTACAGCCGCACAGCACTTTTCAAACATCTTTCAGCACGCGTAGCATGGCGATCAATTCTATCTCTATTCTACCAAGAAAAGACCAAGTTATTTCATCGTTTTTCTATACAAAACGTCTGCTTTTTGCACAAATATGACACCATTCGTACACTATTGAAGAAGAGAACGTTTTCCATAATATTTTTTTGTTTATTACCATGCTTATAATCCTATTTTACGTTCTGTCATTTTGACAATTCTTCCGTCAACAAAACCCCTTTCTACGGCGCCATGCTACGCCAGGTTGAGCCGCGCTTATTGAGCCGCGTTGGTCTGTAGATGGGTGACCATCTATCACAGCGAGTTTCCTCCGTGCCGTTGAAAGCCGTTGTTCCCGGCTGTCATTTTTGTAGACCTTTGACTGTGATTAGCGCAGCATGCAGCAGATGCGATCTCCGGCGAGGATTATAGATTTTACTAAAATCTAACGATGCGCCGATCCAGTTTAGGCTGTGGGAAAGTGACAGAGCAATACAAGTCGTCTAGCGCCATCTCTTTCCCACAGCCTAAAGACGTTATGGTAGGCCACCTGTTGATAGTTTGCATGAAACTTTGTTACTATTAGGTGTTTTAAATTTTGCGTGCGCGCGCGAAAGTTCTAGGAGTCTCTTTGCAAGGGGGTTAAATTGTGTTTAGGAAAAGTTTTCCTCACTAAGACGGAGTATGGCTAAATTCGACCCCTAAGAGGTTGTTTTTGGTGTTGAAAAGAATTTTTGTGGGATAGATTTTCCAGAAAGGGAAGTAAAAAGTTTCAGAGGCAAAGTTCGGAATTCGTGAGGACACAGTCGGGGTTGGAGTGCTAGTTGTTGAAATACAAAAGGATTAACTTGTCGAATATTAAACACCATACAAACCAGGGTCCGGTCAATAGTTTAATTATAATCTATTTTTGAATTTATTTTCCCGATTGACCTAATCGAAGTTTATTTATGAAAAGGCTATTTTGATCAATTTACATAGTGCGCTATTTATAAATTTGTCGTTGAGGATATACAACATATTATTTTGAAATGCCATTATGACGCCACCCGCCAGCATAGGTAATGATTCCCGATTTCGACCCCCTGTTTGTCTACCACTGGTGGACACTTGGACGGTGAACCTATAGCAAAAACAAATTGTCTGTCCCCGGGGTGGACAGTTTGAATTATTCCCGTTGAATCCCACTTTTGAATTCCACTTGAATATTTTTCCTGTTGGATCCCACAAAAAAAAAGAATGTATTCCCTTTGAATCCCATAATAAAAGAAAAACGTTTTATTCCCGTTGTATCCCAAAAACAGGAATAGTTCCACTTGCTTTAAAAACTCTGAATACGAGTAGGTACTTTCAACGACAAAATTGCTTTTGTTTTAGAACTTTTTTTTGTTGTAAAATTAATAAATTATTAACAGAGAATAAATCTTTAAAATAAAGGTAACACTTTTCTTCTGATATGTACACAGTCATGTTGTCATAACGTGGAATTCAACGGGAATTAAAAATGGGATTCATCGGGAATACCAAAAAAATGGGATCCAAAAGGGGGATTCAACGGGAATAAATCGACAAATTCGTATCACTGTCCACCAGTGGCGGTCAGGGGGAATTAAAAAAAAAGTTTCATTTTCCACAAGTGGTTGACAGATTGGGAGTGGACACCGGGAATCATCGAGCACGGGTTCTGAGTAAATGGTACATCAAAGTAAAAAGTATATTATGGCCCTCGACCTCAGCCATGTTGTATGATTGGATGGCGAGTCACTTATTACTTGCCGTCCGCATACGGTGGCTTTAGGAGTGTAGTCTTTGGCAGAACGAACGCAATATTATGTTGGATGCTGTACAGACTACATTTGGAGTCATATATTACTATACGGACCTTGTGGAAACTCGAACAAACTTTCGTGCGTTCAAGCTGTTTTGCCATACCTATTATTGGAATCAAATATAGCAGCTCACAATTTAGGACCTATTTAATATTAGTAGCTATTTTTACCCGTGGTGCTTGGCAACTGGGCTTCTCCCAGTTGTAATGTCCCTTTTTGCCTGTTGGCCTTGTTTTGTTCTGTCTCCTGCTTGCATAGAGGGAAGTGGAAACAATTTTTTTTCCTACTCCTCCACTATTCTTTTCTGATTAATTTCGTTGCAGGATCCAAGACAGGTAAATTCATTCTCCGGGACACGTCGAGCTTCATTGTCTCGGCGCTTTTGTGGTGGTTGCCACTGTTGATTCTGGCTTGCAGGAATTGCAGTGGTTTGGGAATAGTGTGGTGAGATTGTACCAAAAAAAAATGGTGGCTGGTAATTGTCGACGTCCGTTGCAGTGGACGTCTCCTGCGGCGGCTGGGTGAGAGAGGTGGACTTTGTCCTATCCCTCTCGCATCCCGCCTCCTCCTCCGCTAGCATGACTGCTTCGCAGAAGGAGGCGATCGCTTCCCATTCCGTCTCGCCCCGCAGTACGGCCTCGACCAATGCAGGGCGCGAGAGGGATTTCCATCGGGAATTCCTCAGTAGTAGTCAGGAGGTCTGGCTTTGAGAAAGGATGACGGCAATAGACTCACCCCCTATTACATCAATAGTAGGTCCTCTTTTGTCAGAATATATAAAATTGCTTATTTCCAAATATAAGTTTCATAGGGAAAAATAAATCGGTCTATTTATAATTGCTTTTAATTATCAAAGCTTGCTATCGTAATTTAATGTAACTATATATTATTTATACTAAACGGTAGGTATATTACATTACTAATACATGCAAACTATAAATCAAATACATTAATATGTACCTACAAAATTAATTTGTAATAAATCATTATATTATTTAAACTATTTATAGCGACAAAAGTGATGTGATTGAGCTATTTATAATAATTAGGTATTTGAGGATACTTTGTTGTACGCTGTTGCATTTATCTATATCGTACGGGCGACCACTTGGAGTAGACGGATCCATGTGAAACAACTTTGTATAATATGGGTAGAACGCTATGGGTGTTGGTGTTTTTAGCGATGTGTGTGGGGATGGCCCACTCATTCTCCTGGGGTGAGTACAACATTTTTTTGTGCGCGTAAGCAGAGGTCTGCACGCTGTGTTCTTTGACTGTTATAATCCGAAGGGCCGACCTGCAGGCGTAGCATGGCGCCGTAGAAAGGCGTTTTGTTTGTCGACGCAAGAATAGACAAAATGACAGAACGTAGAAATATTTTTAGCGTTTTAAGCATGATAATGTAAAAAATATGGATAATAAACGTTCTTTTCTTCAATAGTGTACGAATAGTGTCATATTTGTGCAAAAAAACAGTCGATTTGTGTAGAAATAACGATGAAATAACGTTGTCTTTTCTTGGTAGAATAGAGATAGAGTCGCCATGCTACGCGTGCTGAGAGAGACTACATCAACCAATGTCTTGCAGATGATTTCGAGCTCGCTAAGCTCGTTGTTTTCTTTTGAAGGGCAGATTTTCTGAGGCATGATGAGATAATATCTAGAATATCTGTAATGCCCAAAAGATAAAAATATGCATCCCCATTTTATTTGCAAACAATGCCAACAATCAAAGTGATTTGATTATTTTGTTTACAAGTATTTTATTTGTAGGTGTTAATTTACCATAATTTAGCTTCATACGACAAATAGTTCGAAAGTTGCCATTTTAATGTCGCTACAATCAAATGAGAGTCAGCAACAAAATGATTGTCACAAGTTATTTGACTGGGTTTTTTTTACAATTATTGTAGAGTTTTATATAGGTACGCGATTTTGAAGACAATTAGGTCAGGATTTTATCTGTCGTCTTTTGATATATACATTTATCAACTGTATAAAATATCCCGAGTGCTTCCGAGTGCGACATGTGAAACATTCTTTGTCATTTTTTTGACATAATACAATTATATCGTATTGTAAGCAGAGTCAGCTTTCTAAAACAGGGAGCGGACAAAAAAAAAATTAAAATTTACCGCGGGTAAATTTAATCTGTCGTTATTATAACTAAGGGCTGATTTTTCAATAATCAGATAACTTTTATCTGAAGAATTTAAATAACGGTTTGACATATTTTCCATAGATAAGCTGTCAAACCGCCATTTTTATTCCTCAGATAAAAGTTATCTGACTTTTGAAAAATCAGCCCTAAGAAAAATGTTATTAATTATAAATTATGTTTCAGACATCGTTTTGGCCAAATCTAATGTGTTAGAATTTTATAATGAAGGAAAAGTAACACATTCAGTGTCACCTACGAATAATTCTATCCACTGGATGATTTACGACCCATTTCATAAACGAATACTTTTCACCGAAACGTCTTCAGTCCAAAAAATATTTAGTTTCGACATAGAAACCGAGAAAACTGAAACTTTATTGAAGATAAAAAATTTTTGGCATATTGTGACATACGATCCGGCAACAGAATTGCTTTTCATGAACACACATATAAAAAATAATATAATTTACTCGTTTCCTGCAAAACCTGGAATGGATGGAAGTGTCGCAGTTGAGGGGAAACCTGTCGTATATTTGAAAATGGCGATCAGCAATCTTGCAGTAGATAGCTGTCGAGGGTTTGTATAAAGAATTTTTTTTGCACATAAGTACCTACTGAGTAGTCTGGATTCTGGACTAGGCTAGGCTGGGTCGTGAGGTGGACACATTCTTCTTGATCACGTATCCCGCCTCCACCTTCGCTAGCATGACTGCTTCTCGGAAGGAGGTGACTGCCTCCCATTCCGTCTCGCCCCGCAGTATGCCCTCGACCAATACCGAGACGTTACTTCCTCCTATAGACTTCATGAGGATACGGCGGGGCTTTGCCCAAGCGGCACACCTCCACCGTGTCCTCCGGGCGATAGTTGCAGGTCTTTTTCCTTATAAGCCCCGTTTTCAAGCAATAATTACATCAACATATTATCTGTATGGTGTTTTGAGATAGATATCAAAATATTTAGCTTTTTAACCGACTTCAAAAAAAAAGAAGAAGTCGGTGGCAAAAAGACAACGAAATAAAAAAATAAAGCCACCGACTTCCGAAGGAAAAGTTATTTTGTAGGTTATTTTACCCTTTTTTGTGGTTGTTTTTGAAGTCGGTTAAATTTTTTTAAAAAAGTTTTTTGTAACATTTAGGATAGGAGCCGTTTTGAAAACATTGAGGAAATTGATATATTTTTACTAATTACAGGTATATCTACTGGATATCAGCGGACACTTACATAATAGAGAGGGCTCGACTTAACGGTACCAACAAAGAAGTCATTGTAGACAGGAGTTCTGATAATATAACCAGAACAGCGCTGTCAATTGATCCTCAAACACAAAAAATGTACTGGATTGAAGAAAACAAGGTCGAAGAAAAATTTATTGTGGTGAGTGCTGATACAGATGGCAAGAACAAAAGAGCTTTATACAGCGAAGAAATAAAAAAAGACCAGCGTTATTCACTCGGACCAACACAAGTATCAAAGGATTCTATCTACTGGGGGAACATCTTGGACAAGTATTTCTGGAAAATACCAAAGGACCTCCCTGATTGGGCAGATGTCAAACCCATAGCAATTGAAATTCCCGATGGGGGTTACAGTAATATGGCAACTAACTATACAATTGAGGAGCAAAGTCAGGGAAATTCGGATTGTAAACCACTCAAGACTTTGGTGTTACTCGTAAATAACTCAGCGACCAACGATACTGGATCCCTCAACGATACTGCAGATGTAAGTCTGTTGCGTACCAATGAAACGAAAGACGCTGCGGGATCTCCGGGTAGCGGCGAGAAAGGCAATGTTTCCGTCTGTCATAACTACTGTTTACAAGGGGACTGTAGTACCAGTGCTGATGGACAACCGAAATGCAGGTAACACCATGTTCATCAAATTTAATGTGACAAATGCGGCAGGACGAACACTTTTATTTGTAACTTTGAAATAGAACACAACTTTGAGAACTTGCTGCTAGCATGCTTGCCTTGTGTTGACTGCTATTAGTGAGTTACACGCAAGGACAGAAAGTGCCAACCTCTGATAGTAGTTTCCGCCACGAAAAGCTAAAAAAAATGAAATTACTGCCAATTTCGAAATAAGTTCACGCTGCCGCCATCTTTCAATGCTGTCATTTGAGTTTCAAACGATCAACTTTCAAGTCATCCAAAAGTTGTGAACTTCAGAATGTGTGTTATATAGCTTTTTGTAGTGGAAGCTATACTCGATAAATTCTTGGACTACAACTTGAATCCGTTCGCGGGGTCCATCCGTAGACCACCAGTCAACATCGAGTAGACAACGCAATGAGACAGTGTCAGAATCTGGTGGCTACAATGAGATATGACCTTTAACACGTTTGCTATAAAACTCAAATTGATTTCAGATGCAATGCTGGATATTCAGGTGAACGATGTGAAGTGTACGCTTGCCAGATGTATTGCCTTAACGACGGCATCTGTTCCCTCACTGATAGCGGTGATCCAAAATGTCATTGCACAGAAAAGTACGAAGGTGATAGATGTGAAGCTTCAGTTTTTCTGAGGAAATTCTTCCAGGCTTTTACTAATATAACAGAAACGTTGATAAATGAAGTACTGAAAGGTAAACGTATTTAAATCTTCACTTCTCACTTATCCATAAAAATAAGTCGGGTTTTCCTTCCTGACGCTATAACTCCAGAACGCACGAACCGATTTCCACGGTTTTGCATTCGTTGGAAAGGTCTCGGGCTACGTGAGGTTTATAGCAAAGAAAATTCAAGAAATTCACAAAGCCAAAGTGCTAGTATATTATAAAGAGCAAAAATGTGTTTGTTTGTAATGGATAAATTCAAAAACTACTGGACCGATTTTAAAAATTCTTTCACCATTACTAAACTACATTCTCTGCGAGTAATATATGGCTATGTTTAAATACGCGCGGACGAAGTTGCAGGTGTAGTGCTAGTCTTTGATAATTCCGTGGGTTGTGATGTATTATTACATTATTAGCATTCACAATCGTTGTTAGCATTATTAGAGTAATTATGATTATATCAGCCCATAGTATTCCACTACTGAGCAAAGGCCTCCCTTCATTCTTTCCATTTCTCACGGCTATCTGCGACTGTGGTCCAGTCCTTCAGAAGAAGCGGTCCAAGTTATCCATCTTCGCTTGGGCCTACCACGACGTAGAGGTCTCCCTTTTGGCACCCAGTATGATGTGTGTTTTGCCCAGAAATTGCACATTCGACTTGGCTAGCCCAATCCCATTTAACTAGGGAGCTTCATCTTCCACATCAGCAATTTGGATTAAGGAACGCAGTATTGTGTATCTTATGCGTTCTGAATGACTAATTTTGTCATAAGAATAGCAATTAGCAAGTTATGGCTCAAAAATTCGCATTTAGCTTGCCGAAATTTGCAGACTCATGTAGTGATTGCGAAATCGCATGAATTGCCATTACTAGTTCTCGGTGTTTAGTGTGTTTTTTGTTCTTACAGATTCAAAATATTCTACTGGAATTTAAAGAGTGAGTTTCAACCATGGCTTCAAGGAGCTTCGCTTCTTCAGAACCACCACAAGAGATTGCGATATCATATACAAAGCGTAACTGAACCGCGTATTTCCCTTTCCGTGTTCAACTGGCGACATCGGTCTCGCGAAATCAACACGCTTTTGTTTTACTACGGAATCCTACGATCCCGTGTTTAATTCGCGTCAACTGAGCACGCTTTTGCGATCAAGCAACGTTAAAAGAAGTTTTACAAAACAGTGTGTAATTGAATGGGACTCGCTGGCACCTCGACTCGGACAATTTAGGTTAGAAGAGGATGGCGGGGTCTGAAAGACCCCGTCATCCTCTTCGTGGTTATTTTTTTTAAACCGCCCGGAAGAAGGAGCCCCTTAACAAAATCGTGTGCAGTTGTTACTATATAAATAAAATAGTAGAGTAGCGGGTCGACGGAGCCCCGCTTCGCGGGGCTCCTACTTCCGGGTGGTTTAAAAAAAAAAAAACCACGAAGAGGATGGCGGGGTCTTGCAGACCTCGCCATCCTCTTCTAACCTAAATTGTCCGAGTCGGGGTGCCAGCGAGTCCCGAACTCGCTTCGCTCGCTCATAAAACTACGAGGCACATTTAAAGTGTTCAGTTCAACTGCACACGATTTTGTTAAACCTTACCCAGCGCCACTTGATCACGAAGGCGTGCTCAGTTGACGCGAATTGAACACGGGATCGTAGGATTCCGTAGTAAAACAAAAGCGTGTGGATTTCGCGAGACCGGTGTCGCCAGTTGAACACGGAAAGGGAAATACGCAACTGAACCTGAGCCCATGTTACTGAACAATGTTTGATCAAAAACTTTTGGAAAAATAATAAAAAAAATATTTTTCATACAAAATGAGAAATTGATCGAGCCCATCAGCCCGTTCAGTAACATGGGTTGGGTTACCCCACGAGTGGTTTTGCGCTATTAACGTTACACGTTGTAGATGATTCAAAGCGAACGCGAATGTGAAGCGATCCGGCGTGGTTTACGCGAATTCGATGCACCCACTGATTCTGCTCGTCTTGACAAGAGGCAAGCGAGAAACGGAAAAGCTCAGTGTAGTCTTTAATAGATTTTGAGCCCTGTGCTCTTGGGTTTTAAGTTTGTAATTTATTTAAGTCTACGAGCGCGAGAAATTAATTGGTATAACCGCTAAAAAAACGAAACAAGCCTACATTCGCAAAAAAATTAGTAGTCGTAAAGTATAATTATTTGTTCTATTCGCTTCGCTTCGTGATCTAGTTCGGGTTGAATCGTCTGTACAAGCATCGCGTGAGAATTATAACACGTAATCTATTTTTATTTGCTAATCCTAGTGCATACATATTGTATAACTATAATATTTAAGGCACAGCAAAAATATTCAATCACAAAGTTATTGTAAATTACGACAACCTTCACGAGTGTTTAGGAACGAAAAAAAAATATTTTTCTTCTGGCTAACTGCTCGAGCAGTACTTGTATGAGCTGCTCGAGCAGTCCATGTAAGACAGAAACAGGATACAGAGGCCTTTACCACGAGCTCTTAACTGCTTTCTGTGAAAGAGACAGAGCTATACAAGTCGTCTAGCGCCATCTCTTTCCCACAGCCTAAACTGGATCGCGTTAAGAGTTCATGGTAGGCCACCAGGTTTCAATGAATTTTGTCACAGAAATTTTGTCAGGCTATAATATGGGTTATATCAATGGTGGGTTGAAAAACTAAAGGAAGCAAAAGCAAGGGGTAGGGTAAAAACTGGTAACTACATGTTAAAAAATTGTAATAAAATTGCATTGCATCACTAATATTTTAGTATTGTAATAGATTTTGATGTTAACTCATATTTTTCCAATTAAGACATATTCATTAAGATTTAATGTGTAAGCAAATAATCGTTTTAATTATTAAAAGCGACTGGGGGTAAATGACTCTTGATTGTTATGATAATTAAGTATATTAGTTAAGGCATAAATAAATCATAATTGTTTTACTATCTATCTAAGTATTCAAATATTGTGAAATAGTGTTTCAATAAAACAACACCCTGTACCTAATCCTATTATTAAATGAGTCCTCTCCACTCTGCCAGATGGCGTAGCATGGCGCCGTAGAAAGGGATTTTGTCGACGGAAGAATAGACAAAATGACAGCACGTAGAAATATTTTTCGCGTTTTAATATATGGAAAATAAACGTTCTTTTCTTCAATAGTGTACGACAGTACGAATGGTGTCATATTTGTGGTAAAAAATAAGTTAATTTGTGTAGAAATAACGATGAAATAACTTTGTCTTTTCTTGGTAGAATAGAGATAATAAATAAATAAATATTCCACAACTATCACACTACACCATTTAGTCCTAAGCTAAGCAGAGCTTCTGTTATGGGTACTAGACAACTGATAAACATACTTATATATTTCTAAATACATACATATTATAGATAAATTACACCCAGACACAGAACAAAATGATCATGCTCATCACACAAACATTTGTCCTGGGGGGGAATCGAACCCACGACCTCCGGCATAGCAGTCAGGGTCACTAACCACTAGACCAACAGGCCAGTCATAGAATCGCCATGATACGCGTGCTGGAGTGGAAAAGTCTAACAACTAAAATCTACCATTTAAAAACATGCAGTCCTACGGTACAGGAAAACCAGTAATGTCAGAGTACGACAGAACGCCGTCAGATTGAACAACAGCAAGACTTTCCATCACAGGCCCCCTAGACAAGTCACAACAAGTCGCAAACGATAATAGTAAACGCTCGGTACTCCTCAATAGATTTTCAATTGTATAGCCTAGAGCCTAAAGTTGAAAATTTATATAAGATTTCTGAGCGTTAGCAATAGGAAAGATCACATACGATAACCAATCTTCACTAGATCTTCAACGTTATACCTCAGCACATAAAGTTGAATATCTATTAAAGCCTACTCAGCGTTTGCGTCATCAGGGTCATCGCAAAGTTCCTTTTGGTTAAGTCCTGCAAACAACAAAAACAATCGACTATAAAATTAATTTTTAACGGTTTATAATATTAACCATATTATTATTTTCATTTAATTGCTGTGGTTATTCAGACTTTGTTTATTGCTTATTGTACGGTCTTACCCGCCAGACGGTCTTCGCCGAGTGGAATAGAAACTTTAATCATTTGAATCCAATAGAATTACGCAACAATTTCACTAAAAACTTTGAGATAACTTATCAAGAACGAAGTTATATACTTCTTATTTATTTACTATTAACTTTATCACGTTTTTTCCTTACATATGTAAAAACTTTAGAGATAATTTGATGTGATGTGTCGCTTTCCAATTTTATTTTTCATCGCCTAGGTCATGTCTGATAAAATCAAATCGATTACAGCGCGCCAGAGATGCGAATTTATTCATTAAAACTTTATGTGAGTACAAAATACATAGGCGGACTTAGAGCTCATTCGCACGAGTGCTTTTTTCTGGGCGCTAAAAAAGCGTCGGAAATAGAACAAATGCATTCCCATGTCTCTGTTCACATGCCAGCGCTTTTAAAACGTCGCGTTTTTTTCGAACTGAACTGTATTTGATATTAAATGAGGCTGGGCGGTAAGAGTTAAGTTCAATTTACCTTTTTGTTGAAACTCAGCGTTTTTTTAACGCCAAAAATAGCGCTCGTGCGAATGAGGGCTTATGTTCCATTATTAGGTTAAAAAAATATTCTTTTAGTTTAGAATATCATTGCTTTTAGTTCTCTGTTTTCCTGTGGTAGAAGTTTAGGTAAGTACATCATGATTATTGTCACTGACATTTTGTAGTATTTTGACATTGTCATATATTGTATTGTATTTTTACAAATAACATGTGTTTTATATATTTTTGTACATATTTAAATTCTTAATATTCATTTACTACAATGAATGCCGACGACACGGAATGCATCTCTTGCTCGGACTGCAAATTGGAATTCATTGAGAAAAGATGGACACAACTTTTGTTGAATTGGGTAATAACTTCGACTTCTTACTTCTTCTTACTACTTACTTCGATTTATATTATTCGGCGAAAATTTGATAAATCAAATCTAGTACAGAGTAAAGGCTTATCCGCACACACCAGTGCCGACACTTTCCGTACCGTGCCGTGCGCTTCCGTACCGCGGAAGATTGACCTGTGCGGCTGTAATTATTTAGCCACGAGCTCCTTCGACGGAACCCAAACATGATGGTACTTATATTTTAAAGATTTTCTTAGGAAAAAAAAAATCCGATCCGCGGGCAGGATTCGAACCTGCGGCCTTCGAATTCAGTACATTGTATCCGAAGCTCATTTCCAACCGAGCCACCGATGATCTTACCTGCCGCGGCGAATTGTTCCTTCCATTTCTAACGTCTCGCATGCGTTAATGCGTTTAATATTTATAAAGTACTAGCTGTGCCCGCGACTTCGTTCGCGTGGAAATTGACAAAGTAACAAACAAACTTTCATCCCCGATTTCATCCCCTTGGGGGAAGAATTGATAAAAGTCCTTTCTTAGCGGATGCCTACGTCATAATCTGTCGTCTATATACTCATGATAACCATTTTTCCACAGCTTAATAAATGTGTGCATCCAAAGGCCCCCATCAACGAGCTGAATCCTTGGAGCCTAGTGGATGTGCTGAAGAAATACAAGGAAGACATACATGCCGATGAGATCGACGACGCCATGATATGTTCTGACGTGGAAGCTTTTGTCAGGATTAAGTATCCTCTTACGAGACTAAGGTAAATACGAATTAAAGACTATGTTACCAGGGCCACTCACATGCGCACTCATTATGCTGATCAGTAGTTCGTCACACAAAACATAACAACGACACAACCGTTTGCTTCGAAAACGTGTGCGCAACTGGCCACACGAATGTGTAGGACACTACGTGAAGGATTCGCGCTCGTTCGAACGCTTTGATGTGCGTTAAAAAACCGACACAGCTTGGAAAACCGCGAATGCAACGAAAACTTCGCACAATCATTTGCAAATGTCGTCCTACACTTTTGGGTATGCGTATTCGTGCGAATGTGCCACGAATGTCGAAATCGAAATGTGTGACGAATGTTACCCCACAATAGGAATTTCTCCTGAATGTTTGTTACGTGCGGGAATCGAGTTCTAAATGAAACTGGCAAAATGTATGAAGGTACTGCAGTGTTCCTCTCTCCGGGGGCACGGGATGGTATTACCAGGTAACCGTGAGCCTGTAACATAAAGGGCTCTGGAAGGACACCGCGGATTTTAATGAGAACGAGTCTGACAGAAATGATTGGGAGGACTTATTTGATGATTTTACTCTGATGAAAAAAAAGTCAAACTACCTAAGGCTTGGGGCAGACTTGTTCTGACTAAAATCCACAGTGATATTTGAATAGCCCTTAACGTTCCAGGGTCACGGTTTCCTGATAAGACAGACCGCGACCCCGGCAGGACCGTATTTCCTCTTAAAGTATTTATTTTCAATAATATAAAATATGCCGTATGCAACTATATGCACGCACCCTCGTTGTTAATGTTGGTTTTGATGTAATTTTTCAGATATTATGACGTAAAAGAAATTCCTAAGAAGATGTACTTGATGTCTTCTACAATACTGTACCATTGTTGCATTAATTCTTTGACTGGCGTTGTGGATGGCGATATTTGCGCTCATATGACAAAAGCTGAACAGGAAATGATTTTGAAATTTTGTGAGGAACTTATGGATATGGAAGTCACTTGTAACAATATCGAGTTGGCAATCAAAGGTTTGAAATAGTAATTCTGTATTTTTTTTTCCTAGCCTGCTCTGTCCCACTCCTGGGCAAAGGCCTCCCTCCACTCCTTCCATCCTTTACGATACTGTACCTCCTCCTTCCAATATCCGGGCAGAATCTGTCTAGTTCGTCCCGCCATCTCCTTCGTGGTCTTCAGCGACCTCGCTTCACTATTTGTTTCTGTATAATTTAAAATAATCCACCAATTTTTTTTTAAATCATTACTCCAATGTTTTTTTTCTTTTCCACTACAGAAGCCTGCAACTCAGTAAAACAAGATTCTAAAGCCTTGAAAAAAGCCGAACATAGTCATGATCAGAAAACGAAACATAAAACGGAGCCTTATGAATCCGGTGAAGTACCCTCGCCGTCTGATATACCTCCGTCACCTTTGAATTTAACTGATCCGCCACCTGCGGAAGGCTTGAAGAAGAAATATCATGCTTCAAAGTACAAACCGGTCGAATCTTTTGATCCTAGTTCAATATCCGAAATGCCTGCGTCATCATTCAATTCCATGGTTACTGATTTAGCAACAATCGAATTAACTCCAACCTTGGAATCAATTGACCACGAATATTCTGAACCAGCAACGTCTGAAGTCACCCCTTTTGACTCCATCATAGCAGTCGGCAAATCACCCACAGGCAGCATGAGGCAAAAAATTACCACTACCATCAAATCGGTAGAGTATGAATCTTTTGTGCCGTGTGCATCGTCTGAAATGCCTCCCCATATCCCAAAAAAGTTTAGTAAATCACCAACAGGTAGCATTGTCAAGAGATTTAATACCACGATCAAATCAGTTGAGTACGAATCGTATGTACAAAATCCACCTGAAAGATCTTCTTATAGTCCGAAACCTAAAACTAAATACGAATATGATGAGTCAGGTTCATCCATCGAAAAGACTTATTATGATTCGGACGTTTTAGATGATACACCAAGAGAGGCCGTGAAGCATAGACGTAATACAAAATATAGGGATATAGAAAAGTATAAATCTGATTCACGCTCATGTCCTAGATCTGTCTACAATGCCAAGGATGCTGACAGAATACCAACAGAAAAAAAGAAGACAGACTCTAAGTCCAAATCTTCTAGGTACAGAACTCATGGACAAGGATCACGGCCTGTAATCTCCATTGTAACTCCTGGAAAATCAGCAGATGACAAATACAATTCTATAACGTTCAAATCTTCAGTGACGGTCTTACCGTCTGTTGTTACAACTGATGCATCATTTTCGGAAATGGATTGTGTAGTGAATTATTCCAAATCTGATACAGAGGATAAACCACCTTATATGGCAGTTTCGAAGGGCAACTTAAATGTGGCACATTATGTTGAGAAAATTCCAACTAATGTCGATTCTGGTAAGTTGGAATTATTACGATTAAATTCTGAGTTCAGTAACACTGCTGCCGTAAAACTTCTATGTTTTGCTAAGTTCGGAATCATACCGTTATTCTTGTAGAAATATTCTTTTAAACGACAACAGGGTAACAGTCGAATCTATAAGAGATACCGATTGTGAAATAAAATTCATATAACAATTTTAGCGTAGTTTTTTTTTTTGGTCCAATGTTTGTTGTCCGTAAACGAGAGAAGTTATAAATCTTTTTTTAATACCTTTCAATCATATGGGCATTTCTACGAAGAGGGCATTTTTTTGTCCTTTTAAAAAAAACATGGTTAGAAGTTACATACACATCCCAAAATTTTTAAACGGACGTCCCAATCTATATTCTAACTGGAGAGCATAACATAAATTCCGTACTACTTCTTAATTTTCCTAAAAAAAAATCTGAAGTGAAAAAACGGGGGTAATTTCACTGATTTTGACCTGTCCCTTTTCCGAAATCGAGTGTAAAATATTTTATATTTTTTAATGGAGCTGAATTTCAAGCAAACTTTTGATATTCTTGGGTATATGGATAGTTAACCAAGAGACATTGACAATAAATAAACCTGTAATTGCTTATTTTGTTATATTTGTGGATGCGTAAAGATTTGTCCCAGTCTAATGAGTCATTTCCGTGTCATACAAAAAAACACTTGATTACGATACTAAATACCCGCGAACTGGACATCACCATCCGATTCTTGTAAGCTGTCAAGTGCTCCCGAGCAGACCATGTGAGTGCATGTGTGGTGTGCTGCTGTTTTTTTAGATTTTCGAAGGTGAGAACCTGTTTCCGTGTCTTTAGTTCGGGGTCTTTTCTCAATACCGTGTCAAAGATATCTTCTGACAGTTTTATTTTTTAAAATGTTTTGTTTCCCTAGACTGAAGTTTAACTGGACACCAGCATGGTTTTTTCGTTTAATTTGTTTGAAGTCGTAACAGTAATAAGTTATTTTGATTAGTACGATATTTTTTCAATTCCGTGGCCCTCAATTTTGTGCCCTGGTGTCCACGGAATTGAGAACGATGGTTTACCTATGTAACTAATCTCGGTTTATATAAGGTTTAAAGTCATTTAATTCACAATTTGTCATGGTAAAGTAGTTAACGCCATATATTATGTGTCTATAATGTTGTATAAAAGGTTTAAAGTATCTAGAGTTGACGTTGCAATTGCAAGATCTGATTTTAGCTAATACTACCGCGACTAGTTACTCGAGCCTCGGAAGATCGTATTATGATAGCCTATATTTTATTCTGATGTATAAACTATATTGCTGCAAAGTTTCATTAAAATACATTCAGTAATTTTTGAGTAAAAAATTGACCTGACTAATATACGGCCGAAAACTTCGATTATGTCTATTACTTTCTGCGGTTTGACAAATAAAACTGACTTGACGTCTATACTTAATGTCTCTTGTTTGTAATTTAAAGGTTTAATGAAAATGCTTTATATAAATACATTTTACCATATAAGTTTAATAAAATTGCTCATTTAGATGATTTGACTAAAAGTTAGTTAACTAAGCATGATAACTCAAGGAATCTCTCTCAAGGCAGACTCAATGTAAACTTACATACCTAAAATACCAAAAACTGCTAAAATATGTTCTTGAATGTTTTTTTTTTAATTGAATTTGTCTTTCCCGATTACGTAAAATATGTGTAATTCTAAATTCTGTGGTCACATTTCTCAATTCCATGGCACTCAAAATTTATTTCATAAACTACTGGAGCAATTACTGGCAAATTAGCACCATTTTGTTTGAAAAAATATGCATTTTATTTTGGTACTAGTGTTTGCCCGCGGCTTCGCTTGCGTTATTTTAGATTTTGAGAAACAATACGGATCGTGTGGCGTCATCTGGAATATGAACGTAATTGTTTTCTCGGAAACAGCTTCTGTTATTCGGGATGTAAGATACCTTATATCCGTGTCTATACTCCTGACAACGTATATGCTAAATTTTGGGACGATCGATTCAGTAGGTAGTAATGCGTAAAAAGGTAAAAAACAAACATAATTGCATTTTTATTATTAGTTTAGATCAATAATGTTATGTATATCTAGGTACATAGTTTGCATAGGAAACGTCCTTATTTGAGCGACATTAATTTCAAAGAACCGTGTTTATTTAAACATTAGACTATCATTTTTGGGTCGATTTACAGTATCGCTGCAAATTGAACGTACAGACGCCAGCACATCGTCATCGTCATCAGCCTATTAATGTTCCCACTGCTGGGACACAGGCCTCCTCTCTGTGAGAGGGGGTGGGCCATAATCCACCACGCGGGCCCAGTGCGGATTGGTGGATGTCACATGTCTTCGAATTTTTTGGTTCTAGGACATGCCGGTTTCCTCACGATGTTTTCCTTCACCGTTTTGAGAGCAGTGGTGATGAAATAAATTACACAAAGTAATGCGCCTGCCGGGATTCGAACCCACGACCTACAACTCGTAAGTCGGGGCCGATACCACTGGGCCACCACTGCTCTATAGCACATCAAGCTACCACAATCTGTCAGATTTCTTTAATAAAATTTCAACCTTATCACAAGAGTAGAAGGTTAAGGTTTGAATGGTAAAATCTGACAGATTCGGGTAGGTTGACCTGCTGGCGTCTGTACGATAGCATTGCTCTTCTCCCTTTAGCATACCGCGTGATACCTAAAAATAACTAATTATCTGGACTCGATGAGTACAACTTGTCCTCGTTTAAAACAGAATCTATGCACTGGTTTGAGCACCAATTCAAAACATAAATAAACACAAATTATAGAAACCCTGATTTTTTTCTAATCTTTAAAATTCCACACCTCGAAACAATTACAATTTAAAAAAATATCCAACTTACTACCTACAATTTTAATCGGTGTAGATTTATATCCTAGAGAAGTATTGAAAAAAAATAGTAATTATTTTAAATCGCGAATAATATTGAAACAAAAGTATGCACATTTTTTTTTAATTATTTAAAACTCTCAGGACAAATAAAAAAAAACTCAAAAAGAGAAAAAAAAAACTGCGAGATTTGATCCAGAGACCCCTTGCACGAAAGTCAAGCAGGTTACCGACCGGACTGGCTAGTACGTTGACAGTGATGTTCAAATAGCGGTTCTTGTACAAATGTCAACAATGACTGAAAATCAACATATTATAAAATTGCTAATCCCCCAAGGGGAATAGCGTAATTATACATATCCTATTAATAGAACAGCAGTTTAAGGAATATTTGAGGAAAAATTGACTAAATAATATCCAGTGGTTTAGCTTCCAACTATCAACAAACATCTAAAAACAACAAAATTCAAAATTGTTTATCTCCCAGGAAAAATAGCGTAATAATACATAGCATATAAACAGAAGCATATTATTAGGAATATTTGAGGAAAATTTGATCGACAACTTTACAGTAGTTTCGGAGATAGATCAAATCAAAAAAACATAAAAAATTTCGAAAAAAAATAAAAGTTGATCTGGCATCAGAATCGATCCCTTATCTCGAAAAAAATACAAAAAGAAAAAAATATTCAATGTACAGGAATGACATCTCTACGATTTTATTATATGTAAAGAATATACAATTAGTCATAATGTGAAAAAAGAAATTGCCCACGGAATTGAGCAAAAATCACCGTGTCCGTAGAAATGCCCATATCTTTTCACGAGAAAAAGATTGGAACGACTGGAGTTGGTAGCTTATTA
Organism: Agrotis segetum; assembly: GCA_036375495.1. Classification (NCBI taxonomy): domain Eukaryota; kingdom Metazoa; phylum Arthropoda; class Insecta; order Lepidoptera; family Noctuidae; genus Agrotis; species Agrotis segetum. The sequence goes on from JAQSVV010000108.1 coordinate 32,035, forward strand.
TTTTTGATTTGAACAAAAAGATTATTCTTTTTCTCGTTTTGCATTTCTGTGTGTAGTCTAACACCTCTTTTCTAATTCGGTTGGTAGGTCGATGCTTGCCAAACTGCTCGTGTGATAGATGTGGTCCTAACGGACCATACTGTGGGGACCCTGGAAATTCTATGAACAACTGCAATCAGGATGAAGGCACTGTTGCAATGGATAAATCTTCTGAAGTATATTACTTTGAGAGTACGAATAAGAGAAAAGACAGTAAATATAACATGTAAGTTATAAATAATTTGTTAGACGTATCTATGATTAACTTGGACCCCGAAGTTTTGGTTCTCGATCCACCGCGTCACACGCTCGCGCTTTGTTTTTATCAACTGCTTTTAACAAAAATACTATGATAGCTCGGTTGATATGCATGACACAAATATGTTTTTTTCGATGTCACTCAGGAATAATGCAGTTACATAATAACCTCAAAATGAAACAGAAACTTTTGTACTATTTGGTTCCTTAGTTGGGCAGTAAGTTATTAAGAATTTTTCATTACCAGCACAGAATGTGACAGTACTCGTATTGATGATATTACTATGATACCGGTGCAAAACAGTTAAAGGCCGTTATCCGGAGATGTGTTTGAATAACCAATCAGATGTCCACTGAAGCTGAGCGGAGAGGAGTTGTGGACATCTGATTGGTTATTCAAACACATCTCCACTCCTCTCCGCTTTAGTGGATACCGGGCCAAAGGCTAGGTTGGCTGTCATTAGCAGATCTATGAAAGTCGCTATAGATAGTCCGTGACCAGAAAGTATGACAGCCAGACTTACCAAGGGGTATTGAATAACCTAGTACTGAGTTGTTAAGGTTTGATACAGTCTATGTAAAATATTGGCATTCAGATGCACTCAGTATGGAAGCCGACTCCAACATAGTTGAGAAAGGTAGATGTTCTCACAACCATTTTTGTTTCAGTGTTAAGAATTTTTCTTATGGCAGAAAATGTTGGCTCATAACAGCAGTAACGGCTAGTATTTTGTTAATCTTATTGACAGCCTTACTGATATTCATGCTACAGACTGAAAATAGTCAAGTCACAAATAAGAACGATGGAAAAGTAAGATCAAGAAAAGAAATTAAAAAAATGAGCGACGATCAAGATGCTAGGTAAACAAATATGGACCTTATTGTAAGGGTTTAAGATTCACCATAGCCAGTGAACATTGGAGATGTAAAGGTCGAGGATTTTACCGTCAGTCGCCGAATACTCTTAGTGGTTCCCGACCTCCAAGGGGCCATCTGCTGGAGTAGAGCAAGCGTACTGTGGAATGCACCATAGCTTAATAGACTGGAACTACTAGATAAGGGAGGCAGAGTATATGGCTCTGGGAGCGGCCTATGTACAGATGTGTACTGCGATAGACAGAGATGTGCACGTCCGCTTGCACTGCTTCCACCCACTAATTGTATGTAACTAAACTTCAGTGCACTGAGGCTGAGCGGATCAGAGCGGAGAGCGATTCGCCAATCACATGTCATGGCTTGAGTGGAGAAGAGATCTGAATTTCAAGCCATATCATTGGTGAATCGCTCTCCGCTCTGCTCTGCTCCACCTCAATAGAACCTCAGTCTCAACATGCTGTCACATGCCTTCGCGTATCTGATCATTACGTAAATATAAAACGGTCCGCGGTGCTGTCCTTAGGTCCTAACCGTTATTATCCTTTTCAAAGGCTTTTCTTAGCATAGAGCATATTTTATTTGAATACCCTGCTTTCCTTAATATTTCTATGTCCTAATTGAGGCAGGAGACAAATAAATGTATCTTCTTTTTTCCTTTAGTCTCAACAGAATATTCCAACGGAATGCCTACACTTGCAAGAATGACCTATGTCAAAAAGTTTACGAGCCAACTTCAGAATATGTTTATTCTTCGTTAAGTAGATGCATATTGCTCTGCATGGGACCTCAACTATGGCCAAAACCCATAGGATACACATATTTCAGCAAAAAGGTAGTAATCCTTGCAACAAATAAACTGGAGTACAAATTACAGTCAGTACCTTCAGAAGCAGTACATATGTTTTTAGCAGAAGCATTTAAGCTCTTTCTTGGGGACTTGGCAAAACTGGAAAGGTATACTCTTGATGCTAGAAGGATGAATCTCTCAAGGGACTCGATGATTAAGAAGATGTATATACAAATGGATGTAGAAACAGACCCTGATCCTCGACTCAGGTTAGACACAGAAGAATCTTATACGTTAAAAGTTGAAACTATTACCACACAAGTTGTGATAAAATTGCTATCAGCATCATTCTGTGGGATCAGACATGCTTTGGAAACTCTAAGCCAATTAATTCTACTGGACCAGACGACTGGTAATCTCATTACTTTATCAAACATGATCATTAAAGATGGTCCCAGTTACAAATACAGAGGCCTAATGTTAGACACTGGAAGAAACTTCATCCCTGTCCCAGATATCATGAGGACTGTAGACGCTATGGCTTCGGTCAAGCTCAATACACTACATTGGAGAATTTCTGATGTCGCCAGTTTCCCTTTACACATACCAGCAGTTCCTCAACTATTTGAATATGGTGCTTATAGCAGAAATCATATTTATACAAAGGAAGATGTCAAAGCTGTAGTGAGAAGAGCTGGAATCCGTGGCATAAGAGTCCTTTTAGAAGTAGCAGCTCCAGGACCTGTTGGAAGAGCATGGTCGTGGATACCAGAAGCTACCTGCCCAACGAAAGATGAGAATTTCACTTGCAACAATGCTCTTTGTCTAAGATTGGGGATCCAAGAAACTGTTTTTGATATACTCCAGATTATATATTCTGAAATCTTAGAGATGACGAAGGTTGATGATGTTTTCCATTTGAGTGATGGAGTGTTTTCTTTGGCGAATTGTTATAATTTGATGGGAGAGAGAGAAGGATTTCTGGATAAGGCTTTGGAAAGACTTAAGCTAGCCAATAAGGGATTTTTGCCAAAGTTACCGATAATTTGGTATACTCCACTTTTAAGTAAGGATTTGGAAGCGAGGACATGGGACAGGTAGTACGAAATTAACATAATCCGTAGTTAGTATACAAGGAGTCATGATGGGCCGGAGGTTAGGGCCTCGCCTCTCATGAGCGTGCATAATGTTACCTTTTAATTTATCTGCACTGTCTAAGTTTACCTTACTCATCTTTGTCAACGGTGAAGCTAAAAAATGTTAAAAAATCTTAATTAATTAAAGTTTCAAATCCTGCCACCTTACCTGATGATAATGTTATCGATGCTCCTTCTCGTGCCTTCTCTGTTTGAGAGGAGAACTTTGCCCAGCAATGGGACAGTATTAGTATACAAGATTTTAAAGTCAAAGCGTTTATTTGCGAACTAAGTGTTTATTTTTACAAAGACCCTTCATTTATCAGTTCACAAAGTGATCTGAATTTCAAACTTATGTCTTCTGCCAAAATAGGTCTATTATACGAATTAGCAAGTTGAAGTGGCAGTGGGCAGGTCACATAGCACGCAGAACTGATAGCCGATGGGGCTGTAAAGTTCGCGAATGGAGACCACGCACCGGCAAGCGCAGCATAGTACGTCCACCCACAAGATGGACAGACGATCTTATAAAGCTGACCCAACACAATTGTAGTTGCCCCTGTGATGAATCTCTATATTTCTAGAAAGGGAGTACAATTATGGGAGTGGCACGGAAACCCGTCGGAGCAGTTCCTCAGCAGGTTCAGGGCGATCCACTCCAGCAGATGGGAGCTGTCATGTGAAGTGAAGAAGCAAAGGTGTAAGAAATACAGGTGAGTTGGAAAAGGAGAGGTCTATAAGTCATGAGAAGGTTACTTCTAGGCATGCTTGCCTCACTGTCAACCACATCTTTGCTTACCATCAGGTGGTATATTGGTCAAACACGAGCCGATTGCTAAATAATAATTTTAATTAAAAAAAATATCGAATAATTTCGGTTACTTCTAAGAGTAAAGTTAATAGCTAATAGCTACCTTGGTGAATAAAATGGTTTCGTTTCTTCATGACATAGGGTGAGTAATACTCGTAATTGAATGAATATTAGATGTTTAAACATTACAGTAAAATATGTCTCGGATTTCCACAAATATTATTGTTGACAAATACAACAAACAATTACTAAGAAGAACACACTTCCTAGCCGGTCTTTGACCAGGATTTCTGTCTCATTCACCTTAAACACAATTCCTAGTTGAATAAGCACACTTCCTAGCAGATCTTTGAGCAGGATTTCTGTCTCTTTCACGTTAAACACATTTCCTAGCAGATCTTTGACCAGGATTTGTGTCTTTTTCGCCTTAAACACACTTCCTAGCAGATCTTTGACCAGGACTTGTGTCGCTTTCGCCTTAAATCCAAAGGGATTTCCTAATTACATTTCGAGTAATTCATTGCATTATTCATTTTCGTATTTAACATTAACCTTGGTGTCATTAAGATCCTTGTCGTGTCTTGACATAGGTGACTGACTTGTTCCGGATAGGTTTGAGACAGTAGCTCGGTTACAGAATTTGATTGATAAGATTATTGTAATTAATATTCTTCGAAATGTTATTGAGATTCTTTCTTGTGCCGAATTTCTTGGAAGCAGCCTGGAGTCTACATTCGTGTACAGTGATTGTAATGCAAGGTCCTTATAATAATGTACGAGTTAAAACGTCACTGCCGGAATTTTGGGTGTCCTTTGGCGATTGCAATAGTGTTGTAACCCACATACCACTAATTATCCCAGTTTTGATGTCCTTTTGTGCCTATTGGTTTTGTGTGTTCTGTCTTCTACTTGATAAGAAGGGAAGTAGAAAAAAAATCCTACGCCTCCACTATTCTTTTCTGATTAATTTCGTAACAGGATCGCACAGGTAAAATTCTCTGTGTCATGTCGAGCTTAATTTTTTCGGAGATTTTGTGGTGGATACTGTTGTTTCTGGCTTTCTGGAGTTGCAGTGGTTTGGGAATAGTACGGTTAGTTTGTAACAAAAAAAAAGCCAAATGAGTACCTCTTTTCTGGCTGATAAAATCATCGAATAAGTCCTCCCAACGTGGATGGGCCAGGGGATTTTGCAACTTACTGACTACAAATCCACCCCGTCCTTTCGGTTGCCCATTGCGTTGCGGGGCCACGGTCCCTTTTTAAGCCCAACTATGGCTTCTTTCTTGTATATAACAGACAAATATATTTATATCAATTTACATGGTTAATGTGACATAATTATTATGATAATATCGTTAATATTAAGCCGCGTACAGACATCGCGAGGCGTGCGACACGAATGGTTCGTCTCGCATGCCTCGGGCTGTGTACATACGATCGTTGCGAACGCCGCCTCAGTACGAGCCGTGCGCTCCGTGTGGACGGACAGGTGTTGTTTGCGTTTTGTACTGACGAACACCGTGGTTTGCTTGCTCAGCTTGAGCATGTTTTATTCGGGACGCACGTATAAATGTACCATCGTATGCCTCAGGTTGAGGCATGCGAGACGAACCATTCGTGTCGCACGCCTCGCGATGTCTGTACGCGGCTTTATGCAAGGTGAACCAGTAAGTTCTACGTCATATAGATCCACAGATAATATTATGCACAGAGTGAGTGCAAAATATTATCACGCCTATTATGCCTTAGGGCATAACGGTTGTAAATATCTGTAGGGGACGTTGAAGTATTCAAAGTTCTTTTAGACTTAAGCGTTTACTTGTAACAGATCATCGAAAACATCGAGCATTCACTGTTTTTTATTTTGCCGAACTAAATAACGAACAGAGCCAAACATTACTAGGAATATTTTCACGATCTCTCACTCCATACATTACAAGAAATTTACAAGGATAGCGTAGAGGGACAACGGACTTTTTTAATCCCTTTGTCCCGATTATCGGGGACATGACCTACGGGGAGAAAGGGTATACATTGATCTTTCTTCTAGCGAACACTCTAGGTCACTATTATGTCGTTTTTCTTTATGATGATGTCAGACTTGACAGTCGGCTTGCCAAGAATCTCGCCAGAACAATCGTTAAAGGCTTACTAACACACTCTAGTTTGTTTTTCAATAATGTAACTTTTCACTATGTCAGAGTTGGGGGTAATCTGTGGTTGGGGTGCCCTATGTCAAGAGCTCGCTACGCTCGGTATCAATTTGTACAAGATTCTAGCGAAGTCAATGAAACTATTTTTGACAAGGGCAGCAGGCAGCGAGGTGAATGGGACCAAGTCAAATTTCCTGTGCCATTCATCATAACATGAAGACGGTGACAATAGCGGGCTCAATGGTAATTTTTTTCCCATCTCGCCCGTTGATGGGGCAGGGCTGGCGGGCCACATGAATCCTACCCCAAAAGATGCCTCTCTAGTTTCCTCTTAAAAAAATCTAAGCACTTTTTGTTTTATTGCTAGGACCTGGCAAGAGATGTACAACTGGAAGTCTTGGAGGAATCTCGAAGTGTTCACCATTGAGGGTGGAGAAGCCACGCTGTGGACTGACCTGGTGGACTCTGGTTAGTCTTCCTTCTCTTTCTTAGCGTTTCGATGACAATCTAAACTGAGTTGGTCCAGAATAGAGCCATAGGCTTAGCGCCATCAGAAGCGTCCATTAGCTCCTAGTAACGAACAAATGGCAGGGCCCACAGAATTGACGATTGTGTACTGGAGACTACTACTACTAGATTATAGTCTGAATTAATACATATTTTATCCCGGTAGTATGACTGCTGGCCTTTTAGAGAGACTAAGAGTCACTCAACGAGCAATGGAAAGAGCTATGCTTGGAGTTTCTTTGCGGGATAAAATCCGGAACATGGATATTCGGCTAAGAACCAGAGTCACCGACATAGCTCATAAAGTTTTCAAGTTGAAGTGGCAATGGGCAGGCCACATCGCTCGTAGAACTGACAACCGATGGGGAAGAAAAGTTCTCGAGTGGCGACCACGGACGGGAAAACGTAGAGTAGGCAGGCCTCCCACTAGGTGGACCGACGACATCGTGAGGGTCGCGGGCAACCGATGGATGCAAGTGGCGAATTGTCGTTCGGCGTGGCGGTCTAAGGGGGAGGCCTATGTTCAGCAGTGGACGTCTTCCGGCTGATGACGATGATGATGATGAGTATGATCCCTTGGGACAATTAACAAATTCCACTTGTATGAATTCATTGGCAAAGGCTCTCTTTTCAATTCACTGGTAACAGCTCGTTTCAAATTTATCTTGCAGGTAATCTGGATTACCACTTATGGCCACGAGCGGCAGCGGTAGCCGAGCGGCTGTGGTCTGATATCACTCTCAATGTGACCGTGTCCAACCATGTATATGTCAGACTGGACTGCCAAAGGTAAATACAGCCCGACTTTTACTTGTAAAGTTTTTATGTAACCAGCAATGGTCGGGCAGCAGATCACCAGCAACCGTCGGGTTGGACCCCACTAGCAAGCTTCGCGTCGTGCAGTAATATAGCATCAAATGTTGAATGTTGGCAGCTTCACTGCAACTTACAGGATTGCATCCAAACAGGGACCGTCTGGTATTAACAACCAGAAATTACGGGCTGTAAAACTCCAGTACCCGTCGAGTCGTAAGCTCCCAGTAACCGCTGAGCGGTAGCTCACCAGCTACCGTCGGGTAGTATCGCAACAGCGTTCTTCGGACCAGCAATCATCGGACGCAGGATACTACTAACGAGTAACCGGCACCAAATCACCAGCAACTGTAGAACTGGTAGCCTATCAGCAATCGTCGGGCAATACCAATACCTACCAACAATCCATTTAATGGCAATAGGCTCAAATATCCTACAAAAAACTTATTTTTGTTTTATTTACCAACTTATGAAGATTTTGCATTCATATTGTTTAATTATGTAAGTAGATGTCGACATTTTGATCAAAAGCTACTGAAATATTTTTGACGTGTTTTTTTTCAGTCTTTTGAATTATTAATTTTCTAGATGGCGTATGGTGTTAAAATCAGTGCAAGTTCAACCAATATGGCCGCTATATTGCAGTTTTAGCCCGGGAGTGTGTTTAGAAAAACTAAAAAAGAAAATTAAATGAAAATATATTTAACTTCAATTCTTTTTTAATTATTGAAAAAAAAATGTAACGGTAGTAAATATTATTGAACATTCATTTTTACAAAGAATGGTACAAATACACCATACTGCCTATTTGTCAAATCGGCATGATACTGCCAATTTATAACGCATAGTACTAACATAAAATATCTTCAAAAATTTTAACATTATAAGGTAACAAGGTATTTATAAAATCAGATACAGTCCGCTTCATTTCGTTGAAAGTTAAAAATTATTATACCTAGTCTAAATCAGTTCCATTTAAACCAGTAATTGCAGTCCTTCGCCCCCAAAATGTAGCAACTTTTTGAGTTTTAAAACTTGGAGTATGATTCGAAGATTTTTCCGCAATCAAGCTTGCAGCGTTGCAATATGTCCCAGCAACTGTTATTGAGATTCCCAGCAATATTATGCAGGTGGACGTAAAGAATTTCCATTTACAACGGCCTAAGCCTGGATGCTCCCAGTTTACGAGGATATTTATAAATGGAGGGTATATGAAGATGGCTGGAGCCGTGCTCAAAGCTCCAATCTGTAAGAAACAAAGTTATTTTAGGAGAAATTTACCCCTGAATTGAAACAAAACTGAAAACTGAAAATTAATGACGGGTCCCCCTTAGAGGGGCAAAGCCTGCCGTGGCTCCGGAACGGAAAGGGCTGTACACGGTGTCCTTTAAGAGGAAACAGCAAGGGCTGGAGAATTGAAAAATAGGTACTCGTATTTGCAAAATCTATTGCTGTCGCGCAGTGCCCACAACAGAGTTACAGAGCGCGATAGAGACAACGGCAGCTTGGACCGAAAATACCTTATTAAATGGCACAAAATCAACGATTCGTAGTCCCCTGATTACGCCTCCAAAACTTAACCGATTTCACTACTTTTTTCTTAAAAAAATAAAGAAAGGCATTGACCGTGTTCCTATGTTTTCCTTTTTTTATATAATCTCGTCAAAGTTTTCTGGATATTTGAACACAGCGGAAAATCTGGCCATTTTTTTAGGATTTTGAATTTTCATATCTCTCTTAATAATTAATTTATGGAAAAAAAGAAAACATAGAGACATGCCAATAGTGGTCATAGATTTTTTGTAAAAAAAAATATTGCTCTACTGGCATTATCCAGGAAGAAAACGGGGACTACGTTTGTATGGAAAAATGACCGTGCTGTTTCCTCTTAATAAAGGACACCGTGTATTTTAGTCAGTATAAGGCCCATTGACGATTGCAAGACGAATGCTTGCATCTTGCGTAGAAACATTGAAATCTGTGTGTCCACGAAGTAGTTGCGTTCGTCATGCATGTTTACAACAAAAGACGTCCTTTCTCGATGCTAGTTGAAAGAAAACTGAGACCTTTTGTAGCGTGACTGACTATCGCATGAAGTAGCGTGGATATCTTCATTTTGTAGGTTATATGCATCCTACGAAAGAAAAGACGACTGTGTGGACAGTAGGCCTAACTCTGACAGTACCTCCCTTCCTGCCCTGGGTGGTCAAATTGCAATCACTCGAGCAGCTTTTTAACGCAGACTGGCTTGTGGAGAACCCATATTGATTTTAACTTAGTTTCTAGCAGCATTTTCGCCGTCTATCAACAGCGTTGATCAGCTGTTGCTAAACAAATATTTACCTGAATACAAGGCTTTTTTTGAACGTGCAGTGATGTTACACTATGGCACCCTCAGATCAAAGAAATAGGCAGATAGAGCGCTCAGAACACGCGAGTGGGTCCACCAAAGTTAATACAAAATCAAAATCGAATACAATGTCGCGACAGTACCGAGCTACGCGTCGTACCAAGCTGCGCGTCGTTGTTGGTTTTTGCCAAAATATGCCGTTTCGTGTCTTTAACCATCATAAAAGTTGTTCTCAAAAACAAAGAAAACATTATGAATTCGATTTGATTTTGTATTAACTTTGGTGAAGACACTCGCGTGTTCTGAGCGTTCTATCTGCTTATTTCTTTGACCCGAGATGGAACCATCGTACCGTAGTCACAAAGTATTTAATTGTGCAAGAAACTTACTATTCTCATAACCCCAATGACATCAAAAGACAGGCAATAAGATATAACCACAAGGATCATCACATGAAGTGTCCTGTGCACCCTCTCCCAGAACCAGTAGCGTGATAGTGCATATCTTCTTCTTATATAAAACCAGATAATGTCGAAGGCTAGGAAGAAACACAGCGCGTAAACGACGATTAGAGAAATGCATAGGAAAACTTTCACTGTTACTGCGAATCTGGAAAATAGAATGTCAAAGTAGAAATACAAATTTTAAATACTGAGACCTTTTCCTATGATTTCTGTAATTTAGTAGAATAGAACAGAAATTATTTATTTGCATTCAATGTGAGTTAGCAAATAAGGACCTATACACACCATGTTTTACAAACGCGCCGACGACGCGCGTTTCTGAAACGCGCGTCGAAGGCGCGTTTTTATCAAACAGAGCAGACAGGCTGCGTCTAACTTGCGTGCGCATCACGTCTGTATCGCTACAAACGGGCGTCGACGACGCGGACGGCGCGTTTAGAAAACGTGGCTCTAAGTAGTTACATAGCATGTACTGCGTTTATTGTATGCAAAAATTGAAAATAATAATAACAATAATGGACTAAGGAGCTACTCCTCATTGATATGGCCATTAGCCAACAGGTTCGTCGGTCTCGCAGGGATCTGTCCACGTGCTGGATAGATTATAAGAAGGCCTACGACTCGGTGCCACATACATGGCTCATGAGGGTGCTGGAGTTGTACAAAATAGATGCAACTCTACGCGCCTTCCTTGAGTCATGACGTGTGGGGCAATGGAGAACGGTCCTTCGCTATCCAGGGTGTCGACAGATCCAGGCGATCGATGATCCTGTATGGATCAAGCGGGGAATATTCCAGGGCGACAGTTTGAGTCCACTTTGGTTCTGCTTAGCCCTGAATCCTCTAAGCACAATGCTGGAGGACTCAGGTCTGGGCTATCGGTTGAGGTTGGTCAGGTCATATCTCACCTTCTTTACATGGATGATCTGAAACTCTTTGCTCCCAACAAATTGCAACTAATGGAGCTACTAAAGGTAACTGAAACTTTTAGTAGCGCCATCAGGATGGAATTTGGTGTGGACAAATGTGCAGTCATGCATGTAAAGCGAGGGGAGATTATGGAATCTGAAGGGATTCAGCTTTCAGATTCCATACAACTTAGATCACTCTCCTCATCCGAAACCTACAAGTATTTGGGTATGTCGGAAGCGTTAGGCATTGATATACCGGACGTGAAACAATCGTTGAACGAGCGCTTCTTTGGGCGCCTGAATAAGGTTTTAAACAGCCTTCTTTCAGGCGGAAACAAGGTGCGCGCCTTCAACGGTTGGGTCATGCCAGTGTTAATGTACTCTTTCGGCATACTCAAATGGACTCAAACTGAACTCGACGCCTTGGATAGGCGGGTCCGTACTCTGTTGACCGCAAAGCGGATGCATCACCCACGTTCATCGTAATGAGGCTGTACATCCCGCGGAAGTGCGGGGGTCGAGGCTTTTTAAATGCTAAGACCCTCCACAACCGCGAGGTGTGCAGTCTCAGAGAATATTTTCTGAAAATGGAAGTGGGTATGCACCGAGATGTGGTCACAGTGGACAAGGGACTCACCCCGCTGTCCATGGCTAAAGAGAACTGGCACAAACCTGTGGTACTCGGTACCGAAGACCGCAAGGAGGTATGGCAAGGCAAGGAGCTACACGGACGCTTCTACCGGGCCCTTCATGGGCCCGATGTAGATTTTCTAGCGTCCGTGTCCTGGCTACGGTTCGGTGACCTCTTCGGTGAAACTGAAGGTTTTGTCTGTGCGATTATGGACGAGTTTATCTTGACGAACAACTACCGGAGACATATTATAAAGGATGGGACGATTGACGTGTGTCGGGCATGCCATCGTCCAGGTGAATCCATCCGACATATTATCTCTGGTTGTTCTCGTCTTGCTAACGGCGAGTACTTGCACAGGCACAACCTCGTAGCCAGAATCATCCACCAGCAACTTGCGTTGAAATACAAACTTGTGGAATCTGAAGTACCGTATTACAGGTATGTGCCCGACCCAGTTCTCGAGAAAGACCATGTCACGTTGTACTGGGATCTGCCTATCATTACTGACAGGACTATTGTCGCCAATAAGCCTGACATAGTAGTGATAGACAGATCAGCGCGCCGCGCAATGATAATCAATGTTACCATCCCGCATGACGAGAACCTCGTGAAGGCAGAGAAAGATAAACAAATCAAGTATCTCGATCTGGCGCGCGAGGTTGTTGACATGTGGAATGTGAGCTCGGCTATCATTGTGCCGATCGTCGTGACTGCCAATGGCCTGATGGCAAAGAGCCTCGACGAACACCTTTCGAGGCTCTCCTTAGGGGGTTGGATCAAGGGCCAGATTCAGAAGGCAGTACTTCTTGATACGGCTCGTATTGTGAGGAGGTTCCTGTCTCTGGAACCCTAACCACCGGTAGCTTGGACCCTGCTCCCACACCGGCGGACTACTATTTTTATATTTTTAAATGTTTTTTTTATTGTTTTGTATTTTTTTTAAAGAAATATTTAAAAATGTAATAGTATGTATGAAAGATGAATAAACGGAACAATAATGGAAAAAAATAGTTTCTCGTTCGTACGAGGCACCATTTTTTTTTCCATCAAATTAACATCAAAGTTCCAGTTTACTTCACACGTCACAGAAACGTGAAAAGTCATGCTAGGGCCTCGGAAAATTATAAATGCTTGGTGATTCTTCACGGAGGCAATAGGCGGCGGCGACGCACGCTCTCTCGCCTGGCATTGGTCAAGGCGATGCTGCGGGGCAAGACGAAATGGGAAGCAGTCACCTCCTTCCGCGAAGCAGTTAGTCATGCCAGCGAAGGAGAAGGAGGAACGCGTAAGAGAGAGGGCAGCCATCTCACGACCCAGCCGCCGCAGAAGACGTCCACGGCAAAAGCCATTGCGAGGCGATTTCCAGACACCAATAGATGCGGGCCCGTGCATACGGCGAGTTATGGATAACTCGCTGGCAAATTATGGACAGTGGCCGAATCAACGGCGCATCGTGTTCCACGCACGCCTACAAGAGCTGACAGCAATCTGACGGGGCCCAGGGTTGCTGGACTGCCTAACAGGTACCCGTGGTGACCCTGGAATGTAATAGGCTTGATGATGATGATTGATGGAACAGCGTGGATTTTTGTCAGTACGAGTCTGACAGCCTCTTCCGCAGTTTTTTAAGCCTACGCCTGTATCTACGAAATAGAAGTACCTACCTAAGGCCCGTCTTCCACCAAAGCGGAGAGGAGAGGAGATGTGTTTGAATAACCAATCAGATGTCCACATCTCTCCGCTTATTGACGGACGCTTATTACAGACATCCGATTGGTTATTCAAACACATCTCCTCTCCTCTCCGCTTTGGTGGATGACGGGCCTAAGAAGGTACCTAATCATAGATTTTTGTACTAGAAGTAATTGTGAATATAATATTACTTACGGAGAAAATGGAAACTGCATTGTGATAGGAGCTTCAGAATAGTCACCGCAATACCAATATCCGAAGAAACCGACTGCCATCATAGTTATCGTATGTATTGGCATAGCTGGAAGAAAATACGGTATTTACAATTAATTTAGCATGAGCAGTGTGGCCCAGAAATATCGGCCCCGACTTACAAAATTTAGGTCGTGTATTCAAACCCAGCTAGTCACATTACCTGATCTGAAAACGGTGAAGGAAAACGTCGTGAGGAAACCGGCATGTCCTAGAACTAAAAATTCGAAGACATGTGACATCTACCAACCCGCACTGGGCTTGCGTGGTGGATTATGGTTACTCACATAGAAGCAGCCTGTGCCCCAGCAGTGGGATCCAGAAGATACCTTAAAATTAAAATTTGACATTATCAAGCAGCTAAGTAACCAGAAAAAAATCTTCACCACTCAAAACAACGACATGAAATTTCTTCGGCTCTTTCATACTGTTCTCAATCGGCAAAGCATAGCAGACAGGCTCGAGCACAAAGATGCATAAGCAGCTAAATTCCACCAAGCCTGTGATACTCTTGAGGGGTCTGTTGTAACTAGCTTGAATATCATTAACATCGTGTAAGCTGTACCAAAGGGTAACTAGAACGAGGGTCACTGGAAGAAAATAAATACGGGCATTAGAATTTAAAACGGGATATTTCAACGGTATAGTTGGCGCAGAGGCTAAATAAGTGATCGACTGCATGTGAGTTAATTCCAGTGTGGAAAAGAGACAAATATACCAGTCGTCTAACGCCATCTCATTCCTACACTGAAAATACGCTTCAAGACGTCATGGACTCATGGTAGGCCTGTTGCGTTGCAAATATATAGGGTGATTTTTTAGTCACCATCCAAATTTTATTATATTAACCTTTGGCGAAAATCATTGAATACGTCGTGTTTTTTCTTATTGTATCAATCAATACAAAAATATCGAGATATCACGTCTCAATGTTATCTATAAAAAGTTGATGAATCTGGACACCGCGCTGTGATGTGTCGCTCAGGTGTAGCGGGGCGGGGAGGGGGGGTCAGCAGGTTGCGCTCTACCCGTTTCATGCGTCGGCAAGTGTATATTATTAACGTTTAGCTTAGTGACCACACAGAGCGGATGAGAAAATGATTTATTATGACAATTTGACGTATCGATTTTTTTTTTCAAAAATGAGTTTAGTGATTGATACCTAATGCATAGAAAAATTTTGGACGGTGGTAAAAAAGTCACCCTGTATATTGTATGATCTGCAAGTAGTTGTTCCAGATCTGGGTGTTTGTGTATATGTGTTTCTATGTTTGTAAACGGACCCACGATAAAGTTAATAAAACATTAAGTCAATTTTATTTCCGGTCAATTATTTTCAATACTTGGCATTGTTGGCAGAGTCGTTATCACTTTTTCATGACTGCTTTTGTATTAGTGTTAATTGACTGACCTGTTGGTCTAGTGGTTAGTGACCCTGACTGCTATGCCGGAGGTCGTGGGTTCGATTCCCACCCAGGACAAATGTTAGTGTGATGAGCACGATCATTTGTTCTGTGTCTGGGTATAATTTATCTATAATATGTATGTATTTAGAAATATATAAGTATGTTTATCAGTTGTCTAGTACCCATAACACAAGCTCTGCTTAGATTGGGACTAGATGGCGTTGTGTGATAGTTGTGGAATATTATTATTATTTATTATTAATCCTCATGAATTTCCTCCGAACTGAGGATGACGAAGGGGATCGTTCTAATGCTAGAACTCAGACCTTTCTTCAATGTGAGGGAGTAGAATATGATCTACCCCTGGTTCACGGGGTTGCGGGATTGTCAGGGTCGCGGGATTGTCTCATCAGTTAAGTAATTGAAGAATCACCGTGGATTTTTAGTCAGTACAAGTCTGACAGTCCCTCCCGTTCCGGCCATAATTTTACCACGAAAAGTCTTAAAAAATCTTTTTTTTGTATCTAAAACAAAAGGTACGAGTAACATACCACCAAACAGATCACAGATCAAGGCAAACGGCGCAAAACATTTCATATCTGTCACCATGGAGATGACAAAACATGGTATTATTAGCCACAGAACAATGAACTTGATTCGTGGTTCGCCATAATTCACAAGATCGGATCCAGTCACCAGCTCCTTTAGATTTCTGGCTATCATGATTATGTGCACGCAGCAGGAACCGTTAAGATGGCAGAATAATGTAGCTTCCACCAGATATCTGGAAGTACATCAAGGTTACTTTTTCTTTATATGCCTTGGTGGACTCATGGACAAGGTCTACTGTTGAGGGAGAGGTTTTAGGTTTAACTTCCTGGTGAATCTTTTCATGCCATCTATTTTCTGTCTACCTCGGCCTCAATACGCTGGTTGTGGCCTTCTACGTCCGGAATTAAGCTCATTAACTTTTTCTACATACCTGAAGCCTCTAGCTGCATTCTGAAACTTAGGCCAAGGTGATAAAACCATGGCAGCTTCCATAACATCAGGGTACGTCAGCTCGTGCTTTTCCACTCGCCCGTACAGCTTCTGGGCTGACCAAACTAAAATCTGTGATGAAAAGAGTGAGAGTGAGAGGAAAATCCTACTACCTATAGACTATCTTCTTTGTCCATCACCTGTATTAGTCGTCTACTCAATGTCAAGTCTGCTATTTCCGTTGGTCTTGTCGTTGCAAGCCCGACTGCTGAATTTGGTGTCCTAAGTTTAATTTTCGGGTCAGCCAAAAAGTCAATAGCAGCTTGCTCGGGACTGTCTCGGGAAACCGTGACACGGAACGTATAGGGCTATTGAAGGACAGCGTGGATTTTAGTCAGTACAAGTCTGACAGTCCTTCGCGTCCTGCACTGGGTGGGAGGACTCATTTGATGATATTTCCTGAAAATCCTGGAGTTTGGAACTCGCCGGTATGGTACCTGGCGACAACTTAACATGCTTCTTAACGTCTTCTCTTTTCTTCTCGTTACTTGGAAAGCATGTTAAGTTGTCACTCCTGAGATCACTCCTCGGTCATGTCGAATTGCCAGCCCGTAGGATCTGATAGTCCTACAGGCTGGCAATTCGACAGAGGAACACAGAATCACAGAACATATATACTCCTAACGGAGAAGAATGTCAACTCCGTACATTATTTTGTAGAACAGTATCAGCCAGCGCCATCTATATGTAGCCCAAAGAAAACACTCAATATCGCGGGAATTTCAAACGGTTGAGTACCATCCCGGATTATTTTTAAAATTTTACTCTTAGGTTTTTTGGTAGGTTCATTCTCAATTAAGAAAACTCAATATTGAGTTTTCTTAATTGAGAATGAACCTACCAAAAAACCTAAGAGTGAATATTGGAAAGTGCAAAATAAAACAGTAAATAATGTAGTGTCATAAATTATTTATTTCATAAGTTTCATAATATATTGTGTAGGTACATGTTTTAGCTTCAATAGTTCAAATCAAGTGATTAAGTCTGTATTCTGCTAAAGAATAAATCAGATTTTTGTTTAAACTACATTTACAGAGACATTACAATGAGGTTACATAAAAACCAATTTACCAAAATGTACTCAACAGAAAGTAGATCAGCATTATTAACATAACTGTTTCGCAATTTATATGAGCACAGTTTATGCTGTTCTAATTGTTGTTTGAACATAACATATGCGCAAGCACAAAATTAAGGCCTTTGTCGTTTTTTCCGATATTAACTGACTATTAAAATATCTAAAGCCGGAGGTGGCTACTTTGAGCAACTCTCAAAGTGGCCACCTCCAGCTTGAAGTCTTGTTGTTATGCAAATGCGTTTTCTTATGACTAAAAGTATTATTAGATACAAAAAATAAAACCAGAAGTATATCAACAACTAAAATAATATTAAATGACTTTTTGTAGAAAGAATTTTGATTATACATTATGGTATGATTAAATATTTTGGAGGAACTACAGATAATTTAGAAAATGCACACACAGAATCACAACACAGAATTTTTTTATGCATATTATAAAATCCTTTTCTAATAGATAATTATTTTCTGCTTTGTGAACAATGCAATAGTTAATTTTAATTTTCTCAATTAAAATTAACAATGTTATTGACATAATCTAAAATATTTCCCTTGAGACCAGTAACATGACTTATTTTATTAAATACCTCTTTGATTAATTACAGCAGCGCAACATTCAACGCATGTAAACATTTCTGTTGTGGCATTAAATGGTTTTTTTACTTTCTGTCGGTTTTGTTGTAGATATTTCAGGTATATTGGGATACTGGATATTTGTCACGTCCATAAATGGATCAGCGTGTAGTTTGGCTGGATCAATAAGTTCATTATCAATCTGAAATAAAGTTTTACTCCATTAATTCAATCTTGTATACCACCATTATTTATGTAAAGAGTACTCATTAATACATAGGAACAAACCTGAAATCGCAAAAAGAATCAACTGCTCCATTGTGCATTATCAGTTCTTTCATCATATGGAACAGCAGTTGGAAGTAACTGCGCCTTTGTGATATCTTTAAAGTCTGCCTTTCACACAGCATTTTTATCCGATTTTCCAAAGATATACTGTCCTTCTGGAAAAATGTACTTTGCCCACAGCAGACAACTGAAAGTGAAAACAATAACAGATTAATAGTTCTGCAAACTGCTGAAATATTTATATGCAATTATTAAGGATGAGGACATGGATAGCTACAAGACTAGATTGAAAAAGGATAACCCATCCATTAATCTTGTAATAAGCATTTTATAAAAAATCGAAAATAACTACTGATGAAGAAAATCAACCCAGTGTCACAAGGTCATTACTGCTGTTAGGTCAATTAGTTTACGAGAACAATACTTTGTCTCAAAATTTCCCTAGAACTATGACTAGGGCGTACTATTTGAAACGAACGGAAGAACAACAACTTTACCGAATAAGGTTACGAACTCCGGGTTTAGGAAAGCGGAACAGTTTCACATTATGTTCGGCTGGGGAACAGTCACATAGCCACATAATATGTAAGATTTCCTTCTATTTTCATTTATTTTACAAAGTTTCAAAGCACACAACAAAGTATCTTTTTGATCACAATAGAGTTACTGTCTCAGAACTTGTGAAACATTTTATAAACACTGAACGAAGGAACAAAACCTCAACTCAAAGATAAAGGCAAAACAAATACAGAAATACTGAATATTTGCAGCAAATGAAACTTGAAAACAAAATCAAGGAAGTTTCAAGAGAACTTTTTGTTTTTGTCGACATCGGGCGTGTGTTGTAGTATGAATTATAAAATAACTACTATATTTTCGACTTATTTTAATTTCCGACTATTATTCGTTTAGTTATTTTACTGGATAAATGAAAATCAGAAAAACTTCAGTCATCAAAAATTATCTAATAAATATTTGCATAATCATAAATATGGACTACTAGAAGTTAAAAACTACCATTTAGAAAAAAATAACAAAAATTAGTCACATCAATTATTTCTGTGTTACAACTTGAAAATACTTCATAATTTTTTTATGCTGGCAATGAAGTATTTCTGCCCCGGGTACCTGTCTAACATTTGCCCATACAAAGTTGACACCCTCTGCACAGAATGCTCCTGTACCTATACATACTTAATACCTGTTTGTGCATGTCTCTTGCCCATAAAGCGGCTAGCAAAGCAAGAAAGTTAGTTACAAATAGTTCTCCTTATTAATTTCGGCCACTGAGATCAGCCTTTTGTGTGGGATATATTGTCAACGTGCCAACGTCGGCCAACTGACACGACCGGAGAGAGCTCAGGCGCAGGACCAACGGTATAACGTATCATCATCAGCTGGAAGACGTCCACTGCTGAACATAGGCCTTAGACCGCCACGCTGACCACTCTGACAATTCGCCACTTGCATTCATCGGTTCCCCTCGACTCTTACGATGTCGTGCTTAACGTGCTTAGTTTCAAATATAACTCACACAAACGCAGTATCCGACGAGGGCAGAGAGAAGAATATTGAAGGTCATCCCACCGAACATACCACATTTCATGTACGCCACGTGGAGTGCTACCAAGCCACCTCCTAGACCACACATTAGCATGTGGATAACTGACGCTATAAGACTGGAAATGTCGGAAGAAAAATGAGTGAAGCTAAGGCTTCTGCTCTTTCATTCAGAGGAGCATTCGCTTCTGGGTTTTACCTATATTATTCGCATAATTCTGAGATCAGCAGAAAGAAAGAGACGATGTTCTGTAGTGTTCTTCTCGACAGAAGACTCAAGGAATTCAGTACATCCTGCTGAAAACCAATCATTTACTTGGAGCTACTGCCTTTTTGACTTGACAACATGCTTCCGTGGAAGTATGATTCCATAGATCTACCGTCAGGAAACTGTTCATCAGACCTTTAATTACAAAGCTACTGACAAAAAAAATGGCACTGCGTTCCACTGTGCCGGAGTTGTATTTCTGTCATCAGGTGAAAGAAAGTTACGAGATGATGATGTTCAACAGTGGACGACCTACGGCTGTTCATAATTATGATGATAATGATGAGGTGAAAGAAGAGTTTTAGCTTGTTGCCATAACCGCTAAGCTTTCATAGAGGCTTATTGCATCTGCCGTAAATAATTTATGCCGCTAAAAAATTGATATTAATGTAGTGCTTTTACATGAGGAACGAAATAATTCAAAAGGTATTTGTTATAGAATATTAGAGAAGAATGATGCTTACTTGTTCGGCTTTGTCAAATAAGACCTTTTGCTACGATAGTCATAGTTTTCCGCATCGACGTAATTATTCTTAGTTTCGAATCTGATTTTTGAATCATCTTCACAAAAACAGCTGCTATGAGGGATCTATTCAAGAAGTTAGAAAGTAACGATCAAAACAAAGTAAAAAAAGCCTCAATGGACATTAATCAAATGCCGGAAAATTACTGTCGGATACCTGATTCCACTGTTGCAAAATTTACATTCATTTCTAAGACGGGCCAAAGCCTGCCAGGGTCGCGGTACTATCTTAGCAGGTAACCGTGACCCTAGAACTTAAAGAGCTGTTGAAGGAACGCCTTGGATTTTGGTCAGTATGGGTCTGACAGTCCCTCCGATCCCGGCAAGGCGGGTGGACTCATTTGATACAAAAACTATAATTTCTAACGTTTATGCCTGGTGGATGGAGAGGCTAGATATGTCTTTTGTAACTGCTGGGTATGGGCCTCCAACACCTTGGCCAGGCTCATCCAGGATATACCAACGATGGAAACAATGGAGTGCGCCCATTTCGGTACCGGACGACCACCTTTTCTCCTTTTTCTTGTCCTTAGATGCCATTCGATCAGTTTTACTCCATATTGGCATATCATTCCGTATTTCCAAGTGTGTTATATGAATACTAGGTAAACTTACAATTGGATTCTTGATCATGATTATTTGTTTAAAGGCAGGACCCAATTAGAAGACGATAGTCCCTTGCGGACACAATAGAACTTGTAACGTTTCCCATGTTTTATGTTATTTCTGCAGTATTTCTTGAAAAACAACAATCTTGCAAATGTGATTGCTGTCAACCACAGCTGTCAACTGTCATCCGCAGATTACAAAAAAAAATTTACGTTCAATCTTACGTTGATCCACATTATACAAATATTTTATATTTTTAATTATAATCCTCTGTTGTATCCAGTAAATGGATTTTAATAGCACAATTCGCACGGCAGTTTAAAAAAAAAAAAGATAAATTGAACCTAAACACCCCCCAGCGCTTTTAAAGCTCTGACGTGTGAACAGATACATGGGAATGAAATGCGCTTTTTTAGCGCCGAATAAAAAAACAGCGCTCGTACGAATGGCGTCTTGGTCATTTGTTGAAAGTGTACATTTGTAACCCAGTAGCGGAACGTTGTATGATGAAGGAGAAAAATAAATAAAACAATAATTTAATTATATTTACAAACATTTATCGTTTATTCGTTAAAGAAAAAAATATATCCACCCTCTTTCAGTTTTTATGTAAAGAAGGCACAGTAATTTACGTGAACATAATTATTTATTTTACAATACATCGATATATTTTATTATTTCGATAAAAATTGTCTAATCGATAATAAATTATCGATTATTGTACTTGATTGTTATATTTCGAATGAATGAATGATCACATTTTTTCGGTCAGTGATGATTAATTTAACCCTAAAATAAATACAATTATTTAGGTTCAAAAAGACCCGAGAAAATCCGCGTCAAAAAATACGAAACAATTTTTTTCCAATTTCGTAACTTTCTCTTGACTTTGTGAAAAGAAAATCGTCGAAAAGAGAAAATAATGTATCGTGTTTTCTTTTGTGGACATTTAGAAATTAACCCTATTTCACTGGTTTCTATTACAATTATTTCATTTTATTTAAATATTTTCTAATTCCAATTAATTATCTTTGAAAACTAATCAAATGTTTGTTCCAAATAATCGTCTTTTTCTAATAAATCGGTTGACGATAAACCGATTTTTAAAATTAACAATTTTAGCTGTAAAAAAGTTTATTTTCTGTAATTTTTAAACTCCCAAAAATCTAAGGCTACTGGTACATTTTTTCTTATTAAAAACCTTGCTGTAATACAAAATAAGACTAGTAGGTAATATTTTTCACTAAGATTTTAAGTTAAAATGGAAGAATGCGATATTCTATTATATGTAAAAAACTAAGCACCTTGTATGGAACTATTGTATGATTGTAATAAATTACAGGCACATTTTTATTAAAATCTACATTTATAACTGGTAATATAATTCTTATTATAACTTCGATTGACACTTTGAACGCGTTTATGAGAAAATATTTGAAATGATATTTAGATTTTAAATATTTTAGCACAATTTTTAAAATAATTCACTATTTTCTAGTTGCAAAACGCAGTTGTGAATATAACAATATTTTATGTAGTTATAGAGTTGAAAAAAAAATTATTAAGTTAAAAAACTTTGATCATTATACCTTTCTGATCATTTAAGAGTGAAAAATTAAAAAGACATATTTTTAAAACTTGTGCGTTCAAAGGTATTATCTATGGCAGCTAACTTGACTTGTAAATATTAGTCACTATTTATTTAACTTTTAAAATTATTGATAAGTTTAGCTTTAGAAAGATTCGTGAGTCAAAACGAATTTATTTTTATTTTGCTAATGTTTTATATAACATTTAAAGACATAATATCGATACTAAATTATTGTGAAAATAAAAGTAAGTGTTATAAATAAAAATTTAAAGACATTACTTAAATTATTGGAAAAGTTAGAGAATTTTGTTTCAGTAAAATAAGTTTTAATTCTGTCAATAAAAAAGATACTGTTTTCTAAAGCCACTCTTATCTTTAGAAATCACCATTATCATGATAAACTAGTATTATTGTACTTTTATTTACCATTTACATAAAAAGCGTTAGCATTATAATAAAATAGAAGAAAACATCTTAGTGTGACCGTCTTTAACAATATTATCAAAAAGCGATTGGTATTTTAATCTACAAATTAAATATTTTTAATAATTAATAAGCATTTAATTAATTGTAATACATAATTAACATAAGCCTATATAACTAATGTGATCTTAATTACACTTTGGTAATATTTACCTATTAAAAAACTATTTTAATGTGAGAAAAGTCGACTAATTAAAATATAAAACTAAAAAAAACTATAGCAGACTAAAAGACGTACTAAATCTTTTAAAAGTGCAGATTTTAATTTCCAAGGAAATAAAAAGATACTAACAGGACAGGAAACGTCAATTTTGTAAAAAAGATAATAGCGATTAATACAAAATGATTTTAATAATAAATATTTACATTACTAAAACTGGTTCGAAAAGCTGTCATTTAACAAAATAAGTTTTTCTTAAAAATATTAAAAGCTGCATATTTCCTAAAATGCGTTAAAATTTGGAATAAAAAGCGTACATTTTCGAACAGGATTTTTCGAAATCCATTTTTTTAATTGAAGAATGCTTTTTTTCCATTTCAATGCCAACAAATTTCAAAAATTTAAGTATCTTCGCTTCACGTTTCAAAATTTTTACTTACGCTAAAATAAAAATTAATTTCCTTACCATTTATTCTGTACAATAATATATAATGAAAACTCATGGAACGGAGACAAAACAAACAAAAGGAAACCGCAATCAATTGAATACTTAAGATTTTCTGACCAAAAACAATACTCCACTGAAAAAATATGTTTTTTTTTTCAAAATTTGATTAATTTTTAAGCGTTTAATAATTTTAACAGCGTAGTTACATCGTTTTGTCTCAGATAAACGTCGAATACTTTTGATAACAATAAATAAGTAATGCTAGTTAGTTTAGTACAGCATTCGGACAAGGAGATACATCAGAATTGTTGATAGCACTGTGTGCACAGGTCGGATGGAATGCGCGCTGTTACCACGAACCACTGGAAAAAGGAAAAAAAAAATTAATATTGTAGAAAATCCTTCTTTGTTGGGTACCGAATAATATTAATATTATTAAATATTACTAAACAGTATGACAAATG
Source organism: Agrotis segetum (assembly GCA_036375495.1). NCBI lineage: Eukaryota > Metazoa > Arthropoda > Insecta > Lepidoptera > Noctuidae > Agrotis > Agrotis segetum. Next base: position 56,210 of record JAQSVV010000108.1, read on the forward strand.
ACAATGACAAACTAAATTAAAAAAGCAAAAAAAAAACGCAAAAATTACCTGAAGCAGTTTGAATGTGCAGCGACTGAGCGTCTTCTAAATAAACAAAAGAAAAAGCAAAATAAAACATGTTATTCAACACAAAACATAAAATTAAAAACATAACCCTCCTTCTGGCGCAGTCGGGTGAAAACGTTAAAAATAATTTAGTGAAGTATTATAGAGAAATCGTGAAAAAAAACCTTGTTATGTAGAGTTAAATTTTGACAAAAAAAACAACAACAAAAATATCATTTTTAATTTCAAAACATCGTAGTTGTTAAAAACAAAAAAAAAACTTAAGCCTTTGTGTCTAATTGAAGTAAAGGGGCTCAAAAAGCACAATTAAAAAATTTAAATTGCGCTGTGTTGTGAAAAGGGTGTGAAATACCCCACAAGACCAAATACGGGTTAGATAAAATGGTTGACCCCGAATTTTTACTTTGTCCCATATCTGCCAACCAGTGCCGTATAAACGGGCGCTGTTTCTATTGACTGCGACCAATTTTTGGGAAAGTGTTTCAGGCACTCTGAAAGCTTGTCTAATACTCGTCCAAAAATTCACCCAGCTCTGTAGCCAACGGAACCGTTCAAGAAATTGAATTACTAGAGGCTGTGGAGCAGCTGCCAGACTTACACTGACTGTTCGAGCTGTCAGTGTATGTCAATCACTGGCTAAATGCTCGAACAGTCCATGTATGGGTATTAATATGGCTATTGACATACTGACTGAACTATTACCCAAAATACCTGTTCCGAAATACTAAACCTGTTACACAAAACAAAACCCGTTACAAAATACTTACGAATAGTAATAATAGCTGGATCGTTGATGCCTCCCCAACTCTTCGTGTTCTTGACCTTCACGGTGACTAGGTATTCACCAGGAGGAACCTGTTTGTCTTCCAGAGTAAAGCTGACGTCGTATTTGTGGTGGCCGCCTTCTGGAACTGGTACCCTGAGGGATTGCCATTCACCTTCCTGTAGAAAGAAAGTTAAAGTGGTTAGAATTTTTTTTGGGGCATACAACTTTCCACTCAACTGTCAAGTCGACTAAATAAGTCGACTGTCATAGGTTGGTCATCTGTCAAGCCATCAAAATAAGTCGAGTGTTCCCGCCAGTTCCCGCGTTTCTTATAAATCGTTAAATTCTGCTTGGACAGCGGAGTGGATGTCCAAATAATTGCAACTTGTGCGCCAGAAGTGGTAAAGTCCTGTCTCCAATCTAGCCCACAAGTAAAGATGAGACCTACGCTGAAGTCAGTTTACCCAGAACTTCTGGACACCGACGGAACACACTAAAACTGTTTGGTGCTGTAATCCGACAAGATGATGATCGTTAACCAGGCGATCCTGGTGAGGCTTACCATGGAATGGAGCCCGAGGAATCGCTCAGGTTACAAGTAGCCTGAAATGCCATTGTCCGGGGTAGACTGATAGAAGATGGATCACAATGAACCTAAAATTATGCTCCACATCCTATACTACCCTCATCATCATCATCCGGAAGATGTCCACAGCTGAACGTAGGCCTCTACCTTAGACCGCCACGCCGAACGACTATACGCTTGCACCCATCGGTTGCCCGCGACCCTCACGATGTCGTTGGTACACCTAGTGGGAGGTCTACGCTGCGTCTTCCGGTCGGTCGCCAGTGTCGCCACTCTAGAACTTTTCTAGAATTTTTCCTTTTTTCAAGAAACCCAAAATGACGTAGGAGTTCGGGATCCACAACGCAGAAGCAGACAGTGCGAGGTAGAAGAATTCTAGAACAACATTAATCACAAAAATGGCTTACCCCGTTGGTAGGCTTAATCTGTACTTCCATTTCTTCAATAGGCTGATGCGAGTGCACGGTCCAGCTCAACTTAGGTCCGTCGATGTCAAGGTCATCCACCACAGGACTCTGTACCAGCTCGATTGAACGATTGTGCTTTCCATAGCCGTTTTCAGCCTGAAATTAAATAATATATTGGTTACTAAACTCAATCCCTTAGTCAGGTACATGGACATGGACATTTTCTGGAGTCCCAGAAGGTACCTATGCTATAGCCATCAAAAGAGCACAAATAATTATGTCTGTCTTGATATGGACATGTGATGAGGAGTGATGACTCTCATATGAGTAAGAGAATGATGAGTATGAATGTTGATGGAGGGAGAGGAAGAAGAAGACCAAAGATAAGACAGATGGAAGAAAAATGAGTAAACATAAAGGAGTAACGTTGACATCTGATAGAAGAGAATGGAAGAAGAAAACGTGTTGCGCCGAACCCAAGTACAATGGGATAAGGGCAGGAAGATAATAATGATGATGTTGAAGAGGTCTTAGTAAAGATTATTGCGCCAGCCAAGTTTCTGAACCACAAGAAATACTGACATGAAGCAGAAGCCTTCGCCAGTCAATCACAAGTTCCTTACCTCACAAGTAAAAGTACCGAAGTCGCCGTCAGCCTGGGGCGTTACGGTCAGGTTCGAGTGCTTCCCCTCGGTGCTTTCTAAGAAGTCGGAGGTACTATCCTCAACCAGCATGCCATTCTTGTACCAGCGTATGTGAGGACTGAAATCAAAGCAGAAATAATGGCAGAATACTGAAAAGTTTTGAAACTATCTCCTCTTTTATCAAAAATTTAAGACATGGTCTATGGTCATGCGTTATCACATGGTCTACCAATCCCAAAGGGCAATGCGCTCCCATGGTGGATTACAGCCTACTCCTTCAGAGATAAAAAAAACCAATAAACTTTTGAAACATGACTGTAATACTTTTGGTTGCAATGGAATTTAAGCTGTGTCATATGTAGGATAGAATTCATTGTATTTTGTGGCTTACTTGGCGTCTCCATGAGCGACGCACTGCAGAACTGCTTGAATCCCGATGGCAGAATTCACGATAGTCTTCGGAACATGAACTTGAGGTTTTCCTGGAAAAAAAAACATAGAAATATACATGAACACAAAATATTATTGAGGAATCCATCAGGACCATAAGACCAGGATCATCACGTAGTGAGTGCTAGAAGCTATAACTTGCCATCTTACTAAAAGGTTTCGTATCACCCAGTTATAGGCTGCCTGTCAAAAGGCGAAATTTTACCCAATATAATTCCACAAAATCTCATCTCCCCTTGACCACTCAATGGCTAATATTTATCCGTTTCTGCGCTCTACAGCCTCGCTCTGCACCTGCGGACAGAGGCCTTACCACGAGCTCTCAACGGCTGTGAGAAAGAGATGGCACTAGACGACTTGTATAGCTCTGTCTCTTTCCACCACCCTAAACTGGATCGCGTTCAGAGCTCGTGGTCAGGCCTCGGGTAGCCTTATTGGGTTGTGGAGATAAGATAGGCATCTCACTCTAAAATACTGACGTTCAGCTGTTTCCAGTTTGATTAGAAGCTATCACTAACAAAGTTGGGAATATGGCTGGGCAGGATTTTATTAACATACGTGATGATATTTGACCACTATCTCGCCTGGTAAGCAATGATGTGGTCGGTGAAGCACGCTTGCCTAGAAGTAACCTGTTCACTCTTGACTTGAAAGAGGCAAAGATAGTAGCTATCAGGGATTACAGACTAGTCAGGTGAAACGTGAAGCTCAAGACAGATCGCGATGGAAGACATCTGTGGACGCCCTCTGCCCCATTTAAAGGGACATAGGACCTTAAGTAAGCAAGTAAGTACAGTCAAATGATGATGACTATGCCCTTACCGTTCACAATAACGTAGTACTCTGCCTGATCATTTCCAATATGGTTGAAAGCGTAGCAGAAGTATTTTCCAGCATTTTCTTCCTTCACATCCTTAATGCGCATGGTGTAGACATTGCCTTCGATGCTGAATTCAGCGTCTTTTTCTGTAAGGCGCTCGTTCTGTAAGAGAGAAAGGGATGAGTATAGTTTTGTGTGGCGCGCTTTAAAATACATGATCAATTAGCTGTTACCAGCGGCTTCACCCGCTACAACTCGAAAATTATCCTACGAGAACATAAAATCGGGATAAAAACAATCCTATGTGTTAATCCAGGTTATAAACTATCTGTATACCAAATTTTAGCCAAATCCGTTCAGTGGTTTTTGCGTGAAAGAGTAACAAACATCCATACATCCATACTTACAAACTTTCGCCTTTATAATAGTAGTAGGATTAGGATGCTTGTTTTTTACTTCTACTACTTGTTTCGAAAAGTATATCTGGGGAACTTCTATTCATTTCTTTGTGATAGACTATAACCTTCCGAATCTATTCAGTAGTATTCAGGAGTAACAAGTATAACCATGAGCATCCAGCAATTTCTTTTTTAATTGGAAACAACATCATGAAATGAGTCGTCTCTGGGCGGGTCGGGGGGGACCGTCAGACTCGAAATAGTTGAATTGACTGAAACCCACGGTGATCATTCAATAGTTCTTTATGATTCAAGGTCACGGCTTCCTGTCTTCCTGATATGACAGTCCTGCTACCCTTGCAGGCTTGGTCTCCTATGGGGAGATTGTTGACAGTTCTTTGAGACGCACATGGAACACCCGGGCACGATCCAAGATACGACGGCTAGTCACCCATAACACGTCATCCGCATGCAAGCGTCTGCAGAGGCCAGAAATAGCCTCGCGACGTTCAACCATCCATCCATATATCGTGGGTTGGATTCCCACCCAGGAAAAATGTTTGTGTGATGAACATGATCATTTGTCCTGTGTCTGGGTGTAATTTATCTATAATATGTATGTATTTAGAAATAAATAAGTATGTTTATCAGTTGTCTAGTACCCATAACACAAGCTCTGCTTAGCTTGGGACTAGATGGCGTTGTGTGATAATGTTGGAATATTATTATTATTATTATATAATCATGCAGAAACGCGAGCAAAGCCACTGGCCGTTTCTATCTTTAAATCATTTACTAAAATGTTTACGACAAACTTATATTATTAATATCCCAGTTTCATAGAAGCACTCGTCGCAATCTAAACATGATCTAAACTTAGTTTGCTTTTATTAAGACAAGTAACGGAAGTGAGCGGTGTATTAATAAATGTAACTGCTAGAAACTAACCTCTTTAGTAAATGTGCTTGTTTTAATCGTTAGAGACATTGTAGTGAAGTTGTTCTAAGTAATTTAAAGGAAGGACTAAGTAACAAAGGTTTTATTTTATGTAGACTAACTAATAAGGAAATGGTTCTTAGCACAATATATCAGTCCACAAGGTTTCCAATTGCTGGGACACTTCTCTCTTGTATTGTACGTTTACAAACAAAAAAACAATAAGCACACACACCCAAACCCGGAAAATCTACTTGAAGACCATACAAAGATTTGTTCCACCAGACGTTCGTTATCTATACTAATATTATAAAGAGGAAAACTTTGTAATGAATAGGTTCAAAAACTACTGATCCGATTTCAATAATTCTTTCACCAGTTGAAAGCTGCTTTGGTCCTGCCTGAGTGACAAAGGCAATAAGGGGGAGAGGGGCGAGCGAAGCCCCTGGGAAAAGCTAGTTTTATAATAAAACCCTAAAGGTTCTGTGTATCTGTCCCCAATACGTAAAAACAATCTCCGAATATGGATCATGCGGTCAGTTCGGGTATCTTCCTATACTCGACCTACGTACGGTACTATAATGTTTATACAGTAACAGTGGCTATGGATGGCCAGAATCCCAAGAATCTGACAACCAGCTTTGCTATAGACAATTACTGTGCTACCAGTAACTAGATTTTGGGGATCAGACACACAATTTATCAATTACAATAACAATATTCCACAACTATCACACAACGCCATCTAGTCCCAAGCTAAGCAGAGCTTGTGTTATGGGTACTAGACAACTGATAAACACACTTATATATTTCTAAATACATACATATTATAGATAAATTACACCCAGACACAGAACAAATGATCGTGCTCATCACACAAACATTTGTCCTGGGTGGGAATCGAACCCACGACCTCCGGCATAGCAGTCAAAACCACTAGACAAACAGGCCAGTCGAATTATCAATGTAAATACTGGTCTCAATAGATCCTGGAAGCTGAAACCAATTTCATTGGGAAAAGACTTGGTAGATGATGATTGAAAAATTATACTTACTACTGCTTGATCCTTCTTCATCCTCGACCACAGAAGAGACGGCGGCATAGGGGACGCGGTGATGAAGCAGGTCAGAGTTAGATCACCTCCTACAACCACACTGCCATCGTTTGTGGCCGTTATGTCTGGAAAGTAAGAAATTATCTTTTAGGAATCATCCACGTACGCAACACCACACAGAAATTGCTGACGTTGGTCAAAAGGCCGCTGCACTGAAATGGGCTTGGGCTGGCCACCTTGCTCCATGCTCAGTGAGCTGTGGGCCAAAATAACCACTTTGTGGAAACCTGACACAGCCAGAAGGCGTCGCGGTAGACCTCGTAGAAGATGGCGGGATGAGCTTGACAAAACCAACGATCAGTGATCCACTTTGGCCCTGGATCGTGAAAACTTGAAGTCACGTGGAGAGGCCTTTGCCCAGCGGTGAGATGATGTAGGCTAGCAGTATCAGTAACATGGCTACAGGGCCTAGTGCCATTGTCAGCAGGTGCCCTATGGGGAATACCTCTCATACCGAAATCGGGCACCAAACACATTTTGTAGGTGCGCAAAAGTTACAGTTCTTTCTAAAAATTCTACTTACTAATAATCTTTGGTGCCTCCGCAACCAGAAGTGTATGGTTGATGGCAACCGTGTTGTTCTTCCTCATAATCTCACATGTGTACACGCCGCTATCTTCCACGCGAGCGTTCTTGATCACCAGGTCATTGGAAGGTCCCACTTTAGATCTGAAATTGAAGACCATGATATTTTGAAAATATTTGTTAAGATTAGCGAAGTTTTCTCTTCATCTCATCAGCAGCAGAGTGAGCAGAGAGCAGTGGTGGCCCAGTGGTGTCGGTCCCGACTTACAAATTATAGTCGTGGGTTCGAACCCTGCCAGGCGCATTACTTGTGTAATTTATTTCATCATCACTGTTCTCAAAAATTGAAGACATGTAACATCTGCCAACCCGCGCTGGGCCCGCGTGGTGGATTATGGCCCACTCCCTCTCATAAGGGAGGAGGCCTGTGTCCCAGCAGTGGGAACATTATAGGCTGATGATGCCTATAAATGTTCCCACTGCTGCAAAACAGGCCTCATCTCTGTGAGAGGAAGTGAGCCTTAATCTACCACGCAGGTAGTGTTCTGACAATATGTTTGACTAGCACTACGCCCGCGACTTCGTCCGCGTGATCTTCGAACGTTGCCTTTGTGAGTTTCTAGTCCCGGCCACCCTCTTTAGGGGATACTGTTGAAAAAACTAAATAAATATTCAACAAAAAATCTTTCGACCCGCAACATTCCGTCATAAGTCTAGTCCTAGGTCCTAAAAATAATCCCAATGCAAAAAGACTCCTAACTATCAACAACAACCAATACAAACTTTTAGGAGTCGAATTTCGTATCATCCTCTCTTAGTGAGAACCTGTATCCTAAATAGAACCCCCCTGCAATGTTGGGTTCTCTAATTACAAAGACCAAAGACAACCCCAAAGGGGTCGAATTTTGTAAAATTCCGTCTTAGTGAGAACCTAGGTCCTAAAACATACCCCATGCTGAAATTCTTAGCATTCGTAGCAACAAAGTTTCAAACAAACTGTCAACCCCTTAGGGGTAGAATTTCAGAATATAGTGCATTGGTGTGCATTTACGTCATTACAATAAAACCTTGCAAAATCTAATACTCCTAGCATTTGTAGAAACGAAGTCATACCTACAAAATATCAATCCCTTGGGTCCATTTCCTCAAAACACCCGCAACTACGTCCAAAAAAGAATCTCTATGTAAAATTTGAGTCTTCAAACTATTAACCCCGAAAAAGCCCCTTAGGGGTCGAATTTCCCAAAACCGTCTTTGTGAGCATTTACGTCTTTAAAAGAATCCCTCGCAAATTCGAGACGCCTAGCATTTGAAGTAAAAAAGTTTCATACAAAATATCAAACACAAAAGCAAACCTCTTTGGGGTCGTTTTTCGAAAAATCCCGCCATGGTGTGCATCTAGGTCCTTTAAAGGAACCCGATGCAAAATTTGAGACTCCTCGCACTTGTAATAACAGAGTTTCATACAAACTTTCAACCCCAAAAACAACCTCTTATTGATCGAATTTCGCAAAATTTTCACATTGGTGAGAATTTACTTCCAAAAAAGAACCTCTATGTAAAAATTTGAATCTATAAACCATCAACCCAAAAACAGGGGTTAGGAGTCGAACTTCTCAAAATTTCTACCTTGGTGAGCATTTACATCTTAAAAAGTACCACCATGCAAGATTTGAAAAGCCTAGCACTTGTGGTTACAAAGTTTCATACAAACTATCGACCCCAAAAACAAACCCGTCAGGGGTCGGATTTCGCAAAATCCCATCATATTAAGCATCTACGTTCTAAAAAGATACCCCATGCAAAATTTGGAATTCCTGGCATCTGTAGTAGCGAAGTTTCATACAAACTATCAACCCCCAAAAGAACCCCTTAGGGGCTGAATTTCGCAAAATCCGTTCTTAGTGCTCACCTACGTGGCATAAGGAGGGCTTATGCCAAATTTCAAGTTTCTAGGCCCAGCGGTTTGGGCTGTGCGTTGTCAGATCAGTCAGTCAGTTTTGAATTTTATATATATAGACTAGTATTTGCGCGTTGCGCGAGCTGCAAGCAGCTCGCGGGGTCGTGTTTTAAAAAGTATTTCTTACTTAGAATTTTTTGTAGTCGCCATTTTAGATTTTGATTTTGACCTTACTATCGGCTTTAGCATCCTCGAAAACTATTAAAACGACTCCCATGATGAACAATTCAAAAATGATCGCAGCCGCCATCTTAGATTCTGATTTAGACTTCACTATCGGCTTAAGCACCCTCGAAAACCATGAAAACGGCATCCAATATAAAAAATATGATTTTTTGAAGTCACCATCTTGGATTTTGATTTTGACCTCACTACCGGCTTTAGCATCCTCGAAAACCATGAAAACGACTCCCATGATGAACAATTCAAAAATTATCGCAGCCGGCATCTTGGATTTTGATTTTAATCGTACCATCGGCTTTAGCATCCTCGAAAACCATGAAAACGACTCCCAGGATGATTATTACGAAAATATCGCAGCCACCATCTTGGATTTTGATTTTGAGCTCGCTATCAGCTTTATATCATCATCAGCCTATTGCCGTCCACTACTGGACGTAAGCCTTCCCCAAAGAGCGCGAACCATCCCGGTTTTAGGCAGGCCGCATCCATCCACTGCCAGCCACCTTCCTTAAATCATCGACCCATCTTGCAGCAGGGCGTCCTACACTACGTTTGCCCATTCGCGGTCTCCACTCAAGCACATGTTTGCTCCATCTGCCGTTTGTCCGTCTACAGACGTGCCATTTGGTTCTACATTTGGTTCTCTGGCGAATGACTTCATTACGAATTCTATCTACCAGAGAAACCCCGAGCATTGCTCTTTCCATTGCACGCTGAGCAACCTTAAATTTGTGGACCAGGCCGATGGTAAGTGATCACGTTTCGGCTCAGTAAGTCATTACGGGTTGGACACGCTGGTTGTAAACCCTGGTTTTAAGGGATTGTGGGATCGATGATTCAAAGATATGACGTAGCTTCCCGAATACCACCCAGCCCAAGCGTATTCTTCTAGCTGCCTCCTTCTCAAAGTTGTGCCTGCCCAGTTGTACACTTTGGCCTAGATAAATGTATTCTTGCACAACCTCGAGGGCAGCATCATTCACGATTACAGGTCTCGCGGTGACGTGACCATTCCGAGACCCACACGCCTTGAAGAATCGCTCAAGCTGTTCAGCATTTTTTCCAGCTCCTGCAGAGACTCTGCTATGATGACAATGTCATCCGCAAATCGGAGGTGTGAGATGTACTGACTGTTGATATTAACACCCCGTCCTTTCCAATCAATCGTCTTGAAAACGTCCTCCAACGCGTTTGTAAACAGTTGGATTGGTTTTGTGCTCTGTTATTGTACTTAGACGGTCACTGTTGCGGCCTTATACAGACATCTCATCACCTCAACGTAGCGACAGTCGATGAGGCATCTCTGCATGGACTCCAGAACAGCCCAGGTCTCGACGGTATCGAAAGCCTTCTCGTAGTCCACATACGCTAGGCACAGAGGCTGGTTATACTCCTCGGTCTTTTGAATCACTTGCCTAAGGGTGTGTATGTGATCTATGGTGCGGTTACCTTTTTGAAACCCGGCCTGCTCCGGTGGCTGAAAATCATCGAACTTTTGGGCAAGACGATTTAGAATAACCCTCGAGAACAGCTTATAGATATGGCTCAGAAGTGAGATGGGGCGGTAGTTTTTAAGGAGCGCTTTATCGCCCTTTTTGAAGAATAATAATACTATCACACTCCCATGCCATGCCTCCGGTGTTATGCAAGTGTGGATGACGGAATTGAAGAGTTTATAAGCTCTGTCAAGATAGGTATTCCTCTTGCCTTGAGCAGCTCTATGGTTATTCTGTCATCCTCTGGGGCTTTGTTGTGGTGAAGCTGCCTGTGTGCCATTCCAATCTCACCCATGTCAATGTCGGGAAGCTCGTGTGAGATGACGTGTCAGTTTGGCCCGTGGGTCATCCGCGCCGTGGGCCTGAGGTGGGCAAGGTTTTTGAGCATATAAGTCTCCGTAGAACTGTTCGACTTCAGCTAGAATCTCTGGCTTTGAGGTGACGGAGGTACCTTGTGACGTTCTGGTCTTTGTCAGGCGACAGCGGGAGGTATTGGGCTTGGCAAATACCTTCGAGCCTTTATTCCGAGCTAAAGCTTGCTCTATAATTCGGTTATTTGCACTCCGAGTATCGCGTATGAACTGCTTTTTGACCTCCCCGTTAAGAACCTGACTCTCAGCCTGTGTAGCTTTGTGAGTTCTCGTCGTTTCTTCATCAGTGCCAGAGTCTCGCTGGTAATTAAGTTCCGGCTTACGTCTATTCCTGATCGGTCGAAAAAGTTTACAGCCCACCTCGCAGACAACACGCAGCAGGCCTTCGGTGACGTCGTTTATGCCCTCCTAGATTTTAAACCTCACTATCGGCTTTAGCATCCTCGAAAACCATGAAAACGACTCCCATGATGAACAATTCGAAAATTATCGCAGCCGCCATCTAGCATTCCCGTTTTGACCTTGCCATCAGTTTAACATCCTCGAAAACCATGAAAACTACACCCATGATGAAAACACAAAAACTATCCAAGACAAAAAGATTTTTTCAATTCCAAAACAAACTTGTCAGTTTAGATAAAAATATGATATTTCAATATATTATTGTGTTAGGTACACGCTTACCGCCCCTCGAACACTCTATGCAATCATAGGATTTGGATTTTAACCTCACTATCGGCTTAAGCATCCTCGAAAACCATGAAAACGACTCCCATGATGAAAAATTCGAAAATTATCGCAGCCGCAATCTTGGATTCTCATTTTGACCTCACTATCGGCTTTAGCATCCTCGAAAACCATGAAAACGATTCTCATGATGAACAATTCGAAAATTATAGCAGCCACCATTTTGGATTTTGATTTGGACTTCACTATCGGCTTTAGCACCCTCGAAAACCCTGAAAACAACTCCCATGATGAACAATTCGAAAAATATCGCAGCCGCCATATATGATTTTTATTTTGACCTCACTATCGGCTTTTGCATTCTCGAAAACCGTGAAAACGATTCCCATGATGAACAATTCAAAAATTATCACAGCCACCATCTTGGATTTTCATTAAGACTTCACTTTCGGTTTTAGCACCCTCGAAAACCCTGAAAACGACATCCATTATGAACATTTTGAAAATGATCGCAGCCGATATCTTGGATTTTGATTCTTACTTCACTATCAACTTAAGCATCCTCGAAAACCATGAAAACGACTGCCATGATGAACGTTTCGAAAATTATCGCAGCTGCCATCTTCGATTTTGATTTTGACCTCACTATCGGCTTAAGCATCCCCGAAAACCATGAAAACGACTGCCATGATGAGCAATTCGAAAATTATCGCAGCTGCCATCTTGGATTCTCATTTTCACCTCACTATCGGCTTAAGGATCCTCGAAAACCATGAAAACGACTAACATGATTAACAATTCGAAAATTATCGCAGTCGCCATCTTGGATTTTGATTCTTACTTCACTATCAACTTTAGCATCCTCGAAAACTATGAAAACGACTACCGAAATGAACATTTCGAAAATTATCGCAGCCGCCATCTTTGATTTTGATTTTGAACTCACTATCGGCTTAAGCATCCTCGAAAACCATGAAAACGACTCCCATGATGAACACTTCGAATATGATCACAGCCGCTATCTTAGATTTTGATTTTGACCTCACTATCGGCTTTAACATAGGTATTCGAAAACCACAAAAACGATATCCATGATGAAAAATTCGAAAATTGTCGCAGCCGCCATCTTGGACTTTGATTTTGACCTCACTATCGGCTTTTAGCATCCTTGAAATCATTAAAGCAACTCCCATGATGAACATTTCAAAATTTATCGCAGCCGCCATCTTGGATTTTAATATTGACCGCACTTTCGGCTTTGGCATACCCGAAAACCATGAAAACGACATCCATGATGATATCTTTGAATTTTTTGCTGTAGCCATCTTGGATTTTGATTTTGACCTCACTATCGGCTTTAGCATCCTCGAAAACCATGAAAACGACTCCCATGATGAACAATTCGAAAATGATCGCAGCCGTCATCTTGGATTTTGATTTTGACCTCACTATCGGCTTTTAGCATCCTTGAAATCATTAAAGCAACTCCCATGATGAACATTTCAAAATTTATCGCAGCCGCCATCTTGGATTTTAATATTGACCGCACTTTCGGCTTTGGCATACCCGAAAACCATGAAAACGACATCCATGATGATATCTTTGAATTTTTTGCTGTAGCCATCTTGGATTTTGATTTTGACCTCACTATCATCTTTATTACCCTCGAAAACCATGAAAACGACATCCATGATGATATCTTTGAATTTTTTGCTATCGCCATCTTTGATTTTGATTTTAACTTCACTATCATCTTTATTACCCTCGAAAACCATGAAAACGACTCCCATGATAAACATTTTGAAAATTATCGCATCCGCCATCTTAGATTTTGATTTTGACCCCACCATCGGCTTTAGCATACCCGAAAACCATGAAAACGACATCCATGATGAAAAATTCGAAAATTGTCGCAGCCGCCATCTTGGATTTGGATTTTGACCACGCTATCGGCTTTAGCATCCTCGAAAACCATGAAAATGACTCCCATGATGAACAATTCGAAAATTATCGCAGCCGCCATCTTGGATTTTGATTTTGACCTCACTATCATCTTGATTACCCTCGAAAACCATGAAAACGACTCCCATGATAAACATTTTGAAAATTATCGCATCCGCCATCTTAGATTTTGATTTTGACCTCACTATCGGCTTTTAGCATCCTTGAAATCATTAAAGCAACTCCCATGATGAACATTTCAAAATTTATCGCAGCCGCCATCATGGATTTTAATATTGACCGCACTTTCGGCTTTGGCATACCCGAAAACCATGAAAACGACATCCATGATGATATCTTTGAATTTTTTGCTGTAGCCATCTTGGATTTTGACCTCACTATCGGCTTTAGCATCCTCGAAAACCATGAAAACGACTCCCATGATGAACAATTCGAAAATGATCGCAGTCGCCATCTTGGATTTTGATTTTGACTTCACTATCAGCTTTACTACCCTCGAAAACCATGAAAACGACATCCATAATGATATCTTTGAATTTTTTGCTGTCGCCATCTTGAATTTTGATTTTGACCTCACCATCGGCTTTAGCATCCTCGAAAACCATGAAAACGACATACATGATGATATCTTTGAATTTTTTGCTGTCGCAATCTTGGATTTTGATTTTGACCTCACTATCGGCTTTAGCATCCTCGAAAACCATGAAAACGACTCCCATGATGAACAATTCGAAAATGATCGCAGTCGCCATCTTGGATTTTGATTTTGACTTCACTATCAGCTTTATTACCCTCGAAAACCATGAAAACGACATCCATGATGATATCTTTGAATTTTTTGCTGTCGCCATCTTTGATTTTGATTTTGACCTCACTATCGGCTTTAGCATCCTCGAAAACCATGAAAACGACTCCCATGATAAAATTGATGAACAATTCGAAAAATATAGCAGCCGCCATCTTGGATTCTCATTTTGATTTTGAAAAATGATTTTGACATACTCTGGGCCCCAAGAGAAAATGTTCCAAGTTTCTTCTGAGATCCACTTAAAGGGGGGGAAGGGGGTGAAGAGGGGAAATTTTGAAAACAATGGTTTTTTCTTTTCCGATCCTCCTCCATACGAATCCGTAAAAAAATAAAACCTGGATTTCTTAGTTTCTGAGATACGATTGGGAGGGGGGGGGAGACGCCAAAAAGGGGAAGCTTGGTACTTTTGCCCTACTCATGAGAGTTACTTGTAAGTTTGCTTGTCGTCACCGCTGAGTTACGCTTCACCCACTCAACCTTCGTTACGCTACGGAGGTCGCCGGCTCGCTTCGCTCGCCACCTCCCCCCTTCGCTCCACTCCGTCTCGCAGGTTCGCTCCACTCAGGACCTACCTACCACCGGAAAGCTATCGTGACCTCATTCCTACGCTTCGCTTTACCGCTACATAGTTTTTCCGATATACGATGGGGGGATGGGTGAAGAGGGGAAAATGGGGGAGTTTAGAAAAATCATTTTGACCAATTCCGGGTACCTTGATGTGAATCTGAAAAAAAAAATGTTCCAAGTCTCTTCTGAGATCCGCCTTAAGGGGGGGCGGAAAGAGTCAAGAGGGGCAACTTTGAAAAAATGGGTTTTTCTTTTCCGAGCCTTCTCTATAAGAATCCGTAAAAAAATAAAACCTGGGTTTCTTAGTTTCTGAGATACGATTGGGAGGGGGGGGGAGACGCCAAAAAGGGGAAGCTTGGTACTTTTGCCCTACTCATGAGAGTTACTTGTAAGTTTGCTTGTCGTCACCGCTGAGTTACGCTTCACCCACTCAACCTTCGTTACGCTACGGAGGTCGCCGGCTCGCTTCGCTCGCCACCTCCCCCCTTCGCTCCACTCGGTCTCGCAGGTTCGCTCCACTCAGGACCTACCTACCACCGGAAAGCTATCGTGACCACATCCCTACGCTTCGCTTTACCGCTATGGGGTGAGGGGTGAAGAGGGGGAGAGGGGTGAGTTTCGAAAAATGATTTTGACATACTCTGGACCTCTTGACACGAGTCTGAAAAAAAAATATTCCAAGTTTTGTTTTGAAATCCCCCTAAAGGGGGGGAGGGGGGCAAGGGGGATCTTTGAAAATGATTTTTACTATTTCGAACCTCCTCTATACGAATCCGTAAACAAACAAAACACGGGTCTCTTAGTTTCCGAGATACGACGGGGGGAGGGGTGAAGGGGGGGAGAGGGGAGAGTTTTGAAAAATGATTTTGACCAACCATGGGGCCCTTGACATGAATCTGAAAAAAAAACTGTTGCAAGTCTGTTAACTTCCGAGATCCTCCTAAAGGGGGGAGAAGGGGAAAAGGGGAGGGGGGATTCTAAAAAATGATTTTTACGTTTCCGAGCCCCCTCTATACGAATCCGTAAAAAAATAAAACACGGGTCTCTTAGTTTCCGAGATACGATGGGGAGGGGGGAGAGGGGGGTCGAAAAGGGGAGGTTTGGGATTTTTCCCATACTCACGGGAGTTACTTGTTTACGAATCTGTCAAAATATACCCACCTTCCCCTTCACCATCTGGGAGAACAATTATGTCAATCAGTGAGTGAGTCAGTGAGTGGTAATCGAGCTTTATATAGTATAATATCTTGCCAAGTGGTAAGTAATGATGTTGTCGAAGGTGAAACACTTGACTTGAAGACCCCAAGGTTATAGCTATTAGAAAACGAAAACTGTAGCAGGGACTTCGTAGGTTCGGGCATGCGGGCGACGAGCAATGGGCGACTCGCTGTCCAACCATGGACCATGCCCGGGTCGACGGCGCGATGTGTTCCACGCGCGCCTCAAAAAGTTTCAGCATAATGACGGGGGCCAAAGTCTATGCCGGGGGTTGCGGGACTTACCGAATTACCGTGACCCTGGAACGTAAAGGGCTTTAGAAGGACTACGTGGTTTCACCGATATAAGTCTGACAGTCCCGTAGTGTCCTGGGTGGGAGGACTCATTTGATGACTGAACGACGCATAAACAAATCTTCGTATGTCAAGAACGTTACCAATTATAATTCTTTAGGGTGTTTGATGGTATACTTACACAGTATATCTGACTTCCTCGCGGTGCAAAGGCATTGATCCCAGGAAATAGGATTCACCATTCTTTTTCCATGACACTACGACGGGAACTATAAAGAAAGATTAATGAAAAATTAGAAAAAAACTTCTTTGAACCACCTCACCTTACCTACCTATTTATTGTAATAATTATTATAAAGCTTAATGACAGAGGGCCAAAGCCTGCCGGGGTCGCGGGACTTATCAAATTACCGTGACCCTGGAACGTAAAGGGCTATTGATTGACACTGTGGATTTTCGTCGGTACGAGTCTGACAGTATATTCCCGCCCTGCCCTGGACGGGAGAATTCATTTGTTCTTAAAAATCTTTAAAATTGATTTTCCTCATTGTTTCGGATACAGCCATTCATGCACAGTTGAAAAATTCGCTCCATATGAGAAAGGAATAACTAAATTTTGATTCCAAGATGTCTGCCACAAATAAACTAGAATTACTTCCCGGTGAAAGCCATAAAATAGAACACAACTGTGATAAACAAACTAACATGTCCATATAAGATTGCACTTAATTACAAAGATAGTCAAATCCGTTTGGTAACCGTCTGACAGTTAGCCGGAACTTGCGCACGCGCTGGCGCCAACCGGAAGCCGGCCATTTTGTATTTAAAATATTTTTTTATTGCGCAATGAATCAACGCTGTCATGTTTTTCTGGATTGGGAATAGAAAAAGGAAAAGATGATTTTTTTCTAAAGAAAGAACTTTGTCTATCCTAGAAAGAAGAAAGACATAAGATATAGATACTCACTGTCAGGCGTGACTTTGCACTCCAGTTTACTATCCTCGCCGGCTTTCACTTCATAATGAGAAGGTTTCGTTTCTATGAACACCGGGATTTGTGGCTGCTGAGGTGCTGAAAACAAATGAAATGAAATGATTTTTATTTATGCAAGTAGGTCATATCAACACTTTAAAGGTGTGCGTCCACAGGTCGGCATCGCACGTATCGGACGTATCGTACGTAACGGATTTTAGTTTGCCCTGTATGAAAACTCATACAACTGCGTCCACTGATCCGCATCGTACGGACGGCTCATCGGCAATGCCGTGTGGGATAGTGGGAATCGAACCCACGACCTCCGGTATAACAGTCAGGGTCACTAACTATGTAGTTAATCCCTTCCACAGGTAACGCGAACAGGTCTATAAAAACCTTACTCAAATTTTACATAATATTACTCATGATACTAATTCAGGACCTCTTGTAAGCACGTGGAACACGACGTGCCGTCAATCCGGCTATCGTCCATGATCAGACGGCGAGTCACCCGTTAATTGGTAAGCGTCCACAGGTCCGCATCGCACGTATAGAACGTATCGTACGTAACTTTTTAGTTTGCCTTGTGTTAAAACTCATACAACAGCGTCCACTGATCAGCATCGTACAGACGGCTCATCGGCAATGCCTACATGCGATGCGTACCGATGACGTCATACGGAATGCCGATCAGTGGACGCGATGAAGGTGGCATCGGCAATCCGATCGCTGCCGACAGACATATCCGTTTGATGCGATGCGTCCGATACGTACTGTTACATCCCTACAATGCACCCTTAAGTGCCTAGTCAGCACCACATCATCAGTCTTATCTGGACTTAGTGCCCTAGCCAGGTAATAGCGTCAGTTCGGGTTGAGACTCCTACCGGATAGGTCGCTAGCCAGAAGATTGTCCAAATTTCCCTCTTTTCGTTACATGTGACCTTTCACTGAATTAAATTTAATTAATATCAAATAATCTTTTTTTTAAAAAGGGATTTCTAAAGTGTGTCCTAACATTGGTGGCAGCTGTAAAAGGGATTAGCTACATCCCGTGGAACCTCTCGTGAAGTGATAACCAGTGAAAGAAAGTGTCCTTGTGCCAAGTGTATCTTGTGTGCTTCCTAAACCTGCGACCCGAACTCAACGCGACCCATCAGCGGCCTAAGGCAGGCCAACCCTGGCTGAAATAGGCCAACTCCAGTGGCCTACGATAGGCTATCTCCAGCTCAAAAGAGGCCTAATCCAGAGCCCTTTTG
Organism: Agrotis segetum; assembly: GCA_036375495.1. Taxonomy (NCBI): domain Eukaryota; kingdom Metazoa; phylum Arthropoda; class Insecta; order Lepidoptera; family Noctuidae; genus Agrotis; species Agrotis segetum. The sequence goes on from JAQSVV010000108.1 coordinate 74,703, forward strand.
AGGTGCATCCAAGTCGTCACCTGTCTACTGTGCAGTGGTACTGGGCAGCGCGCTTCAGGCGCATTCTACGGACCTGCTCGTATCCAGCACCGACCAGGATCAGACGTCCTCCGTGTTCCCAGAAAATGAAGTGTTTTTGTGTCATGTGAGTCAGTTCAGTGCTCTTAATTTTAATTCTATTTTTAGACCTGCTACATTAATATCTCATAGTCATAAGCTTATCTATATTCCTGTTAATTTGTATCTGTCGATTTAAAACCGTGTCCAGACAGTAGTCTAAACATCCTTCGCCCACGTATTCGGTTAGTTAGTCGGAGTACTGATAAGCCGTCTAGAACCAGTTGGCAAAAGTTTTATTATCGTGACCTACTTATTGTATTTTATTCCACAGCAAGTTATTTAATTACATAAAATGTCTAAATCAGATTCAAAAAAAGAAATAAGAGAGGCAAGAGACGAGGAAATACCGCTAAATGTTATCCTAAAATTTATTAAACCGTTCGACGGTTCTAGAGATAAATTAAATGCCTTCCTAGTAAATTGCGATAATGCAATATCCTTATCGTCGTCATCCCAGGATGACATTGTCCTAAAATATATCATTAGCCAACTAGATGGTAAAGCGCAAAGCGCATGTTCCATCAAAGACTTCGATAACTGGTCATCTCTCAAAGAATTTCTAAAAAATCAATTCGGTGAGAGAAAACATTACGCGCATTTACTCACCGAGCTTCAAGAATGTCATCAAACCAACCAAGAGACGGTCAGTCAATTTCACCTGCGAGTCGAAACTTGCCTATCAAGGTTACTTACAGAAGTAACAATATCCAACACGAAGAGAAGCGAACTTGTTGGTAGAGTGGCTGCGATGGAAGACTTAGCGCTTCATACATTTAATGTAGGGTTACATCCTCGTATAGCTACTATTGTAAGATGTCGAGATCCTAAAAACTTGAACGAGGCTGTCAACTATGCTATCTCCGAGGAAAAGATCCAACAATATTCTCTGAAACAAAATATTCATAATTATAAGAAAGATAACAGTAAACCTCCATCGAAGCCACATCTACCTAATAATAATAACAATCAACCTTCTTCCTCTAAAGATTCGTCGGTATGCAGATATTGCAAGAAAGAGGGTCATAGTCTAGCCGAATGTAAATTGCGCGAGTATAATAATAAAAAATATAATAACAATAAATTCAATTCTCCCGCGCAAACACATTCTTCCAAACCCAAGAGTCCTCATGTTAACTTCGCGGACGACGAAGAAAACTCTATCATAAACGATTCCAAACCTGATCAAGATGATTTAAATTACTAAACGTCTCGATAGGGTGTCGCGCGAGACGAACTTTAAAAGACGATGCCATTAATCCCATATCTAATCACCATTCATCCTCTAGAGCTATACGACAGGGTAACCAGCCCCAAACTGGCAGCTCTCATAATGTCACGCGACAGGGTAACCAGCCCCAAACTGAAGACATTCTCCCTAGAGCTATACGACAGGGTAACCAGCCCCAAACTGGCAGCTCTCATAATGTCACGCGACAGGGTAACCAGCCCCAAACTGAAGACATTCTCCCTAGAGCTATACGACAGGGTAACCAGCCCCAAACTGGCAGCTCTCATAATGTCACGCGACAGGGTAACCAGCCCCAAACTGAAGACATTTCCAATCCTCCTCAATCCATGTGTGTCCCTGAAAAAGAAAAGAAAAATGATTATAAAGTATACGAAGTAAATACTAATCTAAAAACATACTTACCTTATATCGTCGCCCAGTCGTCTGTCAGCACCAAACCACTTACCCTCCTGATAGACACTGGAGCTTCCTTGTGCATCTTAAAGAAATCATGTCTATCCAAACCCCCTGATTTAGGGTTTGACATTGTCAGAATAAAAGGTATTGACTCAAAGGATCCGATTACGAGTCACGGTAACCTTACTCTGGACTTAAGTCTATCCCCTGGATACACAGTATCCCACAAATTTCATATCTTTGATAACTTAAGCTTTCCTTATGATGGTATTATAGGTAACGACCTATTCATTCAAAACAGCTGCCGAATAAATTATGATTCAGGTACGCTGGAAATCGCACACCATCATATAAAGTTGTCATTCAACCATCCGTCTTACATAATTGAACCACGAACTGAAACCATCATAGAATGTTCAGTTAAAAATCCAGAAGTTCAGGAAGGTATAATCTTGGACCAACATATTTCTGATAAATTGCTAGTAGCTAATTCGATAGTGAAAATAAAAAGTAATAATCGAGTAAACGTATCGATCCTGAACGTATCTGAAAAACCTATTTCAATAAATCCTAACCTCTCTTTGACCTTAATCCCCATAACTAAAAACGAAATATGCTTATCCCAACCTAACGTCAATTGTTATGAGAGAACAAACGAGGTCCTAAAACAATTACGAACTTCCCATTTAAACTCTGAAGAGTCTGAAGTTCTCTACGATATCTGTAGTCAATATGCAGACGTATTCCACCTTCCTGACGATGAACTTACTTCAACTAGTGCCATCAAGCACGAAATCGAAACAAGCTCCTCGCAACCTATAAATGTAAAATCTTACAGATTTCCTGAAGTTCATAAAGACGAGGTCAAAACCCAGATCAGTAAGATGCTAGAACAAAATATAATTCAACCATCTACTTCTCCATGGTCATCCCCCATTTGGATAGTCCCAAAAAAGGTTGATGCTTCAGGCAAAAAGAAATGGCGCATAGTCATTGACTATCGCAAGCTCAATGACATCACTATTGGTGAGAGCTATCCAATTCCTCAAATTAACGAAATCTTAGACCAGCTAGGTAAGAGTAAATATTTCACAACTCTTGACTTAGCGTCAGGCTTCCATCAAATAGAGATTTCAGCAGAGGATATCCCTAAAACTGCTTTTAGTGTACCCGAAGGTCACTACGAGTTCATCAGGATGCCATTTGGCCTCAAAAATGCCCCTGCAACCTTTCAGAGGCTCATGAACACAGTCCTATCAGGCCTGCAAGGTATACATTGCTATGTTTACCTAGACGATATCGTCATATATTCCTATGATCTTACATCCCATGTCCAGAAATTATCCCACACATTTGAAAGATTGAGAAAATTCAACCTGAAATTGCAACCGGACAAATGTGAGTTCCTTCGCAAAGAAGTTACTTACCTTGGCCACACTATTAGTGAAGCAGGCTTAAAACCTAACCCCGAGAAAATAAAAGCCGTAACCGAATTCCCTATTCCAAAATGTCCAAAAGATGTAAAATCATTCCTAGGCTTAGTATCCTACTATCGTCGCTTCATACAAGATTTTTCTAAACAAGCTAAACCTCTTACATCCTTGTTAAAAAAGGATGTACCATTTGATTGGACTAATAGTCAACAACTAGCTTTCGAAACATTAAAAAATAAGTTAATCTCAGCACCTGTCTTAATATACCCCGACTTTACTAAACCTTTCATCCTGACGTGTGATGCGTCAAATTACGCTATTTCAGCTATACTCTCCCAAGGCGAGGTGGGAAAAGACCGCCCAATCGCTTTTGCTTCACGCACACTAAATAAAGCTGAAACTAATTATAGCGTAACCGAAAAAGAATGTCTGGCTATTATTTTTGGAACAAAAATATTCCGTCCATATCTTTATGGTCACAAATTTAAAATAATAACTGATCATAAGCCACTTAGGTGGCTATTCAATTGCAAAGAACCAGGCTCCAAACTAGTAAGATGGAGATTAAAACTCGAGGAATACGACTATGAGGTTGAATATAAAAAGGGCAAGATCAACAGCAACGCTGATGCTCTTTCCCGATACCCTGTGAAGTCCATTCAGTCACCAAACGCCGCTCACGTACTTACCGACAAAGTGCCACCTGTGAGTGCTCCAACTCCGCCTCAGCAACCTGAAGTTCCTCCTGTTGATCCCGAAAGCCCCGGAATACCTGAAATTCCCGACTTACCTGACTTTATTGACTTACCTGAAAATGTTGAGTTGCCCGATGACTTGGAACTCCCTGAAGATTTTGATATCCCAACTCCACCTGAAATCCAGAACGACGACGATACTTACACTAAATGCCTGAAAAAAATAAATAATAAATCTATTCAATTTGATACTATAATTCATGAACATAGTGAAACTCTATTAAAAACAAAATTAAAAACCATTATTATACCAACTTCCATTGACCTTGACGAGTCAAATCCCTATATTTCGGAAGTTATCGATAAAATTTCGGAACCAAACGATATCCTTGAAAAAGAAAGGACATTACATTCTTTTCTCTCTTTCGAAAATAATAATGTAAAATGTTACTTACTTTTTGTAAAAGTCCATCACTTCGATCAGTGCAACTATGAGGATATTTTTAAGAGCCTTAAAAATCTGAAACATGAATTGATTAATGAAAACATATCTGAATTCGCTATAACGGACTTTCGTAATCCGTTTGATTCACATAGTTTTATGAAAATTCATAACATAATTACATACCTATTTCACGCTACTTCAATCACTGTCCATATTTTCAAAAACATTATAATTTATCCCTCGCCAACTGAAATCAGTAAAATCCTAAAAGAGAATCATGATATTCCCATTTCAGGACATTTAGGCTCAAATAGAATGTTGAGTAGAATCCAAGAGAAATATTATTGGCGCAATATGCGCAGAGATGTCGAAGACTATGTCCGAAAATGTGAACAATGTCAAACTAATAAAGCCCTGCGTAGAACCAATCGAGCTCCTATGCAAATCACAACGACGTCCACACAGCCTTTTGAACGCGTGTCACTTGACATTGTTGGACCATTGCCCGAATCAGGCGCGGCCAAGCTCAGGTTCATCTTAACAATTCAGGATGACCTCACCAAATTTTCAGCAGGTTATCCCATCCGAAATGCTACAGCAGAAGAAACCGCTGAATGTTTAATCCATTTCATATCCCAGTTTGGTATCCCGAAGACTATTATTACAGATCAGGGAACCAATTTTACAGCGGAACTCTTTAAGCAAACCTGTACCTTCTTGAAAATCAAACAGTTGTGGTCCAGCCCCTATCATCCACAAACTCAGGGTGCTATAGAAAGAAGTCATGCGACGCTAAAGGAATATCTAAAATCTTTCGTCGATGACAACCAAAATGATTGGCCGAGATATGTTTACACGGCAATGTTAACCTACAATACCACAGTCCATTGCACTACTAATTATACACCATATGAACTATTATTTGGTTGCAAACCGTTTATACCCACTTCTATTTATGATACAGCATTAGAACCTACTTATCCTAGCTATGTCCGTATTCTCCAACAAAGAATGAAACTCTCCAGAGAGAAAGCCGTAGAAAATATTCTTAAATCTAAAATCACATCAAAAAATTATTATGATAAAAGAACAAGGCCTATGAAATATAAATCAGGCGATATGGTGTATATCAAACACCACCCGCGACAGAATAAAGCTCTGTCGCCTATCTGGAAAGGTCCACATAAAGTGATAAAAATTAATGGCAACAATACGTTGACCCTTCTCGTTAATCGCCGTCACGTCAAGTATCACTATGACGAATTAAAGCTGGCGGAAATAAGTGATGTTTAGTTTTTATTTTTATATTTTAAACCTTAATCTAAGAAACCTAATTTTAACAAAAATAATATAAGTTAAATATTATGTCTAATATATTTCAGAATATCTACATTCCTGTCTCTTGCAACATCTGATATCATCGAACAAGTCACTGAAAGCCCTGGCGTATACTTCGACCCAATAGGAATTATAAAACAGACTAGTGACCATATTCATTTACTTGTACCTATAGATATTGGATATATAAGACCCCATATAGATAATATAAACAATGCATTAAAAACTTCCACGCTATTGTGTCGACAAAATACAATACTTAAAGAATCCGAATGTACAAATATACTACAGCCTCTGGTTTTGCGACTTAACGATATTCTGAAAGACTACAATGCTATATCTCATTTAACATCCGGGCGAGAAAAGAGATCTGCTTGGTTTGCAGGAGTTGGCTCTCTTTTCAAACAAGTTATTGGCACAATGGATGAAGATGATGCCATAAGATATAATAACGCCATTCAAACTCTAAATAACAATAATATTAAGCTTGCATCTATTTTAAAAGATAACATCCTTGTAACAAACACGGCTCTTTCCCGGTACAACAAAACTCTTGAAACCATAACCAAAAATGAAGTCCGTTTGAATGACGCTATTATTAATCTATCTAGTACTTTTAGTAACCTGTCAATTATATCTAATAAGCTGTATATAAAATCAAAGATGAACGATGTCTACACTGAACTATCATCTTGTCTACTTACTCTGTCATTTAAATTGGACGACCTTGTAAATGCAATGTTATTCGCTAAAACTAATACTCTCCACCCATCGGTCATAACACCAAATCAGTTGTATAATGAATTGATAAATAACGTTAGAAAATTACCTAGTTATGAAGAATTGCCTTTAGATTTAGATTTAGATAGTATTCATGCTTTGATTGATATATCTAAGTTGTCATGTTATTTTGTAAACAATAAGTTAGTGTTTGTAATTAAAATTCCCCTTGTACACTCTTTTGAGTTAGATCTATTTAAGGTTATTCCAGTACCTATACCACACAACATAGAAAAACCAAACTCTTATGCTATGATTGTACCGTCCTGTAACTATGTTGGCATTAGTAAAGATAGACTAACATATACCTGTATAAGTAATCTAAATTCCTGTACTGAGCCTGTAAACAGAGTTTATATTTGTGATAATACCGACACACGCTCAATTCAAGAAACACCAACCTGTGAAACTGATATACTAACAAAAATTGTTACAGAAATACCTAAATATTGTCTAACTAAATTAATGTATGGTCAGATAGATATTTGGCAAGAATTGCAAGGAAACAAATGGATATTTGTCCAATCGGAACCGACTAAACTTTCTATACAGTGTAAATCTGACTTAATAGAGTTCAAAATATTGGGTACTGGTATACTCAATATTCGACCTAATTGTACGGCTTATTGTAGAAATAAACAACTGTTTGGAAAAAACAATATTGACATAAACGTCAAAACTATAGTTTCCGATTTTAACCTAATTAATGAAGCCTGTTGTAATCTAGAAAAGTTTAACATATCAAAGCCTAAATTGTTATCTTCTAAATTGTCAAATATAGACTTAGAAAAACTACCTAGCGTTATCAACAACCAAATGTTGTCAGATGTTGATAAGATAATGAATAATCCTAATACTAACCTAATTGAATATAGTTCTCACTATCCACTTTTGACTTACCTTGTATTCATCCTAATTTTAATTTTTATTAGTTATAAACTTTGTAAGAAGTTTGGAAAATATTCTGGCTGCAAATCAAAACCTAAATTACAAAACGATAACACTTCAGATAACGATCCGGAAACCGAACCAATTCCTCTTCCAAGGCTAAGAATAAATTCGTAACTTTCCATGAAAACCGTAAAGTTCCTCTTAAACGGGGGGTTGTTACATCCCTACAATGCACCCTTAAGTGCCTAGTCAGCACCACATCATCAGCCTTATCTGGACTTAGTGCCCTAGCCAGGTAATAGCGTCAGTTCGAGTTGAGACTCCTACCGGATAGGTCGCTAGCCAGAAGATTGTCCAAATTTCCCTCTTTTCGTTACATGTGACCTTTCACTGAATTAAATTTAATTAATATCAAATAATCTTTTTTTTAAAAAGGGATTTCTAAAGTGTGTCCTAACAGTACGATGCGGACCTGTAGATGCTTACCATTACACTGTCTTTTCATAAAACTAGATGGGGCCGGTGTTTCGTACCTGACTACTCTGAGAAGAAACATCCCAACCTAACTCAAAGGTCACAGTCTCTTTTAAAGTCCAGACATCATAAATGTAGAACAGTTTATACGAGGACCATGCAGGCTATGTCTGAAAGGGTCTTTTGAAGAAAGAACCACACAAATTCGAGTGGACCTGTCCAGTCAGTGCAAGCATTTGTCAGTTATCGTGGAGCTCAACTCAATGATTTTAGTTTTGAGCTTAGATTTTAAAATGTCCAGATTTCGTGTTCGAAACCAAACGTAATAGAGTAATATCCCAGAGCCCCCAGACCTACGACATTTTAGCAAAGCTGAAATTTTGAGGATTTACAGTCGACTATAATATAATAATAATAATATACCACAACTATCACACAACACCATCTAGTCCCAAGCTAAGCAGAGCTTGTGTTGTGCATAGCAGTCAGGGTCACTATGTAGTTAAGACAGCATGCGTACTTACTAGCTCAAAAGCTCCCTTCCACAGGTAACGCGAACTAAAGGTCTATAAAACCTTACTCAACTACGTCACTTTCGTAAGCCTTACATAATATTACTTATGATACTAATTCAAGACCTCTTGTAAGCACGTGGACCACGACGTGCCGTTAATCCGGGCATGGTCCATGGTCAGACGGCGAGTCACCCATTATACTCGCCGTCCGCATATATCCGGAGTTTAATACTTATAAAGATACAATGAAAAGCTAGCTAACTTACCTGATTGTTGTTCTGTTTCATCGTTCATAGCTTCATCATCAGTCGCTTCGTCTCCTAGTAGCTGGTCATCATAGATCTCATCATCCACTGCTTGCCGTCGATGCATTGAGTGGGCTTCTGAAACAATTAAAACAGTTTTTTATTAATTATTGTCATTCAACAACACTCAATCAAATTAAGAGATTCAGAAAGATTCTTATTTCCGATTCTTAAGGGCGCTATGACATACTGAAAGAACACAATTCCTGTCAATTTGACATCGTGATGCCACCCGCATAAAAACAAAACACTAACGAAACAGCTATGCCTCGTATACCAGAAAGCAAACAACATGAGCTTTTGCCACTTTTGTTTCGAATAAACAAAGTAAGATCCCGGTCTTCTAGACACTACTTATTTTCATAAACGAATGGATAATATGATAAATATATACCTATCAAAATAAAATAAGGGCCACTCAATAAATAACACTTTAAACCGCACATTGTGTCACACTGCGAATTGGATATGTTTGTAATTTACAAAGTGTGCATTATAGAGATTATTCAATTTCATTCTTAACAAGATAATTTACTCGTATTATACGAGTAAATTATCTTGTTATGACATCTTTCAGGTGTCAAAATCAACACCTGAAAGATGAATGATGAATTTCTAGAGAATTTACGATTTGGTGTTTAAAATTTTTCAAACTTTTTCTTTGACTTTTACATCAAACAGTCATTTTCGCCATCTAGAGACATAATTATGGACGCAAAACCAGCCACTTGGGGTGATTAAGGTGACATAGATAAGGAGATATAACCAGAAATGGTCGGTTTAATGCTCGAATATTTCCAACCAGTGGTCCAAAATATTTGAAACTAGTGTCAATTAAGAGACGGGTAATATCACCAAACGCCGTGATCCAGGAAGAAAGTGAGCAAGGCCAGAGAAGACGTTAAACCGCGCAAAGAGAACGATAATCTACTACGCAGATCATACAAAGTCCATTGCGACCAGCAACAAGCTCCCATAGAATTGACAAGACAATTTCGAATCGACACCATGAAGATTAAATATATTCGAGAAGATTCTTGGTTCCCCTGCAGTTAACTGTGAGCGGATGGTGCAACTCGTTAAACATTTACAAAGGAGAATATTTATTGAACTGTTTTGACTGGGCTTCAGTGCTTCTTATACTGGGTTACAGCTGGGTTATTTTTATAATAAAGACACATCTATTAGAGTGTAGAGAAGATCTAAACAACAGGGTTTCAGATCATTTAACTCTTGAAACAGAATGTTTCGGGGAGCTCTAAATTATAATCTCTATCTCGCAAAACTGAGCTTTTACTTCCTAACGAAGTTACGTAACTGCTCAAAATTGCGTAGAAAAGGTGGTTCAACTCCACATTATTCCATTCGCACAGCAAGTAGTACCTGAGTTCATCTTCGATCAATCGCGACTACCAGTGCATAGATTCGTTTATGCTCGAATTACGATGCTACAATTGGTCACTCAGGCTTTTTACCTAATTTCTATTGAAACGGTATAGAAAATGTTCGTTATTTAATAGATAACATTTCACCTTTAGTAAAATAACACAGGGTTTAAGAGAAAAAAGAACATTATTTTTTCGATTTCATTATTTTATATGAAACTTGACACATTCCTCTAATTTCTCACTTTTCATTCAATTTCGCTTATTTTTACGATTTATTGGAATGCTAACTTATTTTTTTGTATGTTCTATTCTGAGTAGTATCTCATCATCATCATCATCATCATTAGCCGGAGGACGTTCACTGCTGAACATAGGCCTCCCCCTTAGACCGCCACGCCGAACGACAATTCGCCACTTGCATCCATCGGCTGCCCTCGACCCTCAATATGTCGTCGGTCTACCTGGTGGGAGGCCTGCCTACGCTGCGTTTTCCGGTCCGTGGTCGCCACTCGAGAACTTTTCTTCCCCATCGGTTGTCAGTTCTACGAGCGCTGTGGCCTGCCCATTACCAGTTCAACTTGCAAATTTTATGAGCTATGTCGGTGACTCTGGTTCTTTGCCGAATATCCATGTTCCGGATTTTATCCCGCAAAGATACTCCGAGCATAGCTCTTTCCATTGCTCGTTGAGTGACTCTTAGTCTCTCTAAAAGGCCAGCAGTCAATGACCACGTTTCGGAGCCATATATCATCACTGGCAACATACACTGGTCAAACACCCTTGTCTTGAGACACTGTGGGATTCTGGATGAGAAAATATCACGTAGCTTCCCAAACGCTGCCCATCCGAGTTGGATTCTTTGGGCGACCTCTTTCTCGAAGTTGGACCTACCTAACTGAACAATCTGTCCAAGGTAAGTATAATGGTCTACAACTTCGAGAGTATCGCTCCCATCAACAACCGGTAAGGGTGCCACATGGACATTCGACAAGACTTTCGTCTTGTCCATGTTCATTTTAAGGCCACCCCGTTGGGACACGATACTGAGGTCGCTGAGCATAGCATTGAGGTGCTCCAACGATTCTGCCATGATGACTATATCATCGGCAAAATGAAGGTGAGTGATGTATTCACCATTGATGTTGATGCCGAATCCGTTCCATTCCAAGAGCTTGAAAATGTCCTCCAACGCGTTCGTGAACAGTTTCGGAGAAGTAAGGTCTCCCTGTCTCACGCCTTTTATTGGATTGGTTTCGTGCTCTCTTCCTGCACGCGTAGCATGGCGTTATTTCATCGTTATTTCTACACAAATCGACTGTTATTTGCACAAATGTGACACCATTTGAACACTATTGAAGAAAAGGACGTTTATTTTCTATATTTTTCACATTACCATGCTTAAAACGATAAAAATATTTCTACGTTCTGTTATTTTGTCTATTCTTCCGTCGACAAAACCCCTTTCTACGGCGCCATGCTACGCCTGCTGAAATCGGATGGACATGGTGGCGTTTCTATACAAACACTTCGACACTTCGATATACCTATAGTCGTGACATCGTTGGAGGGACTGCAATACTGCCCAGGTTTCGATTGAATCGAAGGCTTTTTCATAGTCCACAAACGCTAAACACAATGGCCGATTATAGTCCTCTGTCTTCTGTATAATCTGGCAGAGCGTGTGTATGTGGTTTATAGTACTAAAACCTTTTCGGAAACCGGCTTGTTCGGGAGGCTGGAAGTCATCAAACCTGCGTTCGAGACGATTCGTAATGACTCTTGAGAACAGCTTGTATACATGGCTCAGAAGTGAGATTGGCCTGTAGTTCTTCAACAAGGTGTTGTCACCTTTTTTGAAGAAAAGAACAACCACACTCCTGTGCCATGCTTCTGGCGTAGAACCTTTGAGTATGACGGAATTAAATAACTTCTGGAGGACTAGAGTAGTACCGGTTTTCCACCCGCTCTCAGAAGTTCTGTTGAGATTCCGTCCTCACCCGGCGACTTGTTATTCTTGAGCTGTTGAGCCATTCTAATCTCGTACAGGCTGGTGTCTGGGATATCCTCAGTGTAGTGTCAAGTCAGTTTAGCTCTTGCGTCTCAAGATGTACCGACACTGGGTTGTCGTATTGATGTATATAACTGTCCGTAAAACCTCTCAAGCTCCCTTAGGTTCTCTGGTTTAGCCGAAATGATGCTGCCGTCGTTAATCTTCAGCTTTGTCATTTAGCTCTGCCCAATAGACGAATTCTTTGCGAACACTTTTGAGCCCCGGTTCCGCTCGATTGCCTCTTTGATCCATGCCGCACTAAAGGAGCGCAGGTCACGTTGCATTCATTTAGAGATTCGTCTATTGAGTTTGCCATATTCCGACATATCAGCTGAAGATTGCAGCCTCATCTCGGTCCGGTCCTGCATCAACCGGATTTTTCCGTTCGAGAGCTTTTGAGGCTTATTGCGGCGCGGGGTCTTAAAAAACTTGGACCCCACAGCTTGGACAGTTTCCACCAACCCATTGTTAATCTCGTCCACAGTTTCGCATTCGGTTAGGCACTGGAAGCGATTGTGCAGTTCAAGTTGAAAGTCTTCGGGGTTCCTGAGTAGTATCTGTTTTTTGTGAATTTTATTCATGAATAAAATTCACAAAATAATATCAGGCAAAAGAGCCATGGCCGGTTGAGTGCTTGAGCTTCAATGCTGCTAAGACGTGAATTTTTCCGCAAAAAGGAGCCAATCCGACTCGGTTCTATCTTTCTGAGGTGTAACCGTAAAAATGACAGGCTATCTTGACCTTTTTGGGGTGCCATCGACCCACAATATTAGTCCTCTTATTGAGTTGGCTGCAAAAAAGTTAGGTACATGAAGTGGTACAGGTTTGCCAAATCCCAACTCGATGCACTTGAGTCAATTTAATAGCACCCGACATTGATCGAGGCCACGATCTGCGGGGCAAGACGGAATAGGAAGTAGTCACCTCGAATCCTTATGCAAAGCAGTCATGCTAGCGAAGTAGGAGGTGGAACACGTGAGGGAGAACAGCCGCGTGACCTACGACGCCGAGAAGCGATTTCTATTTGAGGGTAGGAGCATGCCTTGGTCACTGGACTGTCTTATCAGGTAATGGTGACCCTGGAACGTAAAGGGCTACTTAAGGATCACCATGGAGATTAGTCAGTAATAAATCCCGTCCCGCTCGGGAGGACACATTTGATGATTTTACCAAAAAAAAAAAAAATACAATGCAGCTGCCAAAACGGAATACCGCAATTGACTGGATGCCGAACCTGATACAAGACTTCAACTCTCTTCGATCAAACCTAATAAAAATACATTGATGAAAAAAAAAACTTTTCGAAAAAAAGTACCGACATCAAAAACGAATACAAAAAGTTTAAAACAAAACTTTTCTCTGGTAAACCGCTACCTCAAAACGATCAGATCAATCTTTCACGGATTTTCGGGGCGCACGTTAGAGAGCCAAATCCTGCCGGGCGTCGCGGAATTGTCTTATCGGGTATCCATAGCCTCGGATCGCAATGGGTTATTGAAGGACACCGTAGATTTTAGTCATTACAAGTTTGTATGTCCCTCCTGTCCTTCCCTGGGTGGAAGGGCTGATCTGATGATTTTACCACGTAATAAAAAGCCATACCACCAGGGGCATGACCGGTGGTATGGTGGGTCCCGCAGCGAGCTATATTATCCAAACGAACTGGAATGTTTGGGAATTTAGCAAGTCTGAAATTACATATAATTACCAATTCAGAAAAAAAGCTATCAGAATTATTTAAATTGTTTTTTTTTGTATTATTTACATTATTTTTTTTTTACAATTATATCCACATTCGAATATAGTCGGAAAATTTAATCAAATTAATTCAAAATATTAGCTTGTATCAAGAAAGGTAGGTTATACTGTATTCTTGGCGACTGGGAAAATTACTGGCCACCACTCATGACCTGCGGAAAATTCGAGGTACTACATTTTTCACATGGAATTTGATGTCATGACAAAGACACTGGCGCCGCGTGTAAAGGTCATGAATGGTGGCGTGTATTTTAAATTTAATTAATAATTACGTGACTAATGTCAAAGTGGTTGCGAGCGATACGTCCTCCCTCAGAAGGCGCCCCGCGCCGTCTAAATCAAAGAACAAACCGTTCTTGGTTTTATATTGAATTTTGTCATTGCATATTATAATTGTTTAATACTATTATTTTACTTTTAAATGAGCTAATTATATATATAATTATTTTTTAATGCAAGCTAACATAGTAACCTTAGTTATTCAATACTTTTTGATTGAATATTCAGTAAATCTTGATAGATAAAAAATATAATTTCGGACGAAAAAATGTCAAATTCTTCCTGTTTTGAAACATTATTTTTGGTTTATTTCTGAATGAAAAATAAAAAAGTGATTAATGCAGTCCAAATATAATCTTTCAGATGTACCATGGACATTTTCAAATATTATTTTACTATTATACCTTCTATGTAATTCGGTACCAAAGTTTGACAAAAAGTAGAATTTTATGAAACATCCTTAACAGAGACAAGGTTTTTACTTATGTATGTAAACAAATCTAAAAATGTGTTTAAAGCACTCCACGCAGAAAGAATCAAACTTTCTCGAGTATATGTACTTTTTTTATTTGTGGCAATGTCATACCCAGAATCAGGTTCCAAAAGTCGCACAAAAACAACGAACCGTGTGAAAGCACTCTTAATATTATAAACTTTTGGGGAGGACTTGGGGAGGACTCGTTTGATGATTTTACCACGATAAAAAAAGCCTTGTACATAGTCGATAAATTACAAACAGTATAGATAGTAACAAAGCTCTGTTTGCTGGTGAAACTAATATAAAACAAAACAAAATCAGTAATCAGCAAACAAATACGTCCCAATCAAAAGTGTGTACCAAAATATTTATCAGATAGTAAAGGGAACACCGTGGTGGTCGCCTGATGAAGTAATTCAGTGCTAAGTAAAGCCTATTTTAGTTAAGTTACAGGTTACAGTGGTTATTTGAGACCGGTATCGGTAAATAGGCGGGGTGTGGCCCAAGTTAGGAGATTGTAGCGTTAAACTTGGTTTTGGGTTATATTAAGTACAGATGATCTAAAACAGCAGCGGTATTTTATCGTACAACTACAAGTGTGCTATCAAGCCTTAATAAAGGCAAAACCATGAAATACCATCAGCCGGGTTCGTGGGATTACCTATCAGCTCACAAAATCTCTCAAAAATAAGTAATTTCCCTTTCGATAAATTGCATAAAATAATTTCTCTGTTCATATTTTTTTTTCTGAAGATTATTACTATCGTAATATCTTTTGACGAAAGTTGATTTATTATGAGGACTCTTCCCTGCGGTCATCATCTCACAGTTCGACTCCTAATAGACGTAAGCGCGATGTTTTACAACCGATAGCCATACTCGATAAAAGGACTATCCAACATAAAACCTGTTTTAAATTCGAACAAGCAGCTTTTGACATTAGCACGTTTGACCAAATAGATAAACTCTCCAGCTTTAAAAGATTAGTTTAAACAAGAATTCACGTTTCGTTAGGAATGATCATTCCTTATGGTCATTTAGAAAATCGCCAATCACCTGTAACTTACACCAACCACGCTACACCTTGTATTTACCCAGTAATAGTTCTAAAATTGTTTCCCAATTGAATTCTATTTGCTTTACCATTTAGGGAGCAACATGTTACAATGGACACGCGCAGACCAGGGCCCGAGCCTGTAGCCTGTTTGTTGCCTGTAGCCTGTGGCCTGTAGTGACTGCTGACATATGCCGGCAGTACTGACTTTATCTTAAGAATTACAGGCATATTTTAGCATTATTCAAGTATTACTTTAAAAGGAAATAAGTACAGATTTATTGAATGTAGTTACTGTTTGGGGTAATGTAGAGTTATCGATGAGGTAGATTTTATCGATTATGTTTGCCTGTGTTGAATAGCTTGTCTATTATCACGTAACTAATATTTTTACGACCTATAAGGCTGGGTTCAGGGTCTGGGTGTTTCTGTATGTGAGTTTCTATGTTTGTATACCTACGCAACCACGATAAGTAGAGCCGAGCAAAGTTAAAAGAAAGTCTACGAGAAAACTGTCTTCGAACTTGTGGTTACCTCATGATGTTTTCCTTCATTTTGAAAGCCTTGAAAGGCTTCCAAGTTTTTATCCTCATGATCACTTTACAACCACAATTATTTCGTCTCTGTTAAAATTGCTAGAACAAAAAGTCTAGTCAAACATTTCCCTAACTTGTATGACCAAGGAAGCGCTCTCAATATAATTACAAGTGAAACCGGGGCATATCAATTAGTGTTATTAACGGATGGACGGACGGTTTTGCGGTAGTTAGGATTATAGGTCAGTTAGACTTGTACCATCTGTTTTATTAGCCTATTTTGACCGACTGTGAGCTTTGTAGAGTATAATAATAATATAATAACATTCCACAACTATCACAAACACCATCTAGTCCCAAGCTAAGCAGAGCTTGTGTTATGGGTACTAGACAACTGATAAAAATACTTATATATTTCTAAATACATACATTTATTATAGATAAATTACACCCAGACGCAGAACAAATTAATGATCGTGCTCATTGCACAAACATTTTTTGTCCTGGGTGGGAACTGGTATCGAAACCACGACCTCTGGCATAGCAGTCAGGGCCACTAACTACTAGCCCCCCTTTAGAGGGCCAAGGCCTGCCGGGGTAGCGGGACTCACGAATTACCATGACCCCGGAACGTAAAGGGCTATTGAAGGGCACCGTGAATTTTATTCAGTATAAGTCTGACAGTTTCTCCTGCTCTGCATGGGAGAACTCAGTTCATGATTTTATCACGCTAAACAACATTTTATCTTCAAAAGCCACCACCGCTAAAGTAACCAAGTTCCATTATCATACACAGTGGTTCCTCTTGTCGTGCCCACGGGTTCCGTAGTGAATACCAATGGGGACATTATGGTGGACGGTGCACAAGACAGCGTGTCGGCGATAGGCGCGGCATATTGATGGTGGCATGGTAATTTGTGGGATAACTGTGAAAATTATGATAGTTTTATATAATTTTGTAGTAGGTGAGAATTCTTGGTTGATAATGGTGATGCTGTTGTTGTTTTGAAGATGATTTTAGTTTTGACAACAGCCAAGAAAAACTAAATGTAAAGAAAATATAAAATTCTGATATTCAGCTGCATCTGGTTCGACTGGAAGCCGACCACAATAAAGTTAGGGAAGATTAGGAAGATATGATGAAAAACCAAGAAAAGTAGCTATCCTTTTCAAAGCGTTTTGTATTTCTACAACGTTTTGCAAAGATATAGACAGAAGATTTTCAGTTGATCATGTAAGTTTAGTCCAAAACATTTTTGAATTTTCAAGCGATATTGCCTAAATATAAAATCGGTGTGAATATTTCAGTCATAAGATTCTTGTGGCAATAAACTCAACGTTAAAAGATCATGCTAAAATTGTACTAAAAATTGTGGAGAATATCTGATGCGGGTCTTAATTTCTTCAAAGAACACTGTGGGTGAGGAACACAAAGGTCATGACAATAAACTTAGTGGTTTTTGGTCAGCAAGAGTCTAAAACTCATTTCCGTGTCATATAGGCCTCATCATAAGTCGATTTTTACACCCAAAAAGGGACACTAAGCTTAGTGTTTAAGTGTTAACAGTGTTTTCAGTAAAAAATAATCCGTCTTACCACAAAAAAATTAAACACCCGTTGAACACTTGTCTAAAAAAATTGACAACGTCAAAACGACATTTCTCCTTGATATAAGGGTCGTTTTGCAGTTCCACTCTCTTTGGGCAAGCGTTCAACAGGTGTTCATTTTTTTGTGGTAAGTAAGGCAGAATGTTTTTATGCTATATATAAAGTTTAAATACCTTTAACATTATTTATTTTTCCTCCTGATAGAAAAAAATAACATCAAAATTCATTAGTATGGAAATAATTCATTTTATAATGCAACTCTATTGACGTGTTCCGCTTATTACGGACCCCACTCATGCGCACATTAGAACACGACCGTTTCCTCTGTACATGATGCGACCAGTTCCTGGTTTTAATAAACAATGCTACGTGTTTAAGTAAACTAGAAGTTTATTATTATCCTAAATATCGTATCCTGAATTTAGGAAGGTATAATAGCCCCATTACGTATAATTATTTAGATGAATTTTGAAGAAGAGACCTTAATTTTCTTCAAATGACTGTCTCAATCGCAATTGACCCAAATAAAACATCACGGCTTACCTTAACTGACCAATAAGGCGAATATTTCCTATTACCGTCAATAAATCAGTCACTGACTTATAAATGCGAAGTTGCCGTGATAATCCACCATAAATAAGCCATATTTATTAGCCCACTCTATGCTCTCTGGTCTAATTCATCTATGCTCTATGGTAATTGGGTCATGGACTCACAAATTCGTCCGAGCGACCTTTTTAATTATTAGTTGCAATTAATTTGCAACGTCGGATGTGTTGTGTTTTTTTTTTAAATGGCTCATGTCATTTATTTTTTTTTTATCTTTCACCATTCATCATCATCATATGGCATATAATGAAACATTTATCGTGATATTTTTTTATGAATTGCTCATAAAAATAGACTATACAAAAACCTGAGCTGATTTGTGCATTTCCCGCAATGCATTCACGAAGGTGAATCATTTGAGATATGGCTATGAGACCCTCAGATGGATCAAACACAAGAATGTTAACGTTTCCCTAAAGAAAAAAACTTGTTTTTACGAATATGTACAAGCGAATTAAATGTACACAAGGGATGATTTATTTATATGATTAAAAGAAACTTCTAAACCAGTTTTGAACTCACAAGTACACACATCTTATCCATTTTATGTCCCAAAAAGAGACCTAGAAAATCTAGAACTCCCTTCAGTGCACTAACTTCTAAATATAACGCCTTGTCAAAACGGAGCCGGGCAGTGAAAGTAGGCGTGCAGTCAGTAGCAATAATATCTAATAATAGACGAGAAATTATTTTAACAGCTGCGTACGCGTATGATTCATGAATTATGTAAATACGGAGTAATGAGCCCAGATGATGTTATTACGAGTAAGCCCTTTGAAATTTTGGGGGCATTTGGAAAATAAATACGACTAGTTACTCAAAAACTTTTCCTTTTTTTTCACTTTTCTGAGTTTTAGAGTTCCGTATCCAAAGGGTTAAACAGGACTCTATTTCTGAGACTCCACTGTCCTTCTGTCCATCTGTTTAACACCAGTACCCTTAGCATGAATTTTCAGTATTTGAGACGTAAAGTAAACTGGAACTTTGGCAATTTCAAATTGACAATTTTCAAGAGAAAAATTAGTTCCTTCTTCGCACAGAGGCGCCAGAGGCGCTGTTCCATTTTTTCACACAAGAAACCTCAAGAAACGCTGTAAATAATATAAAGTAAAAGAGTAAGAGCAGTGGTGGCCCAGTGGTATCGGCCCCGACTTACGAGTTGTAGGTCGTGGGTTCGAATCCCGGCAGGCGCATTATTTTGTGTGATTTATTTCATCACCACTGCTCTCAAAACGGTGAAGGAAAACATCGCGAGGAAACCGGCATGTCCTAGAACCAAAAATTCGAAGACATGTGACATCCACCAATCCGCACTGGGCCCGCGTGGTGGATTATGGCCCACCCCCTCTCACAGAGAGGAGGCCTGTGTCCCAGCAGTGGGAACGTAATAGGCTGATGATGATGATGATGAAAAGAGTGAAAATTCGTGCTAAAGGTACAGGCTGTATTTCATAAAGCATGATAGTTAGTTCTTTTCATGGATGATGTCTGTTGCCACTATAACAACAACTACTAAAAACGGAATCAAATAAATATGTAAGGAGCTCTAAACCGGGTTTGAAGAACTGTCCACGAGGCTATTGAAGGATCACCAAGGGGTTTAGTCAGTACGAGCCTGACGGTCCATGCCATCCCGTCCTAGGTGGGAGGACTCATTTGATGATTTACCCACGACATAAGAAACAGGACTCCCAGACGGGTCCACCCTTTATAGCAGAACTTTTTACGTCATAATTTTATTTTGCATAGCAACGGATAGCATAAACCTCTTTTCGCAGAAAATCGTTTGGCATACACTCATTTACCATAACACCGAAACCCATAATTCTGTAAGTCAGAATCATCTTTAGGCATAAATTTCATTTCCATAATAATCAATAAGTATAACCATCATATCGTAGAAAGTTCACAACCAGAATCATCTTTTGGCATATATTTTATATCCATAATAATCAAAAGTATAACCATCATATCGCAGAAAATTCACAGCAGGCATGGCTTCTGTCACGGCTCCGGCGCTGCGGGTCTCCGGCGGTCCCACGCGAGCTAATCGTCGCAGATGATTTTACGCCCACCACCGCAGCTTCGGCTTACTGGCCGGCAAGCCGGCCAGCCTCAGCCGCGGCGGTGTTCGTTCAAACCACCTGCTCCTCAGCTCTCGGGCCGCCTCGCCCCTCCGCGCCTATGCGATTATAAATTACACTCTAGGGGTAGGGCAGACAAGACTACGTGAAGTCGGTTTTGCAGCGATTCATTTCTGTCACTAACTTTTGTAGCACACCATATTGATTTTATAAAACATTTTTTTTTATTTCTTATTATGACTATTTAATTATTTATATTCTGAAATTCTGTGATCTTCGAAGTATACTAAGTCAAACTATTCCAAATAATCGCGCTCTAAATAAACGTTATGCTAAATGAAAATATGCAAAATTATAACTCTGACAAAGGTAATTATGCCCAATACAATTCTGCCATCTTAAAAGTATCCCAATTTAAATTCGGACATAAAAACATTAGGCCAAAAAACAATTATACTAAATATTTTTTATACCATAACAATGTTCGTTTAAAAAAGTTTCTGCCAAGTGAGTTCTGCCAAATAGGTTTCGGAGCAACAAGTTTCTGCCAGATAGAGGGCACCCCTCCCAGACAACTGACATGTTTTTATAGATTTGCGCGAGTTTGACTCGCACTTGACCGGTTTTATAAACACTTGAATGGTAGCAAATATAAGCTTAACCAAATTGTTGCTCAGCTGAAACTGCAAGGAACTAATTATTTCAAAATGTCATTAATAACTAATCACATTCAATTTTCGACGTTCAAAAGTGCCTCTTCGATGGCCTTATTGAAATAAATGATTTCCTCGACTTTAAAATGTTCAATTTATTTTCATAACCAATAGTGTCATTTATAAATATGAAATTCATGTCACCTTAATATCCATATCACCAACCAACGTGTCCTCTTCCCAGGTATTCCTATCACAATAACACTAATAAAAAAAACACGTCCACGTTTCAACACATTAGTTCACGTCCTTAATCATATAAATCTCTTTAGAGAACTGGAAAAAATCCATCCAGATAACCATGACCTATCCTGCTCTCCTCCTCATCAAGAAACTAAGGTTATTCAGGGATTATTCTGATGTAAACCACAGTTCTTTGTAAAATGGTCACAAGCAAAAGCGGGACTTTTGACATGGTAATAAATTGGGGTTGAAAGGAGCTGTGTGGTTTTCGAGTTTGGAGAGAAGCGATAGGCGATAGAAATGTAGTGTTTTTTGTTTTACTGCGGTACCTAGCTTTATTTTTTATTTATGTATAATTTTAACGAAATTGACGATACTTGAAGCTTTACAGAGAGATATGAACTTAAAATTATATTTGAGGGCAAATAAACATAATAATCCCTTTTAAAGCATTTCTTCTAGTTTCTACTGAATTTTCATTTTTTTTAACTACGTTAAACTCATCAAATGAGTCCTACCCAGGGCGAGGCGAGAGGGACTGTCAGACTTGTACTCACCAAAATCCACGGCGTCGTTCAATAGCCTTTTACGTTCCGCGGTTTTTAAAATAATAAGTTTTGAAGTGTTAAACATTTAACACTTCAAAACATAATATAATAATGACTACATTGAGAAAAGATATTACAACTAAACTCAGAGGTCACAGTCTCTTTAAAAGTCCAGACATTATATTGGTCAAGTCATACGACGACAATGGAAGAGATAAAGGTTCCTTTACTTCTGTTTATTCAAAGACGTACTGCTCCAACTGAAAATAAACCACCACAAGAGAATAAATAATAAAGAAACCAGGAATATTTTGAGCCAAACCTCACACTTTCTAAATCAGTCTACGTCAAAATCCCATAACCCACTTTATCGAAATCCCTCCGCCATTATCGAAACGCAAACTAATTCGCTATCGAATCTCTCCAGCACCTTTCAAGCGCCAAGTTCAACAAACGAACTCACGCGCGTCATCACTATAATCTTGTTCCTTTATCGTGCACACGGACTTGTGGACTATTGTCATAATATCACGCCTGTAGTGGAAGAGGGGTTGGGTAGATGTGTAGCGTAGTACACGCCTTCATTGTGACAGTTATGTTTAGGAGACCTTTGGTCAATTGGACCCGCTCGCTTTTGGACCCGCGGGTTCAATTTACCACATAATTGTTTTCCTCTATCTTTATTGGTAAACTGGGTGCTTTTTCTTTAAACAAATCTTACGGTATGTGTATATATAGTCGAGTGCAAAATTGGTTAATCACGCAGTTCACTTAGGTTTACTCTAAATAAATCTGCAGGGCCTTGCATCTTGATAGTCACTGACCAGTGGTTGTCAACCTGTACTTGGATGGCTTGATACCTGTTATGAGGCTAAGTTGAGGAGTGAATTGCGTCAATGGCGTTAGAATAGTTGATTTTAGGAAACATTTACATAATTATATCAGTTTCATTGAAAATGCAAAAGCTAATACGAAATTGACCTTTTGACAGCTGTCAAAAGGTTTCTTTGCGTGTTGATCATGAAACAGCTGTTTCATGATCAACACACAAAGAAACCGCTTTAATGTCAAATCACAAAATCAAAAGTACCGCTTTTGTTCAGTGCCTGTGATCACAATAAAATTGGTAAGTGGGTCCATTTTGAGTGGGTGAAGTGACGGATTACTTGGCACAATAATCCCCGCCCTTAATGGGAGGACTCATTTGTAGATTTAAAAATAAAAGCCTATGGTACCGTTACCCGGTGTGATCCGGTAGAAGGCCACCCAGGTAAAGCCGATGCAACAACATATTGATCCTTATACACGTTTATCAGTACATTAAAAATATAATGTGGGTATATAAGTACACACTATAAATTCAAGTGAAACACTTGAGCTAAGTTGTAGTGTACACTATAAATAAGTTAGTTTTAGTAGAGGAAGTTATTAAGTGTAGTATGATTGACTGCTTTGCTTCGTCGCAAGTTCGATTTTGGATCTAGAAGTACTATGAGGTTCAATTACGACGCAGGTAATAAACCTTCAGAAGGGTGTTTTGGGGGAATTATCAAAATGTTTTTTTTTCTACATTTTTGAGTATAATTCTAATAAAACTAAGAATTCTTCGCATAAAATGAAACAAATTAGTTAAACAAAGAGAAAAATCTTAGATTTGTAAGAATTACGTAGAAAAAAATTCATTTTGATCATTTGCCATTTTGAGAATTAGGCGTTTAGAGAATCAGCCATTTTGAAAACTTGTCCATTTGCGACTAGGATGCCATTTTGCGAATTATGATTTTTGCGCCTAAACCATGCACACTTTTCTTTCTAATTGAACTGTATAGTAGATAGTTGTTTCAGATCTGGCTGTTTTTGTATGTGAACTTAAAAGTTTTAAGTAGTATAAGACTAAACAGTGGCAACCACCAGAAAAGCGCCGAAACAATGAAGCTCGACGTGTCCCGGAGCATGAATTTACCTGTCTTGGATCCTGCAACGAAATTAATCATAAAAGAATAGTGGAGGAGTAGGAAAAAATCTGTTTCCACTTCCCTCCATGCAAGCAGGAGACAGAACAAAACAAGGCCAATAGTCGAACAATAATTTCAGATTTTGCAATAAATCATATTTCAGAGCCCAAATAGCTGTATTTCACCCAGATATTTACGTTTCCAGAGCAAAATAGGTCACCATTACAGAATCCTAAATATTTCTGCATCCATTAACATTATCTTACGAAACTGCATTCCGTACTGTTTACCTGTTTGCCTAACCTTCACCCAAAACTGATCGGTCTACCGACTGTTCAAATAGATCGTGCCGACCAAGTATACCACTGAGTTTTAAAATGCAGTATTTTAACTTGGAACAAATCGGATCATGCCAAACGTTTACATCAATAATTCAGCTTTAGGGTGACCTCCGGACTCCTGAACTATTAACAGCCGCACAGGCCGATCTAGGGTTAAGCCGCGCTTGCCAAAATTGGTCTGTGGATGGGTGACCATCCGTCATAACGACTTTCCTTCGTGCTTCGGAAAGCACGTAAAGCCGTTGATCCCGGCTGTCATTTGTAGATCTTTGACAGTCGTTATTGTTATTCGGAACATGAGAAGCTCTAAAGTCTGACAACCAGTCTTACCATGGGATATCGTATTACCCAGTTACTGGGTTGTGGAGGTCCGGCTAGCAGTTGCTGCACGTAAAATACTGATATTCAGCTGCATCTGGTTCGACTGGAAGCCGACCCTTACCTGTACCTTATTTAGTCAATCTCGCGAGTTTATAAACACTCGTTTGATTGAAATCAATTAGTTGGTTTACTGAATTATGCTTCTATACTGTGGTCTAAAGATAACCAAACGAAATGGGTTAGTTCTTACACTGATTTTCGGTAACACATAACGCGTTTGATGGTAAATATTTATGTATGATTGTGTTGTGTGAGGTAAAGATACCAGCGATTTTTGAACGTCAGAGAATGGAGAATAATTAAAATTATAATGAATCCGCGCTACGATTGAAGTTCTTTTTAGACGCTACATCGGTTTAGGCGCGAAAAGCCTAATTCGCAAATTGGCAACCTAGTCACAAAAGGACAAGTTCTCGAAATGGCCAATTATCCAAAAGCCTTATTTTCAAAATGGCCAATTATCTAAAAGCCCAATTCGCAAAATGGCAAATGAATAAAATTGTTTTTTTTTCCACGTAACTCTTACAAATCTAAGATTTTTTTCATTCCTTTTAACGGAGTTATTTCATGTTATGCCAAGAATTCTTGAATTTATAAGAATTACACTCACAAAAAAAAAAAACTTTTTTATAATTTTCCATTTACCGGGCTACACGTACCGGGCGACCAGTATTCACATTATTTTAATATTGTAGTAGGTATAGTATGGTTTAAAAATAATATTTATCAATCACTCATCTCGTACTCTTTATATCTCAAAGCACATATTATCAACTTCCCAAGTAACACAAACCTGTCTAGAAACGTACTACTAGATAGCTTATAGAATAAAATTGAATTGTCTACCATAAGAATAAAATATCTATAAGCAATCTTCTAGAACGCTTATAGACAGAGTTTAGTAAAAGTGGGCACATTCTTGTACCCTCTCTTAAGAATGAGTTAAGAAAACATGACTAGATAGAGTTCAGATCAAATTGACTTCAGAGACGTTTCTAGTGTCTCTCTAAACCGTTTATAGACCGCACGTTTATCTAGTAGTGTACTAGTACATAGTTTATAGACAGAGTTAAGACCTTTATAGGAATCATTGCTCGTCACGTTTTAAAACCAAATTATCTTAAGACTAACAACTTTAAGTAACATTTTACTAGTGACGCATAATGGCGTGGAACTTACAAGAGTTATTTTACTTAATAATATTTGCATCATGGCGTAACAAATTTATTACTTTTTATTAATTTGTGTTTTAATAATGGGTAAATAAGCAAATCAATATGCGATTGAAATTCTATCGTTGAATATTATGTAAAACTCTTGTAAAATAAGAGCGCCCGCTGTAAATGTAAGATTTAACATATTTTTTTCGAAATATGAATATTATTTGGTATGAGCAAATTTTCGAATTTACATTTTAATGCCTGAAATACTCATTTTATTTAAAATATAGTTATTTAAAACATATCAAATGTCTAATTAGACATAATTTAATGATAAAAACATTAAAATACGTAACAAAAATTATTTGAAGCAAAAAATAGGCAACAAAAATGGCGTCCAGATAAAATTTACTAGAAAACCGATTTCTGTAGAACAAACAGTCTAGAGATTTTTTTTGTAGTATGGCTCTAGAATAATTTTACTTACTACATGCTAAACTATCTAGTGAGAGAATAAACAGATTTAAGAGTGGTTTAAAATTATCTAGTGACTATCACTCTGTATTCCTTTTTATCTTGTCACAGTATTTCTAGACGTTCTTCAGTGAATAGGTAATTTCATGTGTTGTGAACGTAAGACCATTTTATGCAGTAACAAACCAATAAAATGAATGAATACAAGAGGGTACCCGAGTAAAAAGTATTTCTGATTTATTTAAGAATAAACAATGTGAGAAATAATAATTATAATTGTAATTAAATTAATACCCTTTCATTTGATACCCACATCATTGGGGTGGATTTCAAACAGCCAGCCCGCCATCTTGAATTTAAGTCGCCTGACTATTGTTTTCGTATTCCTGACAGCAAACCTTTTCATTTGATACGCATATCATGGGGGTGGATTTTAAATAGCCTATCCGCCATATTGGATTTAAGTCACGTGACAATTTTTTTCGTATTCTTGACAGCAAACCCTTTCATTTGAAACCCCCAAAATTGGGGTGGATTTCAAACAGCCAGTCCGCCATCTTGAATTTAAATCACGTGAATTTTTTTTCTATTTCTGACAGCAAACCCTTTCATTTGATACCCATATCATTTGGGTGCATTTCAAATAGCCTGTCCGCCATCTTGGATTTAAGTCACGTGACAATTTTTTTCGTATTCCTGACAGCAAACCCTTTCATTTGATACCCATATTATGGGAGTGGATTTCAAACAGTCAGTCCGCCATCTTGAATTTAAGTCACGTGACTACTTTTTCGTATTCCTGATAGCAAACCCTTTCATTTGATACCCATGTGATATGGGTATCAAATGAAAGGGGGGGCATTCCAAATAGCCTGTCCGCCATCTTGGACGTCCGCCATATTGGATTTAAGACACGTGACTATTTTTTTCGTATTCCTGACAGCAAACCTTTTTATTTGATACCCATACCCATATCATAGGGGTGAATTTCAAACAGCCAGTCCGACATCTTGGATTTAAGTCACGTGACCATTTTTTTCGTATCCCTGACAACAAACCCTTTCATTTGATACCCATATTATGGGGGTGTATTTTAAATAGCCTGTCCGCCATATTGGATTTAAGTAATGTTATTTTTTTTTTAGTACTCTTGACAGCAAACCTTTTTAGTTTGATACCCATATATCATCAACAATTTTCTACGTTTTGGAGGAAGTTACTAGGAAGTTTCGGTCTTCTTCGGTCGATTCTTCTTCATTTTTCTTTCTTTTTAAATACTTGCGTATTTTTCGACGAAAACCACCAGATCTTTCAATTTGTTTCATCTTCTCCATTGCATAAACTCATCCAATTTAAATTTCTAGTGCAAATGCACTTAACTAAGCCACTTTTAAGAATAAAAACTCTAAAAACACGACTTCTCTATCAGTTTTCTAGACAAACTTAAAAATATCTAGTAAAGTATTTTATCTAGAGTGAGATATCTATAGAAAAAAAAGATAAGAGTACCATTAGCTAAAATAGAATATCTGTAGAAAGTTTTGTCTTCAAATATATCGTTTTATCTATAAAACTACTTCAAAATAGGTACCTTTAGGCTTTTTAACTATATGTAGAGCATTTTATCTAGAAACATTCGTTATAACTATAAACGTACTTAAAATAAGTGTTCTATAGAACAAATGCTCTTAAAATAATAAAGCTTTAGATAAAAAACTCTATAAGATTAAATGTTCTTTATCAAACCCATCTTTAGAAAGCCCGTATCTAAAGATTAACCCTGAATAGACAGTCTATAGACAGATTGGTTTTAAAACTTCCAGACTGTGTTACTTGGGTTCCCAAAATCTTTCAACTAACAGTACCATGAACAAATCCGACCTACATGTGTCCGAATATAGGCTACTTCCTTATATCGTCTGGCTATTTATGGCCTTTTTACTATAACGCATAAAAGTTTATGAGATACGCCAGCGTTTAGGCGTTTTCTATGAAATGCTGTAACATGGAATGGGTCCATCAATTTTGCCGGTATGTGGTGAAATACCGGTTTCTATGTAAGATAAAGGGAGATTATTTGGTGAGACAGGCAACACAGTGATAGAGTCTTAAAAGTCTCTCAAAACGTTACCTACGCATGCTGTAATGCGAAATGATGTGTCACTACATCTTGTCCACTTTAGTGGTGAACTAGTTGCATCATTTCGGTTGTGGAGGTCCGAAAGACAGTCGCTCCATGTAAAATACTGATATTCAGCTGCATCTGTTTCAACTAGAATCTGACCCCAATATAGTTGGGAAAAAGGCAGGCAGATGATGATGATGTATATATCAATCATTATAATATCAGTCGATTAAAAGCAACAGTTTTATCTAGACGCTAATGAGTACTTGATGACTAATTGGCGACTAATTAGGATATGTTTCTCACAAGAGCTTATCTTAATTCTAAACAGGAAGTTCTAAGAATGCGCTATCAGTTTTCTGTTATAATTATGTAGGTCTCGTCTGGGAGTGACTAAGAGCTGGGATAAACATAATCATAAAGATTTAGGGATCATCAAGCCCCCATAGAGGGGCAAAGGCAGTCGGTGACGTCTAGGCAAGTAACCTGTGACCCTGTAACGAAAAGGGCTATATTGAAGAAACACTGTAGATTTTAGTCAGTGTACTTCATCCTGTATTCATTTTTGATGATTTTCCGCGTAAAAATGAATTATTAAATTCTGCAAGTTTAAAAAAAGCGCTACAGATGGCTTTTTTTTTTTTAGCGTGGTAAAATCATCAAATGAGTCCTCCAACCCCGGGCAGGGCGGGAGGGACTGTCAGACTTGTACTGACTAAAATCCACGGTGTCCTTCATAGCCTGTTAAGTTCCGGGGTTACGGTAAGGGAATAATCCCGCGATCCCGGCAGGCTTTGGCCCTCTGAGAGGGGGGCCCCGTCATTATGCTGACGCTCTTTGAGGCGCGCGTGGGACACAACGCGCCGTCGACCCGGGCATGGTCCTTGGTCGGGCAGCGAGTTGCCCTTTACTCGCTGCCCGCATGCCCGAACTGCCCGCATGCCCGGCTACAGATGGCTTAGAAAAATCACGCAGTGGGTGCCTGAAGACGGTCACCGTAATAAACCCTAAAAACGCATTTTTTAGTATAGAAAAAAATCATTTCCCAATTTTCACTGTACATTACTGAGAGAATGTGTCAGACAATTCTACGTATAAGGTAGCTAAAAAAACAGTATGTAAACTAAGCTCATTACAAATTCTCACAGTAAACCATAGACTAAACAAAATTCCTGTCACTTCCGTAGTGATGTCACCGCCATACCATAGAGAAACTAATTATAAATAGCAATATTTTGTTGAGATGGCTATGACAGCTTTTATGATCGACACATCCTACTGGTTTCTGTGAATGATGAATTTTGGAAGTTATTTTAATTATTGATGACTCTTTAAAATACTTTTATAACATCATGCGAAAGACGTTGGTTTGTAATGCTTTTAGGCTTAAACTGCAAAACTAATTTTGATGAATTTTGGAATAGAGCTGGCTCTTACCCTTTTTTTTTAATGGTAATATCTAATGATTAAATGATTCCTCCCACACAGGACATTGGGAGGGACTTTCAGACTCGTACTGACTATAAAATCCACGGTGTTCCTTCAATAGCCCTTTACGTTACAGGGTCACGGTAATGCGGTTATAGGCAACTTTTAATAGAAGGGGCGAGACAATTCGCGGGTACACCCTAGTTAAGAGGATCGTCTACCGAGCGCTCGTCCATACAAAAAGAGAAAACGTTTTCCTGCCCCTAAATGTTTTCCTCAGTGATTTTTAGAATGCTTTTGACACAGTAAAAACCTAGGTTTATAGGTTTTTCAAAAGTAACTCTTAGGCGCCTGTAACTTTCAAACATTATAAATTTTGTGTCAGAAGCATTCTAAAAAATCATTGAGATAGGATAACATTTAGGGACAGGAAAACGTTCTCTCTTTTAAGGTGAACGCAGACCTAGCCGCACCGCAGTCTCCACATTACGAATTCTTAGTATGAAGTTCTATGAAACCTCGCACACTCACCCGCATCGCAGTAGCCGCAGAAGCGGTAAGAAAACGATGACTGTGGGGACTGCGGAGACTGCGGCGCGGCTAGCTCTGCGTTCACCTTTAGTATGGACGAGCGCTCGGTAGACGATTGTCTTATTAAAATCATCTAAAAATATTCCTCTGTGCCACGGAAACAAATTTGGCGATGGAAGTGACCGTATGACAGTTTTGAATACAAAATTAGCACTTCCGTAGATTTGAATACGTGACATCATAATACAATTTATATTTAAATACTCTTTCTTCTTGTCATATTACGTCAGCTACATTGTAAAAAACATCACGATTTTATTTCACGTAAAGTATAGGCAAAGAGGCCCCTGTCGAATTCTACGTATTTTATCGTACTTGTAGTGTTGGCCTTTTATTTTATAGAAAATTAAAAAGAGCCACTAGTGTATGAACAAGGATCTAATTTGATCCATCAATTAATGTCAATGTTCACTTTATTCTACAAAATGTGAAAGCTTCTGTCGAAAATTTGGGTTATGGGACATCTCGCCCACGAAAAAATTTCAATAATAATATAATCAGCAAAAGTACTAGGCAAGCATAAGTTCAAAGTAGTATAATTATTTGTGTACTTAAATAATAATTATAGGCAGGAGGATTATTTAAGTGCATATCACTTTCATACACATCTGGCCCGTTCTACTAAATTGGTCCGGGCGAATATACCCATGTGCATTTTAAAAAGGGGACATCTGGCCTGTGGGCCAGTTTTTTTGTGGGCGAGATGTCCCATAACCCGAAAATTTCACAAGCTCTACCTGTGAAATTGTTGGACAAGTTCCAATTACTATAACAATATGATCAAACGCTTATCTAGACATAGCTATACCAAGTAATTAGGTACACAATAAAAAACCATATTTATTTGCCCTATTTGTGAGACCGAACCCTAAACTGCATCGACTCTCCAGGTCTATGAATCGCTAAATCCAAATGCATAGTTCTCAGCCTACCCTGTTCATTAATTATTTTTCCTAACAACTACTGAACGGGTTTAGATGATCCAGATTAGGACTTAGGATTATTTTTATCCTAGTAAGTCGCTTTCATAAGATCATTTTCTTCAAAATCAGTGAATCAACGCGTAAAACCGTGCATCAGTTTCTTGACCAAAATATTCCACTCCCCATTATCGTGTCTCCTAATTTATGGTCATTGATATTTTACGAGAAATACATTAATGGCTGTCATAAAATAATTTTTTCCATAAACTTGGTCCATTGGCACAATTTCCTACTACCCTCGACCTATTTCTATTAAGGCGCGTTTGCATTGGATGAGTAAGCTTTCCAGTAAACTAGGATAGTGGCAAATAAGTTGGTGTTTGAACTGGCCTGACCTTGTGTCTCCCTTTGTTTGTGACTGATGTCAAAACCGATTAAGGGATAATGTCAACAGGTGGGGCACAAGCGTTGTTTTGCAAATATAATCAGGCTGTTAAACTTGCTTATTTTAAGCAATGTATTTCTTTTTAAAGTGATCAAAGGAATTTAATTATTATTTTTCTGGTCTTGATTCATGTTACTAGGCTGGCAATAAGTTTTCTTCTTTCATTTCTTACCTGTCAAAATTTACTCTACTATTTAGTTTTTTTTCTTTCATTCTTCATTTTATATTTCTATTTATAAGCATATTTTTATTTTGACAATGCTAAAAGTGATAATATTTGCTTAAACCACCAACATAATAATAGTTAGTTTCATTTTAATTTAACATTGAAAATAAATAAGAAATTGGTAATCTAGTCCAAGGGCCCCTAAAGAACGCCACTCAATACTCAAGTATTACTTAAAACTACATATAGATTCAAGGCATTTTATTGGTTGAAATCTAGATTTAAGTAGAGATCAGTGCTTGAGTTTCGTTCTGTAATACGGGCCTTAAAGTCCATTGGATGTATACTTATATGTTTCTATCAGTGTATTCAATTATTGCAGAGTCAAAAATATAAAATGAAAATAAATGTATTGTTGACAAATTCCAGTACTTACTCTACCGACAGTACTAGACTATTTACTCGACCAAGGACAAACGAAGCTTAATATTTTAATTCGCTCACTTAGGAATATTAGTGCTGCACAAAATTAATTTACATAATAGTGATGTGGCATTACTATTTGCATAATCGACTGAATGTTTATGAAAAAATGTATTTTAATGATTTTATGTAACTAGATATTAATTAGTTTCTAGCGTGGGTAATAATATTAATATTGCTAATCTAGTAAGAATGAAGGTCGTTGTTTTTAATTTAGTATTATATTACACTAGTGCATGCACTTTGTGTAATTTGATAACTGAAGTCACCAGACACTGGCTGATAATTTAGTTCATTATCTTAATTATCTCCCAGTGCCATGAGTCTGCTTGTATCTGTTACTCAATTCATAGCATAGCTTAGCATAGAGGAGTTTGTGGCTGAATAATTACAGGCGCACAGGCCGACTGGTGGTCACCATTTGGTATAGCGAATTTCCTCCGTGCCTCGGAAAGCACGTGAAGCCGTTGGTCCCGGCTGTCATTTGTAGATCTTTGACAGTCCATGGGGTATCGTATTGCCCAGTTGCCATTCGATAGACAGTCGCTCCATGTATAATACTGATACTGAGCTGCATCTGGTTTGACTGGAAGCCGACCCCAATATAATTGAGAAAAGGCTAGGCAGATGATGAGCACGACAGAAATATAATAAGCGTCGAATATTCCCACAGCTGGGACACAAGCCCCCCTTTAGGAAGATAGTGTGGGCTGTATGTAATCAACCACACGAGGCCATAGCTACTGTAACTAATAAGGTTAGTAATGCCATATCTCTTTGAGTTTTTGGTTCTAGGATAAACCGGTTACCTCACACGGTTTTCCTTCACCATTTAAGAATATAGGTGATGAAATAATGACTGGTAATGCACCTGGCTTAGTTCGAACCTAAGATATACAACTCGTTAGTTGCAGATTTTACCATTGGTAACACTGTCAAGAGTAATTTACTTCTAGGTAAATGTCCTTCATCGTCGACCACATCATCGTTTACCACCAGGCGAGATAGTGGTCAAACGCGAACCAATCGTTAAAAATAAATAAAACCACTGCACTCTTTTGGCTATTGCTAAAATAGATCACACCCATAAAAAAGTACACTGCTACTTCGAACCTACTTCCCATCATTCCACACACTGCCTCTAATTCACATGACCTAATAATACTAACTAATCCGACCTAATTTTAATCTAGCACTCACTTTCTCCCACTCGATTAAGCGCGTACCTACTTTCTTGTTTGAACAGTAATGTGTACCCTGCTTTAGGGCATGTTCACGACCTCGGGTCATGCGACTAGCGACGAGAGACTCGCGCGTGCGTCACTATAGCTATTATAATTTGAGTTATGTCGCAGGGACTCCTGAGGCCTTACCACGAGCTCTTAATGTGATCCAGTTTAGGCTGTGGGAAAGAGACAGAGCTATACAAGTCGTCTAGCGCCATCTCTTTCCCACAGCCTAAACTGGATCGCATTAAGAGTTCGTGGTAGGCCACCTGACATGAGACACAATACACAAAATAGGAGTCTGTCAACACGACTGATGATGTACCAACTCCAATTAATTTAGTATCGAAATTGCATATTTATTCCATGCTCTTAAATAATAGTGAAATAACAACTCTTAAATGTATTTTTTTCCATTTGTTCTTCCCCTAATCTCTTTCGCAATTGACATTTGAAATCAAGTTTGCAAACTAACATAAAAATTAATACCTATTTAAGCCTTTCTCACTGACACCGATATAAACGGACAGCCTGTAACGTGAACTAATCTTCACATGGAGCAAGGAATGAGGATCAAAAGTATCATATTCTCCAATAAAATCAAGTACACCCGGCTATATATTAAAGATCCTGCAAAGCGAGGCCAAGATTAACTGGTTTTGTATAGCTTGATGTGTACTGTAGCCGCCTGTACGTGCATCCTGAAAGAATGTGCAAGTTGCACGACGTGTACAGTTTGTCCATACAAAAATTACACAAAGTATTATGGGAAGTTCCGCCGCGCCGCCCGCTACGACCGTACGCTTAAACGTGTAATCCGTGGCCAAGGGGTAATTAAACTATGATGTCAGAATCCATCATGGCCGCCGCGGAGTAATCCCTTGGAGTGTGTCCTTCATTTAGTTTAATGCGGGTGACGAATAAATTTCTCTGAATTGTAATGTTAGATGGTATTTCCAGTGCGAAATTTAAGGAATAATCTGGGTTTTTTCTGGAGTAAAATATTTTAATTAAGCCTTATCTTATCGTGGTTTATGATGACAAAACTCGGCGTAGTTTATTTTGCGAAGTTTTTATAATAGCTTTAAGTTTGATAATAATAATATAGCCTTGGAAGTATTGATCAATGCTCATGCCCAAGAGCAAAGCCATTGCTAATCTTTTTACTGCTGAGTTGGTAGTCCGATGTTGTCCGACGACCGATTTTCGTGCTCAAGTCACCTGATTCGATACAAAAAAAAATCTGTCGTTCAGGAGTAGTGCCAAGGTGCCAACACAGAGACACAAGATTTTTATGCATAAGATAATGAAAAAGCTTTGAAATATTTCAGGCTTTAATATTAAAGAGTAACTCGTGGAAGCACGAGAAGATGAAGGAGAGGCGTTTGCCCAGTAATTGACAATTTGGAATTGCTGGACAATGACTGATCCAAATGGACATAGAGAAGAAACAAAGTAAAGAAAAACCTCAAAAGATATCTACAATTTGTCGCGGGACTATCTTATTAAGTAACTGGGCCCCGGGACATTTGAAGGACACTATGGATTTTAGTCAGTACAAGTCTAACAATCTCCTAACCGTCCTGCCCTGGACTCGTTTGATAAATTTACCAAGTAAAAAAAAAGACATATAGTAAAATTTCAATTTGCCATAATCATATCGCTTTGTTAAAAGCGCTTTTAAAACCCATTTCTTTGTTCATAAACATAATTTCTGCTTTTCACCATCACATCAAAAGCGTCCAAGAATAGTGATGACGTTCATTCACGCCATAAAAGTACTGAAGACTTTCAGGGTCATGAAAAAAATAAATAAATAATAAAACCCTTGAACACATGGCTACATTTTACAATCGAGCCCTAAAAGAAAACTTTTATAGATTTTATAGCTCCATTCATTGTACATTGCTGGTTTTATATGAATTTTATTGGCATTAGGTGTTTTTTAAAGCTGTTGGTGTATATCGTAAAGGCTAGTTGAAGCTTTGGTAGATTTATTTGTTTCGTATGGTGATATTAAGGTGTGAATTGGGTTAGAATGTTAAAAAGAGTTTGAAGATTCTCATTGATGATGAATTTAATTTATTTGGATTTAATTGTTTTAGATTTACGACAAATTCACAATTGAAACTGGACAAAATTAAAATAACGTAATTCCGTTTAAGAATTCTATCACAGTTTTATCACATTGTTTTGTAACAAATTGTAATAATAATCTTTTGGAAAAAATAATATTTTTCATACAAAATGAGAAATTGATCGAGCTCATCTGTATGAAAAATCATTTCTTTTTCCAAAAGTTTTACAACAAACATTGTTCAGTAACATGGGCTGAGTTACCCCACGAGAGGTTTTGTGCTATTAACGTTACACTTTGCATAACCTACTTGCATGAATAAACATCATTTCACTTCATTTCATAATTTTCAGATTATTTTGATGTCTTATTCTTCATCTTCATATTACTTTTTTAAACATGACCTAATCTTACATCACCTAACCCTGACTCACTGAGTTAATTAAAATATTTACATAAAATTTTAGTAGGTACACTAAAATTATATCCAGAAATCGTGCAAAATCCTCCCATATGTTGTGCACGTGTCAAAATCAGGTCATGGCTATCAAATAAATAGGTTTCTCATGTACTCGGGTCATGTTTGCTTATGTACAATCGACAAAGTGGAATTATGACCCATCATAAGCTCATTTTCCTACAGACATTCAAATACAATTAGGTCCACATTCGCGTAAACATACATATCCATGGTAACGACTTTGATCTTTGCCAGTTTGACAGATTCAAAAGATTTATTGTCAAAATGGGTCATGATTCCTCTTTGTCGACTGTACTTGTATAGTGACGTCACTGGTTCAAGCTGCGAAGTATTTAATGAGGTGAAAGTGGATCATTAATTTATGGATTTAAGGATGTTGGTTGGACTTTATGTTAAATAGCAGCCTTTCCTAATATTCAAACTATCTCTAGTATTGCCTTAGGTAGTGTAAGAAAGAAATAGTTTTTCTGTCTCTAGTACGGCAAAACCAGAGATCTTTCTGATGTTTTGCCTTGAGCAAGAAATTGTTTAAACCATCATCTTGTTTTGACCCTTTCTCAACCAATCGGATCGGTCGGTCGAACTAGATGCAGCTAGATGTCAGTATTTTACATGGATCAACTGCCTAACGGACCTCCACAACCCAGAAACTGGGTAAAACGATACCCCAAGGTAAGCTGGTTGTTAGATTTTCGAGTTACTGATTGTGTTTAACCACTATCAAAAGATTTATATATATTTATATATATATTTGTGCATTAAATAAAAGAAAACACACAAAACAAGGTTACAGCTTTAGACAACAAAAATAAATTAAAAATTCATAAAAATATGAAATCTACAGCAAAAAAAAAACCTTTTAAAAAAGGTTCGATCCGAGATCTTGGTCGCATGTTAACCGATCATAAAATACGTATATCAATAAATTTTAATAAATCAATAAAACATATAAAATTAAACACATACAAGACATGAGAAGTGAAGCTTGTTAAAAATATTTGTGAGCAAAAATGAGAAAGAAAAATCCGACTTGATTATTTGACTTAAAGTCTCTTTTTGTGTGAAAATCGACTCTAGAAATTCCGAACACTATGGGACATTCAGAACACAATTGAATTAGAACTTTATGCTAAGTGCCAAAAGTATAAAATTCATGCTAAAGTCACATACGATATTTCATATTTTTTTATTAGAATCGATTAATTATTTTCGTTGCAATTTACGATTAAGATGTCAAATAAATCCAATACTTTAAAAGTTCTCACGGTAGTTTTAATTAGGGAAATGATAAGTTAAGCTATTGTCAAACAGACAGGCGTGACGAACGCGAAGCGAGGCGTTTTTGTTTGTAATGTATGGAATTGTTTGAAGCCTGTCACATAGAATATCGGATCGCTTTCGCATTTTTATATGACATGATTCGGTTCGGTTCGCTATCGCCTGTCTGTTTGACAAAGGCCTTAATGATAAAATATTTTTACATCTTTCTCACGAGTCATTTTTTGGGGAACCAAAAGGGTTACTTTTACAGAATCATAGTACACTGCCACTTACTTTTAGTATACGCACTTGGACAGATTTTTTTATGCGTTAGTTAATCTTCCCGCCCTGTTTGGGACAAAAAGGACTGTTAAACTTGTACTAACTAAAATCCACGATGTTCCTTCGACAGCCCTTTACGTTCATGGGTAAATTGTTACTTGTTTAGACAGACCCCATGACCCAGGCAAGCGTTTGTTCCTCAATATCTCCGTCAGATTTCTGACAGCTCTTAAGGTGCCGGTTCGCGCTGGAGACCGCGACAGAAGACCGCGACAGTACATGTATGTGCGGTAGTTCTCGAGCGAGACACAGTTAGGAGACAGATACGGTAACAATCTCTGGTCGCAGTCTCCTGCCGTGGTCTCCATCGCGAACCGAAGCCTGTTCGCGAAGTTGGTCGAAGATGACCGAATACGATAGTGTACAAGGCCACTTCGCTTCGCTTCGTGCAACTTCGGCTCAGTTCGGTTGTCGGTTTTGCGACCGAGTCAAAGGGCACAATGATGACACAGGCAACTTCGCGAGTAGTGTAGTCACATACTTCGAGACTTCGATCAACGTCGACGAGTACTTCGTCGAGGCAACTTCGCGAGTAGCGTAGAACAGGCTAGAGTTTCGAGGCGCGTCTGGAACTTCGATGCGCTGTCAAACGAGTTTGGCATCCATTGACGCTTGCTTATGCACGAACCTCTATGGATTTGTATTGCGATAGTCGCCTATTACCAAAGTCGTATTCTATCGGAGGCTTACGTCGTATAACAAAAGGTTAACCCATTGAGAATTACAGGCGTAACCTAATATTATTACGACCTAGGTCACACACAATACATAAAGACTCCCTGTTGGCTTGAACTAGACATAATACAAAGATTAATAAACTAGGCACCGCCCTACAAATACTTAGGTCATAGAACAAGACCTAGATAGGTCTATAGGGCATGATGTCATTTGTCATTTGTTTTATATGCTCAGCGGGAAGTAATAATAGTCTATGATAATAATTCTAGGTTGTCTATAGCATATCATGGTCGTAAAATTTTCTAGGACAGATATGATGGAGTGTCGGTCGACTTTCATCCCTAATTTGGGTTGGAGACTTAAATGGAAGGATTATAATGGCTTAAGGACTGGCTGTAGTAGATAATCTATTGTTGAGTGTCATTCAAGGTTGATGGGACTGTAAATCACACTGCATTATGCGGCTTAAGAGGGCCATGACTGATTCGTAAACCGTTCAGGAGTTTTTCACAAGTGTAATGATGCTTATTGAAAGTTTAAGACTCCACTAAAACGTAGACGAGCGGAGATGTGTATGAATAATCGATCATAAATCTCTCCTCTACGTTTAACTTCGGTGGAAAACTGATTGGTCTATCATGCCCGGGTTGACGGCTCGTCGTACCTATTCCACGCGCGGTTTAAATAACTGTCAGGAAGAAGAGAAATTCAAAGAAGTTAAATTTCACGCGTACAAAGTGCTGATACCAAATATTGCAAAAAGTACCAATCAAGACAACTATTTGCGCCTCAACTAGGCCAAGAGATGTCAAGTTGTCCTAGCTTAACTGACCCAAACTTAATAATGTTGGACAAATATGCTCAGTGTCCAGTAATGAGGGCAAGATGTGACAGTTTGCCCATTTTATTAGGAGCCTTGGATTGGGGAATATTTTGATGGAAATTGTTATGGAGTTGGGTTGGTAATATTGTCGGGATATTGCATATAGGTTATCGCTATGTATAAGTTCCAAAATTTGTACAGAAAAAGAAATTTTTCAAAATTTTGTAAAAAAAAAGAAATTTTTCAAAAACTTGTACAGAAAAAGAAATTTTTCAAAAAAAAAATCTAAAATTTGTAAAAAATTTCAAAAATTAGAAAAATAAATAAGTTATCTTTAGTTCTAGTTAGTAGTGTCACTATCACTGAAATAGAACCGCAGGCAAAAACTTTTTAACAATAGTTGATTGTTTTTTATAATGGGCTGATGGTATCCGCAACTCCACGTCTGCCCGTAAGTATTTTGAGTTTCGATGATATTTTATTTTACTATCTTCATTATCACTACGTTCACACGCTATACCAACCACATAAAATAATATTGGATAGCAACCAAATAATAATACAGCTAAATCATCACGTGAGACACAGCGGGGAATCATCAGATGATTAGCTCAAAAAGAGAACATTGTATATCTCCTATAGACATCCAATTGACTTTTATTTGTCGGTATTACGATATAAATTATGGTATTTGGGGTTCCTTAATGACAGTCGAAGTGAGAAATCGTTTTTTTTTTAAAGGCAGTTGACAGATTTATGTAGATTTACCGTGTTAAGCCAGGTTTCCACCGCGAGCGGAACGGACACATTATCATCATCTGCCTAGCCTTTACCCAACTATATTGGGGTCGGCTTCCAGTCAAACCAGATTCAGCTGGATATCAGTATTTTACATGGAGCGACTGCCTGTCGGACCTCCACAACCCAGTAACTGGGTAATACGATATCCCTTGGTAAGACTGGTTGTCAGACTTTAGAGCTTCTGACTAACAGTAACGACTGTCAAAGATCTACAAATGACAGCCGGGACCAACGGCTTTACGTGCTTTCCGAGGCACGGAGGAAACTCGCTATGATAGATGGTCACCCATCCACAGACCAACCTCGGCAAGCGCGGCTTAACCCGGAAGATCGGCCTGTGCGGCTGTGATTATTTAGCCATGACTCCTTTAAACTCGCAGGCGTAAACTGCATACTTGTATTTTGATCAAAAAATAGTTTTTGCGTTCCCAGAGCGAGCTCATTTTTACTCTTTTCACCCGCTGGGTCATTAATGTATCCGCTCCGCTTGCAGTGGAAACCGGGCTTATGAGTCAATTCACACCCAGGCGCGACGCTGCGCGAACATTTTAATATGGCGACTCAAACAATCTGTCTTTACTGCATTTCCAGTGTAGTCGCAGTCACGTAGCGACGCGACGCTACTCGGTGTGTACTGTTCCTTAGATCAATTGTGGCCCATTGCCCAGCAGGCGTAGCATGGCGCCGTAGAAAGGGGTTTTGTCGACGCAAGAATAGACAAAATGACAGAACGTAGAAATATTTTTAGCGTTTTAAGCATGGTAATGTAAAAAATATGGAAAATAAACATTCTTTTCTTCAATAGTGTACGAATGGTGTCATATTTGTGCAAAAAAACAGTCGATTTGTGTAGAAATAACGATGAAATAACTTTGTCTTTTCTTAGTAGAATAAAGATAGAATCGCCATGCTACGCGTGCAGTTGTCTCTCACAGAGAGGAAGGACTGTGTCCCAAAAGTTGGAACATAGGTTATGATAAATGATGACCGTGATAATCGGTTTGTTATAAAAACCTCGTTCTTGATTTCACCTTCTTTTGTTTCATTCTTTCTACATGTTCGTTGTTACGTTTTAGTGGTTTGTGTGAATTACCTGTAACAATAAAAGAATAATTATTAGTTTAATATTCAAAATCAGCAGTCTAACAGATACTGTTATTTTTTTTTTAATTTTTGCTTCTTCCTAGAAATTTCTCTTAGGTACTTAACAATTATAGAAAATTAAGACTACCCTGAAAAAATGTACCTAAAAACATAAATTAAAAAAAAAAACTTTTTTTCTTTAGTGTGAAACAATTTTGTCAGATTCCGGGACCAAAGAAAAGCCCTAGCACGACTCTTTACGATTTTGTGACTTAAAGTAATCTGGAAAATTGATTTTAATTTAATGGCGGTAGTGTCTGATAATATCACGAGAAAATTGCATAAAAAAAAACATAGAGTTGCGCGCACTCTATGGTCCGTTCATTTTCCAAAGACAATAACCATAAACAACCTAACACAGACGAAACGAATACCAAATTGGCGCCAAATCATGCCAAGGCATTACAAAGCGCTAAAAGTCTAGATAAGTTAGGCATAGTCACGAATCTTGTCGAAATAGACATAGATTCATGGATAGAACGTCTAAATATGGGGGGAACCTTAATGACTTAGTTGATAGCTCTATGGTTGACAGATTTTGTCATGGTCACGTTGAAATTTATGGTTTATGAACGTCACGTGATTTTTTGAAACATTTGTCGCGGGCGTGGAACGATAATAACCAATCAGGTGTCAACATCTCCTCTCCGCTTAGCTTCAGTGGACATCTGTTGACATTTAATTGGTTTTTCAAACACATCTCCTCTTCTCTCCTTCTTGGTGGATACCGGGCTCAAGTCTTGTGGTCGTCGCAACACGTTTTCTTCTTCCATTCTCCCCTATCAGAGTCACAGTATCATTCACTCCTTTTTCTGTTATGTCATTCCTCATACAATTCATTCATCAGTCCATACTAGAGTTTCGCCCCACACTGAGCGGGGGAATTTGTTAATTTGATGACTTGACACAACAAATAAAATGAATTCATTTTATTCAAAACGCCTCCGAGACTTCACTGTATCAGGCATCCAATTTATAATTTAATTAAATAATTAGCCTTAAAAGGCACGCACTAAAAATCTCAAGTCAAGCTTCATATACTGCTCTAAAATCTGGCTTTACTAAACCACATTTGAAACATATCCCTCACGAAATTATGTTCATCCGTGATACTCGTATATTCCTACAGTAATAAATATTATCTGACATGATTATTATAAATATGACACAAGAGCAATAATTCTTTGTCTTGTCTACGGTAAAATATAACTGGTGTAACAAAACATGTGTTTTTTTCATTAAATCACTATCCGATTTGATTAAAAAATTACACACGACGCAATACGAAATACTCGTAAATCAGTTTTCTCACTTGCCTTTAGTATTAAACATTTGCATTTAATATAACTGAATTTGGTTATATTGGAAGGTGATCCCAACATTTGGAAGACTTTATTTAGAAAGTTATATAAAAAATAAAAAAAACTTGAGAGGTGTCAAGGGACACCCGGATGGAACGAAGTTACTGTATACACTCCACAAAAATAATCGCAACTCCACTCCACTCCACTCCGCTCCGCTCCACTCCGCTCTGCTCCACTCCACTCCACTCTTTGAGCTCTAGCACCCTTTCGCAACGCGCGATAAGGATCTTCGTTCCAAAAAGTGTCGTGACAACTTTTCGTAAGAATTTTTTCCGTCTAGCCCCCTTTCACAAAGCGCGACAAGGAACTTAGTTCCAAAAAAAATAAAAATAAAAAACCATTACGTAAGTCACTCTTAACATAATTATAAAGGACGACGCGATGCATCCATGAAACGGAAAATTTTATAGTGAGAAGCAGTTTTTTTTAGTTTTGTTAAAATGTCCACTGATTGTCCAGTTTACTATAACTTCTTCTTCAAGTCTGTTTAAGATGGGTTTACCATCTAGTTTCCTTGAGCCATCAATCTTACTTAACTGTGTTTTCTCTGGACTCTTCTAGCCATAATAAAACGTGATCCTTAATAACGCAAATTAACAATTTCAAGAACTTGCTAATTGACGCTTTTACATAAAACAATCCGTAATACGTCTTAACGACTGTCACAATTTATACCAATTACCCAGTTGTGGGCAACCTTTGCCCAGCGGTGGGCATCAGTCATTTCGTCTCGTCTTGAAGCTAACTGTAATTTATAAGTGTCGATGCATTTTTATTCGAGCAATTTAAGTTGAAATTGTAACGCGTGAGTGAGATGGGGTTAGGTACATTTGATAAGCATAAAGCGGATTTAGGTATAATGAAAGTCATTTAACTTTATACAGCTACTAGAGAAGCTTTATACAGCTAGCTGCGCTTGCTGAATACATCTTAACAATATAAGTATTTTAAAGTTTAATGAGATCCGATGACTGACAATTGCTTTTATTAAAAGCTTTTGTAACTACAGTGTCTGTCATTTTTTAATAACGTTGTTATTCATTCCATGAACAACACCATTGTTGGAAAGTTACGTTCTTACATCTTCACATTCTCATTTTTTTAATAATACTAAATTACGTGGTGCAAATTGAAAAAACATACGGAGTGATGTTGGTTCAAAACTTCATCGAAACATTCAATAGTAGGTACTAATTGCGTCTTCTGTAATTTCGTGAGATAAAACAAAGGCTCAGGCGCAAAATGCTCCTTTCGCAAAATGTCCACAGGTAGCAAAATGACCCTTTCGCAGAATCTTAAATTTCTTCTACTACTACATTAACAAGTAAGTGCTCTTGGGTACCTAATAAAACCAAATGATGTGTTTTTTTCCAAATCGCTGAATCCTCATCACTTGTACCCCACACCAAGTCATCGCCGAGCAAGTCCGTCAAACGTGGATAGTTCAGCTTTTCAATTGAGTCCCATCATCTCGTGAGTCAAACGCATGCGTCATTTATTTGGTATGCTCCTCTTCGGACCTCACGATGTTATGTGCATTCGTAATGATGATGCAGAGACAGTGAAGGAGTTATATTGATAATGTAAGGTTTTTCCGATGGAAATTATATGGCTTTTTGATTTTTCCTTTTGATTTTTCAAGGCATTGTAAGCGTTTTGGTTTAATTTTTGAGAAGTACTGATGACTTTTTATTTAACATACTACTTTAAAATACTTGCATTGGAACCACTTTTACTGAATATACATTCAGTAAAAGTGGTTCCAATGCAAGTATTTTTTCAGGGTTGGGACTCATAAAATATTTTAAACTCGTACTAACGAAAACCTAGTCGTACCCTGTTTTTACAATTCAAGTACCTTTTGTATTCCAGATCTGCGGGTGTATAAGATATTCCCGCAACACTTC
Source organism: Agrotis segetum (assembly GCA_036375495.1). NCBI lineage: Eukaryota > Metazoa > Arthropoda > Insecta > Lepidoptera > Noctuidae > Agrotis > Agrotis segetum. The sequence goes on from JAQSVV010000108.1 coordinate 119,206, forward strand.
GTGCCATTAATTGCTTAGTAAACCATCATCACCATCTTCACATACCGTACTCAATTCTTGTACAAAAAGTGAATTATTAAAAAATAATATCAAAGTTTCCTCAATCACGTCAGGAGATCACCTCGTTTTTTTGGGGTTCCGTACCTAAAGAATAAAACGAGACCGTTCATTACAACACTCCGCTGTCTATCTGTCCGTCACAGTGAAAATTTTCAGAGATGTTGTATTTCTGTTATCGCTTTAACAAGAAATACTAAAAACTAGAATAAATTGAATATGTGAGGAGGCTCCCATACAACAGACATGATTTTTATTGCCGTTTTTATAAATAAGTGGTACGGAAACCTACATGAGCGAACCTAACTCGAACTTGGCCGGTTTTTTGTGTTTAACTCGCTTGAATGACGAGTGTAAATGATCTTTACTTTATTAATCACTTCGTCATCATTTTATCCGTCATCTCATGAGTCAACCGACTGTGTCACTTCTAAGGTATGCTCCTCATTCCTCATAAACTATTACCACTTCTGCCATAGGCATCAGTAATAAGTCGGCTCTCAGATCCTAGTTCCATACTGCATTAGAAATGGATGGCTTTGAATTATTTATTATTTGATGACTAATAAATAAGAGACATTTTATTCGTTACGTTACCAAGTGATACATTTAAGGCCACGTAATTCGGAATCAACCTATTTTTGATTCAACGGCAAACAATCAAATATTAGTTTTTCGATCTGAAAAAAATGTATGTTATAGTTCAATAAACTGTCTATGTTATTTTCCAGTTGAAAACGCGATATTTATAACTTGACTCGATCAAAAAAAATCGCGAAAATAGAGATTTTTTTAACGTTTTTTGAGTGGTACTTGAAGTAGATCAAACTTTTGGTCCTGAAGAATATATCAATAAATAGGTAATGATGTTTGTCAGAACTTTATCAGGTTACTTTTTCATTTAATAACAATTTTAATTTATAAAAAGACGTCAATGTGTTTGGGCACATACGCCGTTTTATTCTAAGCACACATTCACTATCGTCCTCTCATCTTTTGCCTTTCAAAAGTAGTGTCATCACTGTCGCTCGTTGACGAATCAGTCAGCCAGCGTGGCTCTTACAGACTAGACCTATGACACTTTTTTTCTGATCGGGGCTGTCAGATTTCCGTAATAGAAAAATTAAAAATTGAGAAAAAGATAGCGTAGGCTTATTGATTATTCAAAATATGTTTAGGCATATATACGCTGTGTTTAATGGGACCTGATTAAACGGACATGGCTGTAAAATAGACCCATAAACTTTCTATTTTCAATAACATATTATTTTCATTAATAAATATTGAAAAGAAACCGAACTTACTGAATTTAATTGCAGGAAATTTCTGACGCACAGACATTCTTGATGTACGGAGCAAATAAGGGATTTGAGAGAATGAGAATTTTAGAATACGTATAATATACATTACGAATTGTTTCTATCAATATAATAAATTACTCACAGGTACCTATATCAATGTTATCGTGATATCGTAGTACGGTTCTTGTTCATCGTTCTGCAATATTTTGCATTCTCCATCGTCCAATACTTTTGGATCTATATAACATTTCACGTGAACTATTCTTATTAGTACTGAATTTCAGTCAACAATAATAAATTATGTAACTGAAAACAACCACTAATGGTATCGAATTGCAATATAGGATAAGATGCACTTCACTTTTATTATTATTTATTTCATTTCGTCAAAGATTTATAACAATTTCGAAGAAACAGGATTAAAATAATTAAATGAAAATTACTGTATTGTCAATATTTTGAATACTTCAAGATTACATGTCGCCCATGTCACCTACAAATAAGGAGTAACACCCACAACGCTGTTAAATATCGCATAAAGCTCCATTCTCACTAGCGCTGTTTTTTGGACGTAAAAAAACGCAGAGTTTTAACAAAAAGGTACATAAAATTGAACTTAACTGTCACCGCCTAGCATTTAAAATCAAATGGAGTTTGAACAAAAACGCCGCGTTTTATAATCGTTGACGTTTGAACAGATACAATATGGGAATACATTTTTCACTTCAGTAGCTCAAACATGTAGGTTTTGCTGCCTGAAATCAGTGAGCAAAATGCGATTTTGCTCACTAGTGAGACAAAGTAACTTTTTAATTTTTGGTTTCAAAAAGCCACGAATATCATATTCAGCCTTGAGTTAATCATACAATTCGAAACATTAACACTCTTTCTCTTTCCCGCCAATAGAAAGAGAGAGAGACAAAGACCAGCCCTTTCGAAGTTCCGATTTTGAATTCGGTCTCAAAGACAATAACGTTCGGAAATTTGTACTAACTAAAGAAATTTTGCAAAAAAATAATAATGTCTTTGAATGTAATTTATTGAATTTTTAACTTATTTCTGTATTTAAATGAAAATAAGCATTTACTGTAAATATTTATTTCTAGTTTCAATAATGTTAGTAAATATTTAAAAAATAAAATATCATCGGTGCTATTTCCGAACACGCCTTAATTTAAAAATAAAAGAGCGGGAATAAAATTTCATGGCTGGCGCAGTGTTGAATAATATAAATAAAAAAAATATGAGTAAAACTAGCGACGAGAACAGTACTTATTTTAACACCGGAAGAGTTAAAACAACCTCAGAAGTCTCGAAGCGAGAAATATCTGAAACCATACCATGTCTTCAATGAATGGAGACTTACAAAGGGCGCAAGCAGTTTTTCGGAGACGGTGTTGCTATCTTATTTTTTAGATTTATCACAGACGAGGCGATTATCTACAATGTGGAGTATTTACTTATTGTTGAAAGCTACTTTAATAAAAAGTTATTTCAATCTATTCCTGTTTATTATTTTATCTCCTAAAGTGTTCTCGCTGCTGAAGTGAAAAGTTATGTGTGTTACACGAGAGCAAAGTTTTTTGCATCTCGTGCCTTTGAATCTCTCGCCACACTCAGGATTCAACTTTAGAATCACTCGCTACGCTCGTGATTCAATCCTTGAATCCTTCGCTTGCTCAAGATTAGAGAGACACAATCAGCACTCGCAGCAAAAAACGACTTTGCTCTCTTGTTGCACAAATAACTATTTTTCTATTTCCCATGCCCAGAAAAAAACACTTGTGCGATTGGCCACAAAGTACTGCGAATGCGATGAAAAATCGGTGGTTGCCGCTCAGTCTCACCATGTGTTCAGTACAAGTTGTTTGTCGCTCTATTTAATTTTTTTTTGCGACGTGGTTAAAAATCATAATTATCTAAGACCAAATGTACAATATTGTTTTTTTTTTTAAAGAATTTAGACGTACTTGTCTAGAATATAAAGAATAATTAGTAAATTAAAAAAAATAGTGATCGTGATTCAAGTTTTGTGGCGCGTCCACAATCTGTTTTACTAGGAATTAGCATCGCCTAAACGACACTGCATTAGTTTCATAGAAATTACTCTTTTTAATATTGTATTTAGTAATAGTTTTTCTAAATAATAGCAATTTTATTTTTACATGAAGTGTGATATTTTATCCTACAAAAAAATGGGAAAGGCACGTTCGCGGGAAATTTATAATTTTGGTTGCTCTAATAGAACGAATAGAGGATGACACTACCATCATTTACTTCATTTAGCCAGCTGCTAAAGTGCAGCAGTAACAAAAGTTCTCCATCTTGTTCTGATTTCCCGCCAGAAACGTTAAGAAGTCTTTTTATGGCGATCGGACAAAAAACCTGCAATTTTGTTGTATAAATAAACAACAAAATAAAATAAAATGTGTTTAAAATTTATATTTTAAACACATTTTATGAATAATTTGGTGTTGTAATTTAAATGCATAATAGAATTAGCATAATATAAATTCCATATTCTTTGTAGTTTTTTTTAATAAACATTTATTTATCGAAGTTCTAATTTTGATAATGTTTTTCCATGCATCAGTGAAAAAATTGTTCTTAAATTATACACAAAACATCGTATGATCATGATGATGATGAATTGATGATAAAAGAGATAAAAAAATATGTTTTTAAATTCAAATCAGTAAATGTTTTATTCGTAAAATGTGTACTGGTACACACCACCAGATGGTGAAGGGCGTCCCGCTTTGTGAAAATGTGAACGCATGTTAATAAAACGCTCCGCTCGTGTGTTTGGGGCATTATAGATAATTGGGTATTGTCATTTTGACACAGTATGCCAATGCTCATAAATTTTCTAAAAAATAGTAGTTTTTTTTTTGTTATCTGGGGACATCAAAATCTGTGTCAAAATGTTATAAAATATATTTTGGTCTGTGAATGGACGAATATATTTATAAAATATTTGTTTGCATCAACAGGTATTTATATAATTTTGTATTCGTAAATGCATTGACATCCTTGTGATAAAATATTTCTACTAGAGTAATAAATGTATTTTGCGTGAAGGGAACACTGTATGAAATATTGAAGTTTTAGAAATGAAATACATAAAACTTAGGTTTTCAATAATTTCGCGACAGTGGCGCTGGTGGCGGGGAAATCGTCAAACTTTCCCCGCTCATCGGACGTCGATTTTGCAAAATATGAGAGCCTTAAATCTAAACAGTTCCTGATGTCACACATAAATCACCTGTTTTATATGGCATTTGACATCATGCCTTTTCAATTTGGCTATGAATAGACCTACGGGGTAGACTATAAACTATTTGAAGATTGATCAATGTAATTTCTTTTCATCGAACTTTCTTCTTTTTGACTGCAAAGGCCTCTTCCAATTCGTTCCAACATATATTCTTATAGTTCTTATTGCCCGTTTGACTTTTTTGCCTTGCACCCTCTGCTTGTCCCTATAATGTATTGTACCCCATTGCTTTTCAACTCTGCTTTATTTTAATCGTTTAGCTCTTACTCCAATTATTTAAGAATGGTGCTACGTTACCTTACCATTCATATCTATCTGTCACCATCTTAGTTGTTACCTTCTGTCTTCGTCTATAATTTTGAAACAGTCTATTTAAACTTACTTTTATGATCATCCATACTTCTCACGATTTTTTATTAACAAAAAAAAAAAAAAATTTTTTTTTCTCAATCAGAGGAATGACAAGCGATACAGGCCTTAAGTAAGGCTTAGATTGAACGAGTTTATTCTGTAAGACCTTATCTTATATATCATCTGAAAGAACTCCGACGGAATTCAGTAGAAACTGTTTGTAGCCGAAATCCCAAATCATCACATACCTACTCATAACAGCCAGGCGGATTTTTTTCTTTTCCTTCTAAAATTCTCAAAGATTAGAGTGTATCAACCAAGTCGCAATAAGAACATACCAGTTCGTAACAATTCATCGTCATAACATCAAATCTGTTGGTATCTGTAGTGACATGCGGTCCGATGGTGCATGCGATAGTAAACTGTAATTATATGGTTTTATGTACTGTCAGGGGCTTGTTATGTAGAGTACGATGCATTTATTTTATAAACGTAGGTATGTGCGTTGTTCTGAGCAGTTTTTAACCGACTTGAAAAAGAGGAAGATTCTCAATTCTGGGTTTTCTGATTTGTTTACACAGATTAACCCGTGTTTTCTGGTTCAATTTGTGTGATTATTTTTTGTTCGACACAGTAGGTACACTTGCTATTAGAACCCATATTTCATTCAGTTTGGTTAAATAACCTTACAGTATAAGGTTAAGGACACATCATGCAACAAAAGCATAAGTTTTTTTATGAGCATTTTTAACTTTGAACCATAATTTTCAATCTCTATCAGTTCCTTTGTCGCTGAAAAAAGGATAAAAGAACATGACTGACTTCAAAAAACACCACAAGTAATATTGTAAGTAATTGTTCTTTCGAAAGTTAGTGGCATGGTATATCACTTAGTATAAACATATACATATTATCTGTCACATTTTCCCACAGACCGGTCACAAGTAGACTGCCACAATTGTTTTAACTGGGTTAATCAAAAGCTATAAATAGAAACTATAAAACATTTATATTGGTCTTAAAAATATCGTAGAACATGCAAACTGCAGTCTAACCTAGTTTTAAGACTATATCTTTAAATAATAGGTAGTTTTCATTTGGTAGTGAAGAATGTTCTGTTGCACCAGTCTCTTCATGTAAAATAAGGGTGCTTGTACAAGGCGCATGTAACGCGCGCAAGTGCCTCAACATGCTCAAGCTACATGCGCCGTGTACAAGCACCCCGCGGTTAACTTGATCAAGTAGCTTGCGCATGTTACTCGCGCGGGTATAACCGCAAACCCGCACCATTACTTGCGCGAGTAGCATGCGCCGGGTATAAGCACTCCGCGGGTAACTTGATCAAGTAGCTTGCATGCGAGTAACATCCTCGCGCGGGTAACCCGCACCTTTACTTGCGCGGGTTACGTGCGCCGTGTACAAGCGCCCTAATGTTTTGTTTTGTCGGTAAATGCGAGATCCTCACCTCTTTGTATTTATTTTTCCAATAACCAACATCGAGAAAAAATATTACCTCTTGGTTCTAGTCTAGGTCACAAGAAACAGAGACAAAGTCTACGATAGAGTGAGCTTACCCAGAAGAAGCTTGAGGGTCTATCTTAATGGGTACGGTTAGCCGAACCAAAAATCTTGACAGCACTAAAAGAAAAATAGCGGATTCTGACTATGCTAAGTAGCATAAGGCTGAGACGGTTGTCAAAATGCTGTCTTCTGAACTCAGCATGGTTTCAGCCGAAAATTTAGTCAGCATAACTGACCGTTCAGCATTTTCTGCCCAGCCCCCCTAGACAAGTCGCAAACGATAATCGTTAACGCTCGGTTCTCCCCAATAGATTTTCAACCTTATTCCTTCGAGTCTTTAGTTGAAAATCTTGTCGTGTGTTGTCGTTCGTTCCAGTTGCTAATGCTTAGAAATCCTAAATAGATTTTCAACTAAAGACTCGAAGGAATAAGGTTGAAAATCTATTGGGGAGAACCGAGCGTTAACGATTATCGTTTGCGACTTGTCTAGGGGGGCAGATTTTGTATCGGCTAACCGTACCCAATGATTCACTTCGCAACGTCATTGGGTAATCTTCTACTATTCTACTATTCATAAAGAATCTTCTACTATTCATAAAGAATATTCCTAAATGATCGTTTCGGACCCGCTGTTTACTCTAACTTTGAAGAGATTCAGGATCTGTTCCCATTTATCATCATCATCATCAGCATCTCAGCCGTAGGACGTCCACTGCTGAACATAGGCCTCCCCTTTAGATCTCTACATATACCGGTTGGAAGCGACCTGCATCCAGCGTCTTCCGGCGACCTTTATAAGGTCGTCTGTTTCCATTACTACAAATGGATCCACGTAAATTTTGAACGTTATAAAACTTTTACTCAAAATCAAAAGGAATCACTAAATATAACTTACAATACACATTTGAAAAGGCATAAAATCTTAATTACATGATCACAAAAAAGACATAATAAGTAATAAATTACGAACCCAACTTTTATTACCAACATGCATTTACGATCAATACAAAAAGTTGTAAGTAATTTTATAAATTGTCGTTCGATGCATTGTCTTACTTTTTGATCAATAAAATTATTATTGTGGAATGTTTTACACTCGTTTAAGTACTTGATGAAGATATTTTGTCTTGAGTACTGTACTTATGTTTTGGGAACAAGAATAAATCTTGACAGATGATGATAAAACACACTAGGCGTAGCAAGTCTCCGATACCTTACGACTTTGGTATCTACGATCGTGATACAAATCCATAGAGGTTCGTACAGAACCACGCGTCAATGGATACCAAAGTCGTACTTAATGTATCAGAAACTTCCGTCGCCATAAGTACGAAGGATTATATGACAGAGCAGTGGTGGCCCAGTGGTATCGGCCCCGACTTACGAATTGTACGTCGTGGGTTCGAACCCCGCCTTTGTGTAATTTATTTCATCAGCACTGCTCTCTAAGCGGTGAAGGAAAACATCGTGAGGAAACCGGCAACCGACAAGGTGGATTATGCCCCACTCCCTCTCACAGAGAGGAGGCCTGTGTCCCAGAAGTGGGAACACTATAGGCGGATGATGGTGATGATATACGAAGGGGTTTTGTCCGTCAACGACAATATTAGACCGAGCCGTTTCTAAATGAGCCTTAAACCCTATTAGTTCTAAATTCATAAGTTCTGAAAACATATCGGTTGTCGGTACAACTGTCCAATCATGCAGAGTACTAAATGAATTTTATTTAGTACAAACAACAGTAAACGGTGATATTAAAATGAATGGCCAATGAAAATTCAATAAGTTGGTTATTTCGAGAATCGGGTTAAGTAGGTATATCAGATTCAGAAAGCCAACTGTTACACATTTGAAAACGATGTGGTATTTAGAGGGTAGACGGATATTCCACGATCTGTTATGACACATAAAATTTTACTTTTAGTACGATTTAATCATAGTTCTTGGTAACAATCCTACCGCACTATTCGCCAAACCACTGCAACTCAAGAAAGCCAGAATCATTTCAGAGGTGGTTACCAGAAAAGCTTCGGCAATGAAGCTCGACGAAGTCCTTTAACTGACTTGGATCCTACACTGAAATTTTCGCTCTTGAAAAGTAATTTTGACATTCAAAAGTACCTTCTTATCGTATTTCGGACGATGACGAATAAAGTGGCATTATGGCATCAACAACAACAACAGAAGTGACTATTTCAGCATAAACATTCACTTTGTCTAGATCTCTTCTTAATTAGCATGGCTAAATAATTACTCAATCTTCATCTTCATTCATCTTCATCTCAATCTTCCGAGATAAGCCGACCTTGCCGAGATTGGTCAGTGGATGGGGACTATCTATCATAGCGAGGTTCCTACGTGTCTCGGAAAGCACATATAGAAGCGTTGGTCCTGGCTGTAATTTGTAGATCTTTGACAGTTCTTACTGTTAGTAAGTAGCTCTAAAGTCTGACAACCAGCCTTACCATGGGGTATCGTATTAACCCAGTTACTGGATTGTGGATGTCCGATAGGTAATCGCTCCATGTAAAATACTGATATTCAGCTGCATTTGGTTCGACTGGAAGCCGATCACAATATAGTTGGGAAAAGGTTAGGCAGATGATTAATTAGCCTGAAAATGTCTTACTTTTTCCCTTTTTCTAGAGAACACTACCTTAATAAAGTCACTATAGTCACCAAAAAACTCTTGAGTAATATTTTTTTCTCCAAAACTGTAACACTGTTCATATCTAAAGTATGTTTGTTAAAGGATTGTGTACTTTATATGAAATCGTGAGTGTTTTACGGTCATTTCATCAAGATAAGGTTTCTTATAAGATAACGTGAATTTTTGGGCCTCTCTCAACTTTTATGGTGTTATTAAGAGGAATCTTGGTATCACTTTTATATGGTTGTGAATTCTTATTAATTTTACCGTTGCTGGTTTTAATTTAGTTTCGGAGAAAATTGAAGAAAAAAATATGTAAAGACATCATGAATTTATCCGCACTTGGTGAAGCGGGACTGTTAGAATAGTACGTACTTAAAATAACCCAGTTACTTCGGCTTCAGCATCATCTCAGCCATAGGACGTCCACTGCTGAACATAGGCCTCCCCTTTCGATCTCCACATATACCGGTTTGTAGCGACCTGCATCCAGCGTCTTCCGGCGACCTTTATAAGGTCGACTGTCCACCTTGTTGGTGGACGTACTACGCTGCGCTTGCTTATCCGTGGTCTCCACTCTAGTACTTTTCGACCCCATCGGCCATCTGCTCTGCGAGCAATAGAGCTTGAACATTGCCACTTCAGCTTGCTAATCCGGTGGGCCATATCGTTGACTTTAGTTTGTGTACGGATCTCCTCATTTCGGATTCGATCACGTAGAGAAACACCGAGCATAGCCCTCTCCATAGGTCGTTGAGCTTTCCGTTAAATTAGCAGAAAAAAAATGGTAATATGTTACCCACAAGAATCTGTAAAAATAACGGCCAAAAACATAACTTCCTTTAACTTTCAAAGTCGGTTAATTACAAACTTCAATCAATCAGTACTCAATGCATACATTATCAGAAATCGTTCATTCAAATTAAAGTGTGACCCACTTCGAGTGGCAATGTTATCAAGTAAGTAAGTGTCGACTTTGTTGAGTCATAGACCTTATAAGACCCCGTCCACGGCTTCGGGCGCTACGGCTTTCCATGCACGTTTTACAACTAATCTTCAGAAAGTAGTCCGGTCGCGGGACTAAACAGTTAAACAGCAACCGTAACCCCGGAACGTACAGAGCTATTTGAAGGACACCGTGGATTTTAGTCGCATCAAAAAAAAAACTACTAGAGAAACATTTGGTCGATTCAAACAAGTGCATTCGATTGTCACAATGAAAAATAGTTGTACGCTTTGCAGTTGGTTGTTCCGAGTCTGTGCCTTTTTTATAGACTAGTTTGTGCCCCAATGCTGGGCAAAAGCTTTCCCCTTTTTCCTTCCAAACCTTTCTATTTTGGGCAATTTCTGGCCATGTCTGCCCGCGAACATGATCAGATCGTCACACTATATGACGTGGTGTGACGATCGTGCATATGTGAACTTAAAATGTTTATAACGCACCCGAGATACAAGACTAACTCCTAGTAATGGGTAATATGACCTTTTTGTTTTGATAATTTGAGTGCTGGTAACTGATCTATTAAAACTCGAAGCATTAATTTGAGTTTGACTACCATCAAGTGTTGCGTTGCTCTGTCTGTAGTATGTCGCAAGACGCGTGTCGTATGAACGTGAGTTTGTGGCCGTAGGATAAAAAGCTCATAAGAAAAGCTTATTGTAACAGTCAACAATAATGCGGGCTTACTTATCTGAAGTCGTGAGCTTGAGGAGAGAGAAGAGGAATGTCTTTAAAGGTTTATACTCAAGTTTTTTAAGTTGTACTTATTGATGTTTTTAAATAAAGTTGAAATAGCTTATGCTTGCTTCTACGCCTGCTTGGACTTAGATAACTGATCTAGCAGATTGAACTATCCTTTGTGTTATTCATGTTTATAGGAGCTATCTGCGTGCTGTTACATCCAACCTTTGTACCACCCCTCTTGGCCTACTCCGCTGTCTACGCTGCATCCTAGCTCTTGACGCAGCATTCCAACACTCCTCACCTATCTTTCCCTCGGTCCAGCACGCCAGTCGTCTCCTAACAATCACCGTGTAATATAGTACTTAATTCCAGCATCTTTAATTTCATTTTTTAAAAACCCTACACGGTTCCCAGTTCTAACAATGCCAATTCCATCCAAATACATTTATCATCATCATCAGCCTATTAATGTTCGCACTGCTGGGACACAGGCCTCGTCTCTGTGAGAGGAAGTGGGCCATAATCCACCACGCGGGCTCAGTGAGGATTGATGCATGTCACATGTCTTCGAATTTTTGGTTCTAGGACATGCCGATTTCCTCACGATGTTTTCCTTCATTACACAAAGTAATTCGCCCGCCTAAATTCGAACCCACGACCTACAACTCGTAAGTCGGTGCCAATACCAGGCCACTACTGCTCCTGAACCTCTGCTCATATTTTTATTTAGCTCGTCATGAAGAACATGATTTTCAGGAACGCCCGATTTATAACAGCTATGAACGGAATGCAAAGTTGAAATGTATAAAATTCATTGTTTTTTCCTTGTGCCAGACTCAAGTGGTAATAATTTTAGCAAGGCGATCATCATCATCAACAGCCGGAGGACGTCCACTGCTGAACATAGGCCTCCCTCTTAGACCGCCACGCCGAACGACAATTCGCCACTTGCATCCATCGGCTGCCCGCGAGGCGAGCAAGGCGATATGACTCGGTTATTCCCCGATCATAATTCAAGGAATTCGGCCGTATGCTATGTCCGTCTAAATATTGGTAAAACCCGATTGAAATTGATATGTTTCACTATGTAGCTTACTACATAGTGAAAGGTTATTCAACATTACAATGTGTTTTGTGTAATTTTAAAGGGTTATAATTAAAATTTCTGCTATACATTAATATCTTAGTCAGATCAGCGATCGGCTCCTGCGCTATGTACCACGGATACAATTCCCACATTGAACAAAAATATATGTGGCCTACAAGTATTTGTTGCCTGTTTGTGTATGTGAGTTTAAATATTTGTGAACCCACGATAGAAGGGGAGATTACTAGAGCAAGGAAAAGTTAAAAAAGAGAGCAGTTTAGAACATATTTTTTTGTAAACCAAAATTTTAAACACAGATATTTTCCACTGAAACGCCAAAGGGGGGGCTTTTGCCTTCAAACGTCAAAATTAAAAAGCCATCGTACTGTCAAAACGTGACTGAGAAGTTTTCAAGAAGTTTTGCCCCAGACCAAACTTTATTTATTGGATGTTCTGTCAGTTTTGACAGCTGACATTGACGTCTGTGTGATGTTTGAGCGCTCATTTTGTGCTGTCAAATGTCAAATAGAGCGCTTACAGGAAATTAAAATATCTAATCATTAAAAATAAACAGCGGAATTGATTTTTGTTTTTTCAGCCAAATTTTTCAGGAAACTTGACCAAAACAATGTTTTCTTTACATTTCTTAGCCACTGGCATTTCACAACCATTGTTGGGCAATCTTATCCTTTGTTGAAAATGTAGTAAGAGTAAGTACCTAATGTTTATATTATAATCTAGGAAACAAACCAGTTGATATTCATTCTAGCTAGAATTCTGGATCTTTGAACTACAATAAGACCCTTGCTTGCGTGGGATTTAAACCGGTCGATTCCTAAAATGGACTGCTTTTATTGGGTACCAAAGATATGCCTTGAAAAGGGTGTTTTGAAGTCGGTGGAGAAGTATTATTTTCATCCTGATAGCTATAACTTTGGGGTGTTAAAGTCAAGAGTGAATAGGTTACTTCTAGGCAAGCGTGCTTCACCGTCAACCACATCATCGCTTACCGTCAGACGAGAAGGTAGCCAAATAAGGGCCAGTTTCTAAATAAATAAATAAAAATAAATTACTTGAAGACAATTCTAAAAACATTTACTTAAGGTGCTACTCAAGATTATTTAGTCTTGTTTTGCATTTCGCTGGTTAGAATTCTCAACTCCAAAATGTCTCTTGGATGCTAAACTATTTAAACCTCTCTTGAATTTATTTCATCAACAGTGCTCTTAAATGAAAGGTACAGGAAAAAGTCGTTCGGAAACCGGCATGTCCTAGAACCAAAAATTCGAAGACATGACGTATTTACCAATCCGCATTGGGCCCGCGTGGTGGATTTTGACCCACTCCCTGACTCCCTATCATACTCCAGAGAAGAGGCCTGTGTCCTTGTCCCAGCAGTGGGACTGTTTATAGGATGATGATGTTTTTGCTAAACGTGACAGAAAAGTTAACCATTGCATTTTTTGCCCTTGTCATTTAGACAGTCAAAAAAACAAAAACGCATCAAGAAAGGGTTAAAAAATCGAAACCAGGCTACTATAAAACTTCATTCATCTAATCAAACAATCTATGAATGAAATATATTCGCCATATATGTAGTTACAAAACATCTCGTGATACAGGGTGTAGACAAAAACAAGAATTGTGTGCCAATTGAACCGGGTAACCGGTTCGCTATCCCGGAGAAACAGGGATGGGAAGTATCGATAGCTTTTTGATTTATCGATAGCGTGATTTAGAAACCAATATTTCTATTAGATGAACATAGGTTTTCCTTGAAGCTGCTACGTCTAAGAGTTGTAAACGTGACCGCTAAGTCTAATGAGGCCCTGGGTTCAATTAACATATCGAGGTAGTGTTTTTGGGTTTTCCGGTCATACAATTCTCAATAGCATTTTCAGAGACTGGATTTGCTCTTTAGATAAAAATAGGCGGCCAATTTAATAAAAAAATGACAATGATGTACCTGACGACGGTGAAACTTTGCCAGTTACGCCATAATTGTCACTTCAAGATTGACAGAAGACGTTGGCTAAAGTTAGTTAGCAAATCAAATGAGTAGGTGGCATTCCTATTGTTTCTCTTTAATGTCAATAATATTTAAGATCAGAAAGTAGATAGTGAATTACAATTAAAACTTTAAAAGTAGACGATTCGCAATGCCCGTCTTGTAAAAATAAATCTAGATATTTTCCATGTTTTCGATAGTTAAGACATTTGCTCTAAAAATTCTGACATTTGCTTGGCATTTTCCTTTAAATGTCTTTCTCTAGAACACCATCGAATAGTTTATCACCACGAAGTTCTCGCTAAAATTCAAACGACTTTTACGAATGTTAAGATTCTTAACATTTATATTCATTTTACTGTGTACAAAACCCAACAAACAACTCTTTTTATAAAATGTCACTAAAGTTTTATCAGCAACGTCGCAAATATCAAACTTAGTGACATTTTCTCCTTTTATTCCTTTCCCACAACATTAAACACTCGTACTTTAACAGGTACCAATCCACCGGTGGCGCAAGTCGTGACTGTTGCCACTAACAACACCACAGGCTTAACGAATTGAATATTCTATCTGCGATTAACGGAACAGACTTCCTAACTATTTGATTAATAGAGATGGTGGATTGATGAGTGGATTATCGTGTATTGAGCAGTGTACATGCTGAGCTGGACACCCATTTGGTGCAATCCTGAGACATACACCGCACATTTTCTCTGTCACGTCTGAACTTTGTTAATCTCAGTAGTAAAGAAAAAAAAAAAAAAGATACCTACATCTTTTTTTTTTTTTGTTATCTGTTTATTTGTTTTAATTTAATTCTTTTTCTTGTTACTGTGATGAGAAACTATGTACATATTGTTTTTTTTTTTCTTTGTGTCTCTATTGCACTAAATAAAATCATATATATATCTATCTATCTATTGTCGCTATTTCTGAATTTTGCTGGTCATCATTATCATTCATCAACTTATCAAGATCTACTACTGAACGAACAGACTTCATCATCATCAGCCTATTAATGTTCTCACTGCTGGGACACAGGCCTCCTCTCTGTGAGAGGGAGTGGGCCATAATCCACAGCACGGGCCCAGTGCGGCTTGGTAGATGTCACGTGTCTTCGAATTTTTGGTTCTAGGACATGCCGTCTTCTTCACGATGTTTTCCTTCACCGTTTTAATGGCAGTTGTGATGGAATAAATTCTTCAAATTACACTTGTTGTTTATGGTCAGGAACTTTTCCAACTCATATCCTTGACAGGACTTCTAAAAGGATTAAAGTTAACAAATCTCAACAAAATATCGATGAAAGCCACAACACTATTGCAGAATGCGGTGCAGTGACTCTAAGTGAATGAACACTATAGTTTGTTCCTTGCTTTATAATACCGATCCTCTATCCTTTTCTCACACCCACGACTCCTTCTAAACCGAAAGAGACAGCACAAGTCACGTAAGGATTATAAAGCCGTAACTCGAACAAGGTACACGGCTGTACGTAACCAGTTTATCTTGGTCTCGTTTTGTTTGATCTTTTCACACAATGAAAGGTCAGCTTATACTGGTTTTTAATAGCTGGATAAGGCATTTCGGGATTTAAAAAAAAAAACAAAGGCACTGTTATTTCGTTTTGTTGTTTGTTACCTCGTTTCAGTTACAAGAGAATAAAAAAAACAATTGGAAGTTTAAAACAAAACGGTAGCAGTATTTTGTTACGATAAGGTTCTTTTTTTGAAGTTGAAACTAAAAGTTGGAAGTTGATTTACTTTCAGAATATCATATTTCTATAGTGTCATTGAATTTATGTGGGTGTCAAAAGTGTGATATCATTTCATATCAAGACAATTTGACATTTATTTTTTTATCGAGTATGCCGTGTAGAACATTTTTGTATTAAGAGCGTATTCTGAAGGTTGTCAACGTCGCAAATAGCTGTCAAATATTTACAAGTTATAATTGTGAAACTTAATTTAATTTGGCAAGTTTATTGTATGAAAATGAGAAATAATTGGCTCTATGCACTGAAACATTGATTTAGGAATGCAATTAAAACACTGAATTTAATGCTGTAACCGTTTCAGGTGTAGAAAAGACATTTGAATAGTTTCCAAATTCTTTTTTTTTTCATCTAAAACTAAATAATTATATTCGGTGATATGATATTAATTATTGCATTCCCTTATCATTTTTTTAGTGCACTATAAGCCATATTTAGGTATTATTTCCATACTTCATATTTGACAACTATTTGCAACGTGATGTTGCCAACTTTCAGAATAAGTGCTCTTAGTTTGAAACATCGATTGCTATGCTAAAGACGATAGAATATCTTTCTAAATTCTGAGAATTTGTCTATTTCTTCCGTCGACAAATAGGTAGCCGTTTCTGAGGATCATACTACTCATGCTGGTTGGTCCACAGGCCAAAGTAATTTTAATTATGGGATTGCTCTTAATTCTAGTCTAGATCACAGGTGACAGAACCACTCTACGATGGAGTGAACTTACCCAGAAGAAGCCCCACTGAAACGCCAAAGTCCTTCAACGCCACTGGGAAGTTTTCGGCAAAGACCAAAACGTCAAAAATGATTTATGGGATGTTCTGTCAGATTTGACAGCTGACAGTGACATTCACTATAACTTTGAAGATTTTTGGGTTGTATACGTTCAGAAACACATTGGGTTCAAAGGTTTATTCAGCATGAATTTGTCAGACAGACAGCTCATCAGCATTAGATAGCAATCGAGTAAATTAGTCTTTTGTTTTAGTGTTTTTCAGTGGTTGTAAAAGGTTGAGAAAGATACTGCAGTAAAGAATAACAATATTATATAATTAAAAAAAAAAATATTGGGATTAATAAGATCGATAAGACCGCCCATTGTGTCACCCTATGTGTAAGATATTCTTTATATTTGTAATTTGTTTAGTGTGAATAATAAAGAGTATTCTATCTATCTATCTAAAATATATTTCTTCATAGTAAAGGGGCATGGCATGAAAAAGTTTGAAAAACACCGGTCTACACAACATTATGTTATGTGATAGGTACTAAGTACTCGTATATGCTGTCTAACCTCAAGATATCAGTCCAGAAACTAATTGGGTTGCGGTCACACAGTTGCTCGAGTAAAATACTGGTATTTACATGCTTCTGGTTATACAGGAAGCTGGGGACCATGCAGGGCCGGAGCTAGGACGCCAAGTCAAGGGCGTAAGAGGTGTCGTTGGGATTGCCCCAACTTAAAATTACAAAGTATGCTAAATGCTGTTTGCAAACACAATAATATGACGGAAATTAAAGTTTGGATGCGACGTCTTAATGTACTATTTGTTGCAATTATTAAATCCCATGTTCATCCAATCGCATGCCATTTCACTTCATCACTGGCTACTCTCATTCAGCTGTTACTGGTCACTCTTTTTTTCTTTTTTTTTCGTAGGAAAACATCTAAAAGTCTTCCTACCCAGGGCGGATCTGGACGGACTGTCGGACTAGCACTGACTAAAATGCACTGTGATCTTTCAATAGCCCTTTTCGTTCCAGGCTCCAGTAACCCTGGACACCGGAACTGGAACCTTATGAGACAGTTCCCTGAAACCCAGCCTCCACCTTACTTGAGGTGTCTTAGATAATTCTCAATTTCAAATAACATACGATATACGAATGCCCTGTCTTTGACCCTTTCTGCCTTAAATTCCACACTAAATACGGCCCTGGGTCCATAGTTAATCATGTTGGGTCGTAAGGCTGTGGTTACAGCTTTAAGTTTTGACAAGGTATTGCGTCTTCGTTGCAGACCAGTTGGAGGTATAATCAGGAAGGTGTTTTGCCTAGTTTATCGTGGTTTTCAAGTAGATTGGTAATTGCAGATGACTGGATGGTCAATTAGCGCAAGCTGGATTTTTTTTTTGTGATGTAAACAGTCATTGAATAGCAAATTTTTAGAAGGGGATGGTTTTTCTAGAAAACTATTATTGGGTTCAAGAAATACCTAAATTAGCACGGTAAGTGATTAACTATTTACCTAGGGAAGATTCGTTTTAAAAAGTCCAGAGACAAAAATAGAATGTGGTTGTTTTTTTTTCGCGAAAACTTCTTTTTTTTTTTTAATAGAAAAGTCATACATAAAAAGTGTACGAATGACAAGTTCGGAAATGTTTGGAAGGCGAGCCAAGAAGCCGGATAAAGGTGTGCGTCCACAGGTCGGCATCGCACGTATCGGACGTATCGTACGTTACGGATTTTATTTAGTTTGCCTTGTATGAAAACTCATACAACTGCGCCCACTGATCTGCATAGTACGGACGGCTCATCGGCAATGCCTTATTACGATGCGTACCGATGACGTCATACGGAATGCCGATCAGTGGAAGCGATGAAGGTAGCATCGGCAATCCGATTGCTGATACTCGCATCAGCAATCCGATCGCTGCCGACACTGAAATCCGTTTGATGCGATGCGTCCGATACGTACGATGCGGACCTGTGGACGCTTATCATAACGCACTGCCTTGCAACAAATTTAATAGTTGGAAATGTAAGTTCATCACATTATTATCTCAGCGTGCAAAGTTTCAGCCATTTTACACAAATATAAGTCATATCTTTCAGCAGTTATAGGAAGTGAAGTGGAGGTCTATGCCAACGCATAGCGTGGACATCACATGTTGGAGTTTGTATCTATTAAAATTGTATATATTTTTGGAGTTCCTTAACGAAAGGATGCCAACAGAACCCGCTGTTTGTTTGTCTGGCACAGGACTGCGACTTCGAGGTTCATCTTTTCTCTCTCTCTTATTTATCACCATTTCATTATCTGACTAGGTTTTTTCCAACTATATTGGGGTCGGCTTCCAGTCAAACCAAATGCAGTTGAATATCAGTATTTTACATGGAGCGACTGCCTGTTGGACCTCCACAACTCAGTAACTGGGTAATTCAATACCCAATGGTAAGACTGGTTGTCAGATTTTTAGAGCTTCTGACTAATAGTTACGACTGTCAGAGATCTACAAATGAAAGCCGGAACCAACGGCTAAGCATAAATACCTAAATAAGCTAATACGGAACCCGCAGTTCGCGAACCCGAGAAGCACGTGTCGATATTTTTTAACAATACTGTTCTTTTACAAACAAATGTATACCATATGTTTTTATTAGACTTTTTTACTTTGCTAATTTCATAGTCTGCTAACTAAAGATAAATTTTTTGTCTAGTTAGACTTCAGGCCATTAAAATTCGGTAATAAAGAGTTCGTTCACGAAGTCAAGGTTGTGTTACCAGACTTAAATTTTGCTCCATCGATTATTTTATTGGCAGATGTGTTTTATAGATGCCTGAAAATATGTTTCAAGGACTTTATAAATGTTTTCATCACTAAAATGAATCATCAATGTGCGTGCCAAAAATATTTGATACTTTGTAATATGAGTTAGTATTTCCGGTAAATATGACATTTTGAAACAGTTTGAGAGCTGTGGTAGCTCAGTGGTGACAGTTCTGACTTCCCAGTTGTAGGTTGTACGTTCATATATAGTCAGATTCATTGCTTGATGTAATTTTTTTATTTCATCACCATTGTTCTCAAATCCGGTCTAAAAATTGTGAGAAAACAGGCATGTCGTCACCAAACATTCTAGGACACGTAACTATCCGCTTGGTGGATTGGAGGCCTGTGTCCCAGCAGTGGGAACATTATAGGCTGATTATGATGACATGCGAAAGCGAGTTATGTGACAATTAAAAAAATTGCTTAATTATAATGACCGTGTTAGACCCTCCGGTCATCTTTCTATAAATCCAAACTCCGTAGCTGCTACTGAGGAGTCCAAATGGAACAAAATCATACTTTATAGGTACTACTCAGAAATATATCCATCATCATCATCATCATCAGCCGGAAGACGTCCACTGCTGAACATAGGCCTCCCCCTTAGACCGTCACGACGAACGACAATTTTATTCGCCACTTGCATCCATCCGTTGCCCGCGACCTTCACGATGTCGTCGGTCCACCTAGTGGGAGGCCTGCCTACGCTGCGTCTTTCGGTCCGTGGTCGCCACTTGAGAACTTTTCATCCCCATCGGTTGTCAGTTCTACGAGCGATGTGGCCTGCCCATTGCCACTTCAACTTGTAAATTATATGAGCTATGTCGGTGACTCTGGTTCTTCGCCGAATATCCATATTCCGGATTTTATCCCACAAAGAAACTACGAGCATATCTCTTTCCATTGCTCGTTGTGTGAGTCTTATTAATCTCTCTAAAAGGCCAGCAGTCAAAGACCACGAGCAAGAATAAAATATCCAAGTCGCACAAAACAATTACAGTTAAATTAAAACAAATTTTCACTTACAGAACTGCATATTCATCGCATGCATTACTAGTTTATTTTAATGACATTGTTCCATTAGTTGAATCAACTTTATGATTTGCGTGGGGCGAGACACTTACGACTGCCATGCTGTCTGGCATGCAAGAAAAACATTCGTTTTCTTTTGTCATCTAGAGCATTAATGCTAGAGAGTATAGACAATTGGAGTAGGTCAGATTTTTGTGTTATTACTGCAAATGTATGGGGATTGAGTGGCTGGATTTTTTAAATCCTAATACATCTATGGCATCTGCATAGTTTTTGCAGTTTATTATGGTTTTTCGGCTAATCTGACATCGTAATTTTTCCATTCTATTAGTATTTTCTTCAAAAAACTATTAATAATATGTTTTTTATAAACGAATATATCCCGCTTAGAAAAATAATAAACTAACAAAGAACATTCACAAAGCACGATACGACTGTACCTACTATTTAAACACAACTAAACAGAATGCAAAATACAACCAACTCGTTTGAGTAGCGTTCCCCGTGAACGGGACGCGAACCCAGGTCAACAACCCCAAGATGGCGTCAAAATAGAACGAAAGAATGCCCGCCATTTCTAACCTCGAAAATTATTGTAAATGCGTAAACAATTCTCACGTAACGTAATGATGACGTTTTGTTTTATTATTTTAGCCCACCCGGCCGTTTACAAGTACAAAAGAAATGTTTCACTTCGAAGGATTGGCTACTTGACTTTGGAGAGACACTTGAAAATAATATCTGGTTGGTGTGTAATAAATTAGTTTTAAGTACACGTTCATTGGATGGTATATAATTGTATGAGATGCTGAGGACCAAGGATCAAGTGTTAAGTGTTAAATCCCGGAAGAAATAACATAAACATTCAGTCAGAACATTTGAATATTGATCTAAAATCATTGGAAACAGTCGACTAAAAATACCTAGTCGCCATATTTAAATTCAAATTCCCGCCTAACATTTTTTTCTCCATTCCACACAACAGGCAATGACAACCGCTCATTCTTCCAATATAACAATATCGATACAATAAATCGACGTTTGATCTCGATTGACACGATTAAAACTTCATCCCTTTTGTGAATCGAGGTCAAAAAACTCATTCAATTGGTGAACTAATCAACGTATTCGAAAGTATGCGGGCTTGCACGGGTAAAGTCAAATTTTAAATGAAATGAAATTGATTTGAATCTCGAGATTACGTGTTACAAGATGTCATAGACAATGAGAATAGGGAGGGGACGTCTTAAATGTTACTAAGAAGTCATTAGGGCTGTGATGCTGTCAAGTGGTTACTTTATGTCACTAAGAAATGCATTTGATGCCAACTATGCCAAGATGACTTGTTATTTTGCCCTTAGCATTGATCGACATAGGAAGCCGATTCCTACATACATCCTACTACTATTATAAAGGCGAAAGTTTGTAAGTATGGATGTATGGATGTTTGTTACTCTTTCACGCAAAAACCACTGAACGGATTTGGCTAAAATTTGGTACACAGATAGTTTATAACCTGGATTAACACATAGGATAGCTTTTATCCCGATTTTATGTTCCCGTGGGATAATTTTCGAGTTGTAGCGGGTGAAGCCGCTGGCAACAGCCAGTAGTGCTATAATTTTGAGGCATTATTTCAAGTTTACGGACGTTTTTGTAAAAGCAGTCGCTATTGAAGGACACCGTGGATTTGCCCCTCCCGTCCTGCCCTGGGTGGGAGGACACATTTGATGATTTTACGACGACAAAAAGAAACTTGGACGCAGGATTTAAACTGGAAGCATTTTCTTATCTAAAAATACTTTTAGCTTGCAGGAAGCAACAACAGGAATAAAATATAAAGCAGTCTTGCCAAGTAGATTTTAATCGCGTTCATTAAGATGACTCTAAAAGATAAAAAGATAAATTAAAGATAGCTAAACAGTCTGCTAATTATTCAATTAGCAATTCAATTCTTGAATAAATTACTATGTTTATATCAGTCGGCTTAACCAGACAGAATAATGAAGATGTTGGACATTTTATAACTTTCTTTAATCCTAAAGATATTTCTTGGACACAGCCATCCTCTTGATCTCATTTTATAAATATTATGGCTATTCTTGAAATGTCACACATTCCTAAAGCCCTACGGTTCTCTGAAACACTTTAGGTTATAAATATCATAGACGGCTTTCAGTTTATAATAAGACTTTCTAGTCGTAAACTTTATATTTATTATGATTAAATAAAATCTATTTGCAATATACTTAAATTGTCTATGCCTACTTAATTTTACGTCAACAAATATGTTTGGTAGTAGGTATTACAAAAAGGTTTTCAGTGTGAAGTTGTCATCATAGCCTATAATGTTCCCACTGCTGGGACACAGGCCTCCTCTGTGAGAGGGAGTAGGCCATAATCCACCACGCAGGCCCAGTGCGGGTTGATAGATGTCACATGTCTTCAAACTTTTGGTTCTAGGACATGCCGGTTTCCTCACGATGTATTCCTTCACCTATTGAGAGCAGTCGGTGATGATATAAATTACACAAAATAATGCGGCTGACGGGTTTCGAATCCATGATCTACAACTCGTAACTCGTGACCGATATCACTGGGCCACCACTGATATTGTGTGTGTGAAGTTCTAGTCTTCTAGGTGATAATCATGACTACTATAATTTATATTTTGCATTCATCTAAAACTGGGTTATTTTAGATACTTATAATGATTATATTTTATCGATCTTTCAAAAAGATATATCATTTCGAAATCGAGATGACATAAATACGAATGCACAACAAAATAATTTACTAAAAAATTTCGAAACGAAAATTCCACTGCCCTTTGAACTAACAAGAATTGACAGATTTATAACAGTATTTAAATATTCATTTTGATTATGAAAACGTTAACAAAGTTAACGTCTACAATTAACAAAGGTTACGAAAGTTCTATTGTCTATTTTTGTTAACATTTGTCTGTTCTCAGTTAGATATTAGTCTGTCCACAAAGAAGGATCCTTGATAATTTATTTCTTTTACTAATTACTTTTGTAAGGAATCGCTCATTAATCAAATATTTTATGAGTGACTTTCAAAAGACAAATATACAAAATTAATCAAGATATTAGTTAGGGATGTGACGACGGATGCTGAACGATTAAAAAAGGAATTATAGAATATTTTTTTTTTAGATTATATCTTCAAGAATATAATAACTAAACAAAACAAAAATAACAACGTAATTGTAGTTTGTGCAAAAAATAGGGTTGTGAAAAGGTTGTCCAAAAAAATATCGATAAACAATCTAAAAACTTAATTTTGTTTGTATTTTTCAACACATTTTCTTTAATCAAAATAATTTAAAATGTAAACTAAATATAAGCCGAAACCTACTTATTTCGTTATCATTGTAATTGTTACACAAGACCATGGTTCAAGTAACCTCAAACATTTTTTTTAGGTTAACATCAAACAATTGTTTCTTCACGCTCCGCTTATTTAGATTAAAATTAGAATTGTTTAACACATTAACACCACTGACGAGGCATTTTGATAGTGGAATTGACCCAGAAGCACAGCCCAGAAGTGAGAAATGGGCCTTTTATTTTTGCCGGGAATAAACTATGAAGGTATTCTATTTGGAAATACGTGGGAAGAGTAAGAAATGTCCAATTAGAAAAGATTAATTATGCTTTTAAAGTAAATACCATATTTTCATATAAATACCTGCCAGATCAGATAAATTAAAGCGTTGTTGGTTTGGTGCCTGCATTTCATTTCTTAATTTGAAAGACGTTCCATATTAAGTCATTTTTAAAATACCTGGTTATTAAGTCATGTGACTGGCACTGTTAGTAATAATAATTTACGTAATATTTTTATATTTAGTGTTTTGATAATTTGAAATTGATTTAATCTGATCTTTCATGAAATAAAAGCTTCATTTTGATTGATAACATTTTTTGACATTCCTGGCTTCTATTACTAAAATACCTAGCACTAGCCTTATAGAAACTATTTTAAGCCGCTCCAAAATATACGAAATAAATGTTTCATTCACGAAAAGTCCATCGTGGGCGAAGATTCTTCCCCGGCAGATGTCACTTTACAACTGGTCTAGTCACATTCAAAGACACCAAAACGAAAAGGAATTGAACACCCACGTGCGCATGCGATCCAAATGATAAAATGGAAGCGTCGGGTTACCCTACACTTTCTATTTTATCTTTTTACTTGAAAGGAATTCATTAAATTGAGTAAAAGCTTTGGTAAGATTTGTTAAAAGGCTGGATGTTGATCGAAGTCGATAAAATACACCTGATATAAATAAGTTAAAGTCAAGACATTTAGATCAGTAAGCTTTGAGAGACGCGGGAAAATCTTTTCTGGCAGCTGTTATTATTTAGCCGCGAATTGCTAGTGTATTTAATATACAATTAATAACATTATCATAATTATCATCAGCCTAAAAATGATCCCACTGCTGAGACACAGGACTTCTCTCTGTGAGAGGGAGTGGTCCATAATCTACCACGCGGGCCCAGTGCTGGTTAAGTCGTAATAATTATGTCTTCGAATTTTTGGTTCTAGGGCATGTCGGTTTCCTCACGATGTTTTCCGTCTTGAGAGTAGCGGTGATGAAGTAAATTACACAAAGTAATGCGCCTAACTGGGTTTAAACCCACCGATACCATTTGGGTACCAGTTCTCAATAATAGTAAGAACATAAATAAAAAATTAAAAAAAAAAACAATTTTATTTTCATCTTCATCGCTATCGATAATCCTATGCCTCTTGAAAACACAATTTTCTAACAAGAATAATTTAATAATCACATTGCTCATCCAATATAAGAATCCAATGAGAAAATGAACTATTATGACGGCATGATGAAGCAGTAATAATAAAACTTCACTACTAAACCATCGTTTAATTAATAAATTAGTACTAAATTACTACTGCAAAATGGAGGCTGTCCAATCAACATTCGATGTAACGTTTCTCAGAAACCAAGTAGTAAAATCAAATTAGAGTCCGTTTTATACAATCACACATTAATTAAAGGTACTGATTAACTAGTATCCAATTTAGTATAAAAGCGTTAATTTGTCTATGCCGCTTTGTAGAAAAAAAGGTTCCAATTTTGAATTTTATTAATGGCGTTACTGGTGTTCTTTTTTTTTACAGGGCTGGAACACAAAAATACTCTCTGATTATTACGTTTATTCGAAAGAAGGTTTTCTTTGATAGTATGATGAAATGCTCAAAATTCAGAAAAGCACTATTTTAGTAGTAAAGTGTAATTTAACTACTGCTTTAACTATAAGGCAATAGTACTAAAGATTGGTATGTCGGATACCTGAGGCATTTGGCAGTAAAACTACCAGCTCTACACAGGGAAATGTTCCTAGAAACCGCTAATTAATTTGAATTACTTTACAGGTCTTTGTACTATTTCCGCCATTAAGTCCTAATTACTTTATTGAGAGAAAAGGGCTAGGATCTATTGCTTTTTTATTCTAGAAAATTATAAAATTGGGGAAAAAAGTAAGTTCTAATGATGATAAAAAACTTGAGAGGTGTCAAGGGACACCCGGATGGAACGAAGTTACTGTATACACTCAACAAAAATAACCGTCGCGACTCCACTCCACTCCACTCCGCTCCGCTCCACCCCACTTCACTCTTAGAGCTCTAGCACCCTTTCGCAACGCGCGATAAGGAACTTCGTTCCAAAAAGTGTCGTGACAACTTTTCGTAAGAATTTTTACCGTCTAGCCGGGGTTTCACAACGCGCGATAAGGAACTTCGTTCCAAAACCAAAAATGAGATCGAAATATTTGAAAGTTACATTTCATTGTAATTTAATAGCCCAATAATTCTATCAATTAAAACACCTTTTTTTCTCAGCTTGAGTAAAACGGTGGCATTCTACCAAATTCCCGTGCCCATATTGTTTTAGTTACAGGGTTATTAACCCAGCTAGGGCGCGCCGATCGCTCCTACGCACAATCGATACTATTTATGTTTTATTTTTTCTCCTCACTATTTTTGTTTATGGTTGCTGTTCTGTTGTTCTAATTATGAATTTGGTTTTGTTTCTTTTTTATTGCACATGGAGTAATTATAATTGGATGATTTATATTAGTGGTTGGGTCCCATTATTCATCAGAAGTTTTTTTTTTTTGTTATTGGATGAGCTTTAAATAATGAGCCAAGCTGGAGGTTATAGCGAGAGACTAAAAATTTTCTTTCTGTATTTTTCTACAATTTTTGGACCAGCAATGTAATTAAATTGTATTCTGTTTTTGAGAAATATTTTTACTTGTATTGTTAGTGCGTTAGAAAATTCTTCAATTTTACATACCTCTTATTAGTTTCTTGAAATAGCTATTCGTATCAGCTTAGGTCTATATTTTTCTATAGAGTTCACGGTTGTCACTCCTACCTTTTTCTGGCACGACGCCCTGTGATAATACTAAACTTCCGATGAAAAACAAAGTCGTATAACAAATTTGAAGACAGGAAAAACTATTTTTAAAACAAAATATAATTAGAACTTCCCGCGGCTTATACTCATAATTATTTGATTTATTGAAATGTATTTTTAACATTAATCATAGCAACATTCTTAATACGACCAAAATAAAAAGGTTTTTGTAAAAAGAAGTAAGTATCTACACTGTAATAAAATCTTCATTGTAATTTCGAAAGGATTTCAAATGTTCCTGAGAACTTTAAAAGCTTGTTTGAAACAAAATATTATATTATAACTAAGCGTACAAAGACAAACTAAAAATTAAATGAACCAAAACATTCGAGTACCCCCAATGTCCAGCACTACATCCTTTAAATCAAGAACAATCCAACAACACAACCGGATACCCAGTGTTACTATAAAAAAATCACCGTAATAAGAAACACACCAACCTCAAAACACCGATAGATTTGTTTCGATACTTCCATTCAGAATTATTTTTAGCCACATCACTAATAACAAAAGAAAGGGAGCGAACTCTATGGTACAAATGATTCTTTTTTCAAACCTGAACTTACTAAAACTTTATCACTGGCCAGTTAGAGTTGAAAATCGACTAAGAACTTTTAAGCTATTAGTAAAAGCAAAGTTTGTCTATGAATTTGGGCGGGAAACACCGAAATCACATTGTCAATCGTCGCGCCTAAGGAAGCCATGTTATTTTTAGTCGATTCAATTATTTTAATTGATTTCACAGATGCTCGACGCTTTCAATTCTGGGAATAGATTTTGGTGCTGAGTCATCGTTGTATTTCGTTGGTGTCGTTAAGAATTTAACGGTTTTTTCGTCAATTATGGGTGAGAAAAATAAGCTTTGTCGACGGTTCTATTGTTGAGGGACGTAGTACCGTTGATGTAAACAAACAAATGCTGCTGATTGAAAGACTGACAGCAAGAAAGGTCAATGACTAAGCATATGTATGGCATATACTAAGTGGTGTTCTTTCAGCGATTATTAAATTGGCTTTAGCTTTCTTATAGTGTAAGAATGACATATTATAACCCTTAGAACGGCAGATAGAAAAACTACTTTCGTATTCAAAAAGTACATCGAAATCATGCTTCAGATTTCTACAAATGGATATCTGTCTACTTTTCCCATAATTTATTTTCAAGAAGAAAACATCAAATTCTCATGACTTGTTCTGTATTTCGGGTTTCCGCAGGTAGTGCAGCAGCAGCTGAATAAAAAAAAAACGTCTAAGTACTCTCTTTTTGTTTTCACAAAATCCGGAACTTTCGTCTATTCCCTTCGTCTACTTTTAGTAGCTTTAGCGACATTTACTTCATTCATTCATCTTCATCATCATTATCAGCAGAAGAAAACATCACATCATAGTTCAAAATCGTAGCAAAAGATAGCTAAATAACCTTCGAAACAGTAGGTCATTCCTCTCTACCCTATTTAATAGAAATGCATAACTCCGCGCTAATATCGCTGTCAAAATGCATTTCGGGGAACAACCTTGTACTCGTTGGCAAGAGTGCAAGCTAATAATTTATTTGAACCAGAATATAATAAACTATTTATTTGTGTTACTGGACTCATAAATATAAAACAACTGTCATGTATTCATCAGGAAGATTACGCGGTTCTTATTTGCTTTTTTGTTTACTGTAACTTAGTACGAATTTTCAGTATTTGAGACGTAAAGTAAACTGGAACTTTGACAATTTCAAATTGTCAATTTTCAATGAAAAAATTAGTTCCTACTTCGCACACCAGAGGCGCTGTCCATTTTTTCACACAAGAAACGCTGTAAATACTGTAGAGTAAAAGAGTGAAAATTCGTGCTAAGGGTACTGTACCGAATATAGATTACGTATGCCTGTATTATGGATCCATAAGGGCACTATTCTGCCACCTTCTAAACTCCGGACTATTACTAAGAATATTTACAAATAACAGTCTTTGCCTAATCTTAGACTCGAACCCTGGACGCCGCTCAGCAAGTCGCGTTTACTACCACTAAACATAAAAGACCAGTTTAATGATGACGGATTTCTAGCTAGAAAACTAAAAAATATTCGATGAAACCATAGACACTAAAAAAATTATCGATAAAAATGTAAATCGACTAAAAACATTTCCCTTCACTAGTCTTCATTATTGGTGGTCTAGTCTTTTTAGACCACCTAGCTACAGTGTAAACAGGATTTCCATAGATTTCTAAGTAGTCATATTTTGCTAGCCTCTTTGTCTAACAAAGGCACAAACTTCCTTTTATCTAATTAAAACCTTAGTCATATTATACCGATAGTTTTTTCCGACTACCTCTTTTGAATATTAAACAATTATAATCATATTCTTTACTATCATTTAGTAACCAATGTATTTACACCTGCGGTAGATAGTATCTATGTAAATTATTAACCAGCTAACATAGACCTATATTGGTTTAAACTTAATTTGAAATTATAGGCCTTTGTTTATTAGTTCGTCTGGTATAACAAGAGCTGCGTTTTAGAGTAATTGTGTTGCCAATATAGGTCTTATAAATCTGGCTTTGTAATTAATATCTTCGATTCATAAAACAACCAATATAATTTGACCTGTATTAAAGAATAAAATGTTTTATTTTAAAGGTCAGTTTTATTGGAATATGTAAATTTTCGATGCTGACAGAATAATGATGCAAGCCAAACCATTGATAAATATTCTGTTTAATATTCATCATGTGGGATCTTCGTTGGGAAATGTAGTTGCTATGATGAATTAGATATGACTACGCTAAGGCATTTTGGGGCATGGAGTAGATTGCAAATGAAGGGATCAGTCGTGGAGAAAATTATTTTAGAATGAATGCTGACTAATGAGACTTCTGGGAGACAGAATAATATGTAGCGTGGTAGTGGATTGTGAATGAATGTGGATGGAGCAGTGGTATCGGTTCCCGATTTACGAGTTGTAGGTCGTGGGTTCAAAGTTTCAAACCCCGCCAGGCGCATTACTTTGTGTAATTTATTTCATCACGTTGCTCTCAAAACGGTGAAAGTAAACATCGTGAGGAAACCGGCATGTCCTAGAATCAAAAGTTCGAAGACATGTGACATCTACCGACCCGCACTGGGCCTGCGTTGTGGATTATGGCCCATTCCCTCTCACAAAGAGGAGGCCTGTGTCCCAGCAGTGGGAACATTATAATGCTGCTGATGATGAGTGGATTGTAGCCCTTCACAGACACAAATGTAATCATTATAACAGCCGTAGTATTTCCACTGCTGTATATAGGCCGCTATAGATTTCCAATAAGAACGGTTGAAAGCGGCTGTGGTCTTTATACGTGAACTTCATAATATGTAAACGAAATATTCACATAGTAATACTCTCCTCCTTTGTCGCATAAGTGTCGACTATAAACTTTAAATAATGCTTAAGCACACTGATACCCTGAGGACAGTTTGCCAACCTAGTAGATGATATTGTCATTTTACTTTGGACCAGTTAAATTGCTCAAAAATTTAAATAATAATAATATTCCACAACTATCACACAACGCCATCTAGTCCCAAGCTAAGCAGAGCTTGTGTTATGGGTACTAGACAACTGATAAACATACTTATATATTTCTAAATACATACATATTACAGATAAATTACACCCAGACACACAACAAAATATGATCGTGTTCATTACACAAACATTTGTCCTCAATAAACTTATTTCAAAGAAAAAGGCCATCACAGCGTCACCTTTGATACAATGTAGTATTATTTAAGACTATCGCACCAACAAGCGTCAAGTATGTTCAGAATTACAGACCTTTCCTTCCGATCACAGTTAACATTCCATTTTCTCAATACTCCGTGGCACGCAATGATGGAACTAGGCATTTCCTGGTGCCTTTATTGTATAGCGCGATGATACAATCTTGATGGTAATGGCCTATTAGTTTTAACAGTCTTTTAATTGTAATTAATAGTAGTAACTATCCTGGCACAATTAAACTCTAGCTTGTCTAAAGAGAAGTAAGAGTCCAGTGGTCATTTATGTGACTTATGAGTAGTAGATTCAAAACCCGGGCAAACACTTTACGTCTCTCACGGTATGTCCCCGTCTCAAACACTGTTCCCCTTAGAGAGGAAAAAAAAATATACAAAATTCTCCCACACTGTTTACCTATGAAGGAAGAATCAAAAATTATTCCAATCGCATATACCTACAACGTGTAACGTTATAATCGCAAAACCTCTCGTGGGGTAACTCAGCCCATGTTACTGAACCATGTTTGTTCCAAGAATTTTGGAAATTCGCAAAACAAAAAAAAAATATTTATCATACTGATGGGCCCGATCAATTTCTCATTTTGTATGAAAAAGCATTTTTTTGTGCTTTCCAAAAGTCTTAGAACAAACATTGTTCAGTAACATGGACTGAGTTACCCCACGAGACGTTTTGCGCTATTAACGTTACACGTTGTATAATATGCTACTCAGTTTAATCCAAACTTAATAATTGTTGATCAAAGGTTTTGATTTCATATTTGGTGTGTAGGTAGTTTTATTCGGTGTCTATAAAGTAGTTAATTCAGTAATTAGTATAATTATATTAGACAATGGTTCTTGCCTAACTCATTACCGGCGTTGATGTAGGTAGAATGGGTTTGTCTCCACGGATCCCGGTATCAGATTGAAGTCGCCACGGATCACGGCGAGTTGTTTCCACCGATACCGTGATCCGTTTCCAACACAAAAAATAAAAAAAAATGTAGCCACCGATCACGGTATCCGTGGCTACAAGATATAAATTATATCTTGTAGCCACGGATACCGTGATCCGTTTCCAACACAAAAAATAAAAAAAAATGTAGCCACCGATCACGGTATCCGTGGCTACAAGATATAAATTATATCTTGTAGCCACGGATACCGTGATCGGTGGCTACATTTTTTTTTATTTTTTGTGTTGGAAACGGATCACGGTATCGGTGGAAACAACTCGCCGTGATCCGTGGCGACTTCAATCTGATACCGGGATCCGTGGAGACAAACCCGGTAGAATAGGCTTACTGATTGTGAAACAATGATCCTATCGGGATAGGTACATAAGTAAGATCAACAGCCATAATATCAACAGTATTAAAACATCAACACCATAAGACCAACGATTCAAAATCTGAACAATTCAGAATGTCACCACTTAAGGAAGTCAACAGTTCAATAGACCAACGACCATCCTTATAATATATAATCTATAAAAATTTAGAAGTACTTACAGTTGTAGAGGTGTTTCGAAAAGGATTGTGGTTCTTACCTGAAAACAAAAAATAAACAGTTTAGAAACAAATATTCGAAGTTTATTTGTTGGACGTAAACTCCGGAATTAGTGAACTGATTTTGATAATTCTATCACCAGAAAAAAAGCTACATTGTTTTTGAGAGTCATAGGCTATTTATTTAACTTTAAATTGCACCTGTGCGAAGCCGGCGGATCGCTAGTAATCTGATATATACCTCCTTTCGTATAATTCATTTTGAAATAAGTCTCGCCAAATTTTAATGAAATTAGATAATGTTGGTAGTCATGGAGAAAATCCCTTGCAAAACAGTAAAGACGCAGGAGAGCAGCATCTGTATCAGTTTAGATCTGTCTAGTTTATAATAAGCTCGGACTTCCCCTAATGATCTATTAGACCACCCAGTAGCATCTCAAGAGATTACGCAAGGATAACAATTATCTGCAGGATGTACAGCATCCTCATTTCTGCTTATCATAGGCATTAACCAAGAGTGTAAACCTTTCAGTCCAAATTATTTTAAGCAACGAACCGTAAACTATCAGTGTACAAAATTTCAGGGTGGGTATTACAACGAAAAAGTGACAGAGCAGGCTATACAAGTCGTCTAGCGCCATCTCGTTCACTCACTGAAACAAGCATCTTTTTAAGATGTAATACCCCCCCTCCCCCCCCCGTAGTTGTATTTATATTCAGTTTTAGCGCCCGGCTGTGCCGATAAATCTCAGCCCGCTTTTATGTGTATGTGTCTCAACCCTCAGATTTTTAAATGAACTAGACTACTAATTGCATAGCAATTTAATCCCTAACGAAAGCCTTTTGCCCTTGATAACGATCAATATCAAGTTATCCCTAAAGAGCTCTTAAAACCAACCAAAATGCCAATTACGAAGCTTTGGAATCTCTAATTATCAAAAGTGGGCAATTCAGTTACACCCACGTCAAAAACAAGGAATATAGAAGAAACAGAATATCAACTCTATACGACAAACTGAACTGTAATCAGTTTTTTTTAACTGGTCAAGTTAGCTTGACAAGTTTGATTTTTCTTTAGGTAAAAACCATCTCCTTGGACAAGTGGCATACCGAAAGTCGGAACAGACTGGTAGGGGTTTTTTTTAGGTGATAAAACCATCAAATGAGTCCTCGCTCCGCCGCTGTGCCCTCTACTAATCAGAGGGACACCCGTTGGAGCGTCCACACGACAGGCTATTCGCATACGAGCAAAGAGACCCCTTAGGCACACAGTGCCTAAGGAAGAGTTTTTGCCCGCATCCCAGGGTGCACCGGCCCGAAAAACTGATCTTCTCCCCGGACGTATCCGAGAGGGAACTCCAGTCCACGGGCCCACGCGGAGGTTTCCTGTCATAGCACCCGTGCCTGGTAGGGGTAGGACATGTTTATATTTGCTAGTACAATTCTCAAATTTTGAAAGCGGGTCCAAACGACCAATTCAAAAACGCATTTGGTCGTTTGGACCCGCGGGCCCCACCAGAGCGGGGTCAAACGATCAAAGAGCCGTCTTATTTAATTCTGAAATAAAATTGACACGAAGAGTTTGCTAAAACTGCTAGCAAGTTGGGATGGTGACAGTTTTGAGAACCATGCATGGTTTGTTGTATAACAGCGTTTTCTAGCGTGGTAAAATCATCAAATGAGTCCTCTCACCCTGGGCATGGCAGGAGGGGATGTCAGGCTTGTACTGACTAAAATCCACGGTGTCCTTCAATAGCCCTTTCTGTGTGTTCCGGGGTCACGGTAAGGTAATAATCCCGCGACCCCGGCAGGCTTTGGCCCTCTGAGAGGGGGGGCCCGTCATTATGCTGACGCTCTTTGAGGCGCGCGTGGGACACAACGCTCCGTCGACCCGGGCATTTCTGACTATGTCCACATGAAAATGACGCCACTACTAAAAAGATTACCTTATAGGCCATGTGAAACTGTTTGTAATTCTCACGAACAAATATTTGGTTGTATACTATGTGTACATACATAATACGCAAGTATATAGGTACGTGGGCGGTGGTTTTATGTGTACTCAGATTTCGCTAGCTCAAATTGACGTAATCTAAGGGCTTAGTGATATAACGTGTTGATTTTGCTCATGTTGTCCGTGGATTAAAACAGTGAGTAGGTAGGAATGGATTTTTTAATGGAAAGAATCATCATCGTCAGCCTTTAAACGTTCCAAAACGTTAGTAATATAAAATGACTAAAATATTAAAACAAAACTACTTATTTTAAGCATCGAAAAATTCCTCTTCTACGCCGTAAATTCCTGCCGAGGTCGCGGGATTATTCCCTTACCGTGACCCCGAAACATAACAGGCTATTGAAGGACACCGTGGATTTTAGTCAGTAGAAGTCTGACAGTCCCTCCCCTGCCCGGGGTGGGAGGAGTCATTTGAAGATTTTACCACGCCAAAAAGATAAATAAATAGTACTGTCTAGGTAAAAATAAACCATGAAAGTGAAATCGAAAGTCGTCTTTTAATTTCAAACCCACCTTAGAATTTTCTTCCTTTACTACAATAATTAATCTACCATATCTATTTGCTTGAAAGATGTTGATACATTATAATTTTCTGCATGCATACGCACATTACCCACTAACTGGTAAATCAACTGGTTGCTTAGCTACCTTCCAGCTTAGTGTAGCTTGCGTAACTTTTGGCTCATTTACATGAGGAGAATTTATCGCCTGTCACAATTAAGCAAGGGTACGCGAGATTAGCCAACGGCTTTTAACACTCATTTAGTGTTTCAATTGTCTAATATAAAGAATATAGTTACCTACCTACTTTCTTAGAATATACCTACCTAATTTATTTTGTTAATGTGATTTTTTATGTGCTAAAATTTATTAAATGTCCATGTATAACTTTATGATAATGTAGATTTGCAGCCTCAAAACAAAAGTATTTATATCAAATATAAATACTTTTGTTTTGCTGTGCCCTGACAGGGCCTACAATGGCTCTAAGCTCTAAGCTTTTGTTACCATCTTGTTACCTTGTAGAATGCAAATAAATGAATATGAATAGTGTGTGTTTATCATTCAAACTATAATCTCCTAAGAGACGATCTTCGCATGGTGGCTGGATGAGAGTAGGCCTCCTGTCATACTTAAACTCACATTCATAAACACCTTGGTTTTCTTTATCTGTAGTAATTTCAAAACTTGAAACTTCAGAATTACTCAAAAGGAATTTTCAAAAGCATGGCGCTCTTATTGCCTTTCAACATGCAAAAATAGAACCTGCCTATAATTGAGGCCCTCAGAATTCAGAAAGTCTGGCAACTAGATTGTTAATAAGAAGTATTTCGTAACAGGATTGTGAAAGACAGATAGACAGTCACTCCATGTGAAATAGGTACTAGTATTCAGCTGCATCATGTTAAACTGGAAGTCGACCCCATCATAATAATTGAGAAAAGGCTACGCAGAAAATGACGGGCGATAAATTCAACTCATGTTAATGATCTTTTAGCAGACATGTTTATAACTTGACACGTACCTACTACGTTCATAAGTCATAGCTAAGATTTTAATGGAATAGCAGCCGTTGAGTATTGAGTAATCATAATTATTGATTTGATGGATTGCATTGACTTTGGTCAATACAAATAAAATAAGTAACTATACATTTAAGGGCAAGATTTCTCATTACCTGTTATCTATAAAGGTGACAGAATTTAATATATAAAATTCTCGTGTCACACTGTTAGTTACCATACTCCTCTGAAACGGCTTGACCGATTTTTAATAAATTTTATATTAATTCAGTAGGCCGCAGAATCGATTACTATTTTTCATATCACACCCCTAAGTGATAAGGGTTATCCACCCCTAACATTTTGTAATTTTTTTGATTTGATCATGTGGCACTATAAATAATGTATATGGCAAAACATGCGGGGTCAGCTAGTAACCCTATAAGTAATATTTTCACTGCTAGAAAACATACCAACTTATTTAATTTGAGAAAGAGTGGGTTTCAAATCCACCACTTATGAGTTGATAGATGTCACAAATGTCTTCATATTTCCCACTACATATTCCAAACTCAATAAACAAGAATTTCAAATCATAACTGTCACTATACAAAACAAAAGCTTGTTCTTGAACGAAAAATATAACAAACACGAGAATTTGAACAATAAAACTAACTAACATAAGTCCAAACTGATCGCATTACAAACCGGTCAGTATAAATTATAAAGATTTACGATGTTAAAGAGCTTTTCTGACAAACAGTAGATTTGAGCTTCAAAACATAGAAGAATTGGGGCTTTAGAAAAACTATAAACGTCTTGCTTGTCGTAAAATAAAACATTAATTGACAAATTCTTGAAGAAATATTTTGAAATGACCAGTAAGCTGAGAATTAGTTCAATGTAAGAAGATGCCTTTGTCATAGAATGACTTCATCATCATTTATTTCATCTATTTTTTGCCATACATCTGGGTTCTGTGTATCCTGCATTTTTTGGACAGGCTAACAGCTAGTTCGCTGGTTTGTGTGCATATAATTTGCAACTTGTAAGTATAATAAAAGTCACTTTATGAAAATGGAAACGCACCTTTATCGCTGACACTAGGCGGTTAACCTATGATTTAAGAACTACCAGCACAAAATCCTACTTATCCGTATGGATAAGTAGGATTTTGAGCTGGTACTTGCATATCCTCACAAATACGGCGAAAATTTGTTAGGATGTATGTATGTGTATGTAGCTATGTTTGTTACTCTTTCACGCAAAAACCACAGAACGGATTTGGCTAAAATTTGGTACACATATAGTTTATAACCTGGATTAACACATAGGATAGTTTTTATCCCGATTTTATGTTCCCTTGGGATGATTTTCGAGTTGTAGCTGGTGAACCCGCTAGCAACTTCTAGTAGTTTATAATTATACAAATCTTAAGAAAAAATTATATCCCGTCTTTGACCCAAATACCTACTGCTGAAAAACTGAACACATTCTCTGAAGCAACTCTGTAAACATTATTACATAGTGTGCAACTCATTCATGAAGCTAAATAGGCCAGCGGAAGTGTGAACTGAGCGGTTAGTCTGGCTGTTAGATACGCGATAGTTGAGGTAGAAGCTAGGAAATAGTTGAGTCTATTGACGGGTCGATTTTAGTCGATTTTATCGAGTTACACTTGCTATTATTGACTATTTGACTTCCACCAATATGACGTTAAATATTTAAAAAATGAAGACAGATTTGAAGAAAGAAAATGTATTTTTCCTACGTTTTTATACACTTACTTTTCTTGTTACAGTGTATGATTTTAATAAGTCGGTAAATTAAAAAAAAATATACGTCCGTTAGTTAAAAAAATTAACAGATCCATGCGCACAACGGCACCTCACGCCACAGAATGTAACGAATGCTTTTTTTTTTAAACTGCAATAAAATCGGATCATCAGTCTACGACAACGACGATATAATACTAGACTCCGCATGCACGATCTAAGGAACGAAAATTATTCTGCCAACTCGCTGAGGTACTACGTAAGCGAGGGGGACGGGGTACTGCGTTGTGATTGGCTAACTCAAGGTCTGTTCTGTCTCAACGTATGTTTACGGCTCACAGGATTGGTCGAAATGAGACGAATATAAGACTTTTTTGCCTAATGTGTTGACAGACATCGGTAGCCTGTTATTACGAGTCTAGTATTATATCATCGTTGGTCTACGATCTGTCATTTTGTCTATTCTTCCGTCGACAAAACCCTTTTCCACGGCGCCATGCTATGCCTGCTGATGGTAGAAGGAGGCTGGTAGAGATGAGGTCGTAGACCTATTTGTTTGACCTGAGTTCACTATTGAACTTATTTTAAACAGGTCACACAGTTCAACAATCTAAAAAAAAACTCGAGTTACAGACGAATAGTAGATCGATAGCCGTACTGAAAAGGGTAACTCTATCATCCAAACCATTAAAACATATTTAAATTGGATTACAACCTATTTCACCTTAATAATAATTAAAGTAACCATTATTTCATGGCTTCACCAACAGACATACACAACATTTCAACCCAAAAACCTAATTTTCAGACGAGAAGTAAACTGAATGAAAATAGCCTAAACTAAACACCAACCTAACTTTACCTCCCTTTACTTACATTCTTGTCCAGCCTATAGCTCAAATAACACTGGTTATGTTATTATACAAGGTTTGTATGACCAGTTTTACCTGGTCTTCAATTGCGTGTATATTGTACTAGTTTATAGTTCAAGTTGAACTGGTTTATAGTACAAGATCCATCTGTTTTTAGTATAAATGGATAGATAGACCGTTTGTTTGTTATTTTATTTATACATATATAAATAAATGTGTAATCAGGTTGTTTTTATTTTAATCGAAAGTGGGTGAGATTAGCAAATTGTATGGATGTATGAATGGATTTATTGAAGAATGTTTCCGAAGGTTTTGGGTTATTAGGATTTTACGGTATTTTAGGTATGTCAGAGTGGCTTGAACAGGTAATTAAAAGTAGTTCCTACTTGCTTTATTTATTTATATAATTGCAAAGTTCAAACTGTCGAGAAAATTCCAAGAAATTCTGAATGAGTTTTGTTCGAATCCCGTCTCCTTCCAAGAAAAAAAAGATCTAATTGGAAAGTTCAAATTGTCAAAATATTCTTAGAAATTCTGATCGTATTTTTTTCGAAACCTATCTTATTGGAAAAAAGCCCTTTTGAATGATTCCCTAACATTCTTAAGAATATAAAAATAAGTTTACTTGGCTGTACTATTATAGTAGCCATACACCATCCTGCCTATCGACGATCGATTTGACGCTTGCAATTGTTTCAAATTGCAATTGTTTAAAAATGCCAATTTGATTGCATGACATGCCAATTTGATAGGTCATCAAATCGATTTGATACAACGTCAAATCGGCAGCAGTGAAGCATTTGGATATTATTCGGTGACGACAGCTACAGTTTTATAAATTTGTAGCTATCGGTCACCGAATAATAGCTAGATCTAGCTATAAAGTTGCCAAGTTGGCATCGCTGCTGCAGATTTGACGATGTGTCAAATCGATCGTAAGATAGGCAGTTTGGTGTATGGTGTATATGGACGAACTGCCAATTTGAAACAATTGCAAGCGTCAAATCGATCGTTCGATAGGTAGGATGGTGTATGGCTACCATTAGGTTCACCGCGTCTTATGTGTTACGTGAATTACACGTGGCTTGATAATTTGATATCTAAAAAAAAATACTTACTCAAAGGTCTCAATGTAAAACTAGCACTTCTAAACTATTTATCTTATAATGAAATTCGCTTGACTGTATATTTATTCACTGAAAACATAAGATGTACAAAAATCATAAAAATCAACATCATCTTCACATTTGAAAATCTTGTACAAACAAATCGTGTGTTTTGTAACGGCATAAATCTTACACATGTGCAAAAACATTGGATAGAGAGAGACAGAAGTATAACTTTAAAACCATAGAGAATGATGAAAAGTCATAAACTTTCTATGCCTCTATGGCTATGGTATAGATTAAAAAGAAATATTGAAGACAGAATGTCAGAGTCTGTACCTAATTGATAATTAAGCAATTTTCTTGCAGGGATGACACATATTAATAGGCTAGTTGCCTTAAAAAATGTAATAAGTCCGTCTTTAAGATTATTCAAAAACAAGGGACACGATTTTTTTTATTTGTAAATTAGACCAAAAATGACAAAGATATAGCCTATTAAAGTTACGTGTGACGTCACGATGCGTGGCATTTTCGCGCGGAGTGACGTCACAGGTAACTTAAATAGGCTATTATCTTTGTTCTTTTTTGTTTAATCGAAAAAAGAAAAAATACGTGTCCAATATTTTTTTATAATCTAAAATACGGACTAAATAGAATGTAATTATTTTTACCCTGGAAACTACCCTATTGCGTACAAAATGACTATAAACTTACTTAAATTAATGACTGGCACTTATTTAATGATTAAAGATTCTTACTGAGCCTATACCAAGAGCATTGTCATAAAATTCAACCCATAATGTGTCAAAATACCATTTCAGTTAACTGGAACAGTAGGTATTGTTGACAATCTCAACTGGGATAGCGATTACTACGATAGCGTCCGCGCCACTACTCCTGAGCTTTTGACGCGGCGCTACGATACTAAAATCCATGGTGATCCTTCAATAACCCTTTACGTTCTATGGTCACGATTACCTAATGAAATAGTCCCGCAACCCCGGCAGACTTTGGCCCTCTAAGAGCGCCATTTTATCTTTAAACACAATGTCAACGCCGATCAATGTCATATAATTCACAAGAAATTTACAGTCAAAAGTGACACTTCTGTCCCAATCTTTTTGTTATGCCAAATCGTGTTCAGATGTTTCTCAGTCAGCATTAAAACTTGCGTCACCTCTTTTACTTGGCTGGCTCTGATGTCATATCTGTCACTCTGTCACTATTAATATGTGACTGTTGCCGCTTAAAGGGTTATTGCTTGTAAGTACTCTTGAAGCTTGGTCATAGAGCTTTTGTGTTTTTTTTTAACTTGAGGCAGTTGTACATTACTGGACTGACATAATAATGACGTCGTCAATGATACTTGAACAGTTTAATTTATGTTACAAGTGAAAATGACATGGTAAATTACAGTTTTATATGATGTTCGTTTACATTGAAATTAGCAGTTTTATTTTTAACTAGTGTTTGCCTGCGGCTTCGCTTGCGTTATTTTAGAATTTGAGAAACAATACGGATCGTGTGGCGCCATCTGGAATATGAACGTAATTGTTTTCTCGGCAACAGCTCTCTTCTGTTATTCGGGATGTAAGATACCTTATATCCGTGTCTATACTCCTGACAACGTACCTATATACTAAATTTTGGGACGATCGATTCAGTAGGTAATAATGCGTGAAAAGGTAAAAAACAAACATAATTGCATTTTTATTATTAGTTTAGATCAATAATGTTATATCTAGGTAGGTACATAGTTTGCAGAGAAAACGTCCATATTTGAGCGACGTTAATTTCAAAGAACCGTGTTTATTTAAACATTAGACTATAATTTTTGGGTCGATTTACAGTATCGCTGCAAATTGAACGTACAGACGCCAGCACATCAAGCTACCACAATCTGTCAGATTTCTTTAATAAAATGTCAACCTTATCACAAGAGTAGAAGGTTAAGGTTTGAATGGTAAAATCTGACAGATTCGGGTAGGTTGACCTGCTGGCGTCTGTACGATAGCATTGTTCTTCTCCCTTTAGCATACCGCGTGATACCTAAAAAATAACTAATTATCTGACTCGATGAGTACAACTTGTCGTCGTTTAAAACTGAATCTATGCACTGGTTTGAGCACCAATTCAAAACATAAATAAACACAAATTATAGAAACCCTGATTTTTTTCTAATCTTTAAAATTCCACACCTCGAAACAATTACAATAAAAAAAAATATCCAACTTACTACCTACAATTTAAATCGGTGTAGATTTATATCCTCGAGAAGTATTGAAAAAAAATAGTAATTATTTTAAATCGCGAATAATATTGAAACAAAAGTATACACATTTTTTTTTAACTATTTAAAACTCTCAGGACAAATAAAAAAAAAAACAAAAAGAGAAATAAAAAAACCTCGAGATTTGATCCAGAGACCCCTTTTTTTTTTTTTTTTTTTTTTTTTAGCGTGGTAAAATCATCAAATGAGTCCTCCCACCCCGGGCAGGGCGGGAGGGACTGTCAGACTTGTACTGACTAAAATCCACGGTGTCCTTCAGTAGCCCTTTATGTACCGGGGTCACGGTGAGGAAATAATCCCGCAACCCCGGCAGGCTTTGGCCCTCTGAGAGGGGGGCCCCGTCATTATGCTGACGCTCTTTGAGGCGCGCGTGGGACACAACGCGCCGTCGACCCGGGCATGGTCCTTGGTCGGGCAGCGAGTTGCCCTTTACTCGCTGCCCGCATGCCCGCGCCTACGGTGGCCGGAGATCATCAAGCGACGTCCGTCGCCGTGGGCGCCTACCACTGCGGCTGGGGCGGAGGGAGGACGCTGTCCTCTCTCGCTCGCGGCCTGCCTCCTCCTTGACGAGCATTACTGCCTCGCAGAAGGAGCTGACCGCTTCCCACTCCGTCTCGCCCCGCAGCATGGCCGCAACCAATGCCGGGCGCGAGAGGTCTCCGCCTATCGCAGCCGTGAGGACACGTCGGTGCTCCGCCCAAGCGGGGCAGTCTTGCACCGTATGCTCCACCGTGTCCTCCGGGCGATCTTCGCAGTGGTGGCACCCAGGCGTCTCCTCCTTTCGCATCAGCCACAGGTACCTCCCGAAACTTCCGTGTCCGGTGAGGACCTGCGTCATGCGGTAGGTCAGGACGCCATGACTTCTCTCCAGCCACTCCTCAAAGAGGGGCCTTACCGCCGCAATTGCGGCGTGCCCGGCCTTCGGTCGCGACAGTCGTCCCCTCCATACTGCCCTGAGATCGCGCCGGAGCTCTTCCCGCCGCGCCTCGACTTCTCGAGGCAGCGGGGTTATGCCCCGGCGCTGCGCCTCCACGCGCCACTCATAGACGCGCTGGAGGGCAGTCGCCTCCAGATCCCAGGGCAGCAATCCGGCAAGAAGGTTGGCCGATTCGCCGGCAATCGTGCGGTATCCCCGGATCATCCGGATAGCCATGACCCTCTGGCATGCGACCAACTTTAGTGGTCGCGTCCGGATGCTCGGGGCCCACACGGGGGCCCCGTAGAGGGCCATGGACCGCACGACGCCGGCGTACAGCCTACGGCAGGAGGCGTTTGGCCCGCTGAGATTGGGCAGGAGTCGCCTGAGGGCGCCTGCTGCCCGGTTCAGCTTTGGGGCCAAACTCAGGAAATGCTCCCTGAAGTTCCACCGGCTGTCGAGGACGAGTCCCAGGTACTTCATCGTCCTCAAGACGCCGATGCGAACTCCTCCCACCGTTATGCTGTAACCCGACTGTGGCGCGTTGACGCGGCCATGAAAACACATGGCCGCCGTCTTGTGCAGCGCCACGTCGAGTCCCAACCGCCGGATCCTATCGACGACTGTCGCGACCGCTTCCGTCGCCACGTCGGCCGCCGCCTCGTGCGACTCTCCCTGCGCC
This sequence comes from Agrotis segetum, assembly GCA_036375495.1. Classification (NCBI taxonomy): domain Eukaryota; kingdom Metazoa; phylum Arthropoda; class Insecta; order Lepidoptera; family Noctuidae; genus Agrotis; species Agrotis segetum. Next base: position 162,407 of record JAQSVV010000108.1, read on the forward strand.
AAGATGAGCGTATCGTCAGCGTAGCATACTACGCTGACGCCCTCAGGGAGGTCGCCGCGCAGCACCCAGTCGTACCCGATGTTCCACAGGTGCGGTCCCAGGACCGAACCCTGTGGAACACCGCACGACATCTCTCGCCGGTTCCACTCTCCCCGGTGACCGGGGTAGATGACGGCTCTGTCCGTCAGGTAGTCCTCGACTATGCGACGGAGGTAGGTCGGCACCCGGTGATACCGGAGTGCCTCCCTGATGCAACTCCAGGGCAGGGTGTTAAAGGCATTGATGATGTCTAATGACACCGCCAAGACGACCCTGCCCCGGGCTACTGCATCCCCCGTCGTGAGGGCTCTCACGCGCGTGATGGCGTCCACCGTCGAGCGCCCCCTGCGGAAGCCAAACTGGCTCTCCGACAGGTTCGGGCCCACCCGGTTCAGGTGCCCGACGAGGCGGTCTGCAATTACTCTCTCAAAGAGCTTGCCCACCTCGTCGAGCAGCACGATGGGCCGGAATGCGGACGGAGAGTCCGCAGGGCGCCCGGACTTCTGGATGAGGACCAGTTTCCCCGTCTTCCAGCGAAGCGGGAACTGGCCCCTCCCCAAGCACGCGCTAAAAAGCCCCCCCAGTCGAGGACCGAGAGTCCCGAAGGCCAGGACCCAGGCTTTCCCCGGCAGGCCGTCGGGTCCTGGGGCGGTATTTTTGGCCTTGAGCCGCTGTACCGCCACTCTCAGATCTACCTCGGTCACCTCTGGAGCATCGTAGACGTCGTCGTCGCTGTGGTCCGCGTTTGCGTCAGCTTCTTCCTCAGATTCCGTCGGAGACGGAGCCATGGGCGGGGGAGCATACTCCTCCCCTCGCGAAGGGAACAGGGCGCTCACCACGTCCTCCACGAACTGAGGCCGGAGACTCTGTGTCAACGGGGGAGCCCAGGGGCGGAGCCTTTCTCGCACCCACTTGTAGGGGCGGCCCCATGGGTCCCCGTCCAGAGTCCCCAGCATCTCCTCGCGGGCCAATTCCTTGGCCCGCCAGATCGCGTCGCGGAGGACGGTCTTCGCTGCCCTGTAGCCCTCGTACAGCTCCGCCTCTACGGCTGCCGCATCCGGAGGTCGGGTGCGGCGCCTGCGGAATCTCGTGTACCGGCGGCGCGCGGCAACGCACGCTTCCCGAAGCGCTGCTAGCTCGCGCGACCACCAGTACAGCTGACGCCGGGCGCGTCCTTGCCGGACCCGGGGCATGGCCATGTCGCAGATCTCTGACATGGCCTCCCGGAACCACTCGGCCTCGTCGTGTATGTCGGCAGGCCTGTTCGGTGGTGACACCCAGGCCTGCACGATCGAGGCCTCCAGGAATAGCTCCCGGTCCAGCTGCTTCAGCGCCCATCGCGGACCACTTGGGTTCCGTCCACTTGGGACCGACGCGTCTGAGGTCTGGGTGGAGACGTCGAACCGGATATACCGGTGGTCGGAGTAGGTCTCCACCTCCTCCACAACGCGCCAGTCAGTGACGCGCGGCGACAGGTCGGGGGTGGCGAACGTAATGTCCACCACCGACTCTCCCATGAACCGCACGCACGTGGGGACAGAACCCCGGTTCTCGATTACCAGGCCATGCGCACGGGCCCAGCGCTCGAGCATCCTGCCCCGCGAATAGTCCATGGACCGGGAACCCCAAGCCGGATTTTTGGCATTGAAGTCCCCGAGGACGAGCGCGGGGAGGGAACCGAGGGCGACGACGACGTCTCCCAGCTCCGTTAGGGAGTCCTGGAACTCGGCGAGAGATCGGCTCGGGGAGAAATAAACGCCTACCACGGCGATCTCCCCGAACCGGGCTGCGACTATCCCGCGCCCTCTCTGTACGCGATCGAGGGGCGGGGTACCGGCGGCGGCCGACGAAATCAGGGTCACCGAGCCGTCCAGGTCCGCCACCCAGTCATTCCTGGGCAGCACAAAGTACGGCTCGGCGACCACGGCGACGTTGATCAACCACTGCGCCATGCTCTGGAGCAAAAGATCCTGAGCAGCGGCGCAGTGGTTGATGTTCGCCTGGAGGAAGCGCAATGGAGACATTATTCTGAATCCATTGCGGCCTCCTCCAGGGCCCCCTGCGAGGGCGCAGCCACGGCGGCGGCGGCGGCGGCAGCGGGAGCGGTGGCGGCGGCGGTGGCAGTGGCGGCGGTGACGGCGGCGGCAGAGGGCCTACCTCTGCGCCTGGCTTCGGTGGGTGGAGCGCAGGACTTTCCCCCAGCCCGGTGATCGGCCGGCTTGCCAGCCGCCTCACACACGAAGCAGTGAGGCGGGGCGGAGTCCAGAGACCCCTAGCACGAAAGTCAAGCAGGTTACCGACCGGACTGGCTAGTACGTTGACAGTGATTTTCAAATAGCGGTTCTTGTACAAATGTCAACAATGACTGAAAATCAACATATTATAAAATTGCTAATCCCCCAAGGGGAATAGCGTAATTATACATATCCTATTAATAGAACAGCAGTTTAAGGAATATTTGAGGAAAAAATTGACTAAATAATATCCAGTGGTTTAGCTTCCAACTATCAACAAACATCTAAAAACAACAAAATTCAAAATTGCTTATCTCCCAGGAAAAATAGCGTAATAATACATAGCATATAAACAGAAGCATATTATTAGGAATATTTGAGGAAAATTTGATCGACAACTTTACAGTAGTTTCGGAGATAGATCAAATCAAAAAAAAAATAACATAAAAAAATTCGAAAAAAAATAAAAGTTGATCTGGCATCAGAATCGATCCCTTATCTCGAAAAAAATACAAAAAGAAAAAAATATTCAATGTACAGGAATGACATCTCTACGATTTTATTATATGTAAAGATAAAGATTTCATTGTTTTGGATAGATGAGATCGATCTTTCAATTGCAAACAAGAAAGCTACATTATTTTCACTTTATTTAAATTAAAGTTTCAAAAGTAATTTTAGATTGAGCGTGTCAATAATGTGGTAACTAAAAAGTTTTCTTTTTTCAGTTTTTGCATCAAAAACTTTAACACAATAAATAACCTATTTGAAGCAATTTATACTAAACAACTTATCGGCTAAACCCTTGAAACTGTTAACGCCGAACGATATAATTCTTTAACACAACAATAGTGTCCAAAGTCATGTTTATTCGCAAGCAAAACCCACTGAATACGACTAGTCAACAAAATAAAGTAATATTCGGCTAAATCATTGACTCCTTCAAAGGCCTGATATAATTTCTTAACCCAACAAATAACTGTGATCATAAAGACGCGAGTTCAAATCTCACGAACTGATAATCTTTTCCGGGGTCGCGGGATTTTTTTCCTCACCGTGACCCCGGTACACAAAGGGCTATTATAGGACACCGTGGATTTTAGTCAGTACAAGTCTGACAGTCCCTCCCGCCCTGCCAGGGTGGGAGAACCCATTTGATGATATTACCAAGCTAAAAAAAAACCAAAAATCATGGACAAAATCTTGTTAATTCGCAAGCAAACCCACGGATTAGTCCTAGTCAACAAAATAAAGGACACAAGTGACCTCACACATCGAATACCACCTTAACGCTTCGTAATCGAGCAAACATTAGTGAAAAACAAACATCAAATTGTGTCATGGCGGATTGAGAAAAACACATAATGGCATTTTGATATTTATAAAGATTAGTGATGTAATCGGCAAAGGTTTTAGTAGTATTTATGGCTTGGTTATTAAAGGTTGAGGGTCATGTTGGATTATGTAAGTGACAATCCATTTTTGAACTGTTTCATTATTCTAACGTTGACTTTATGCAGAATTTTTTATGCAGAAGTTTTGAAAAAAAAAACAATATAATGTTCAGTTCAGTTTTTATGTACAGACGCCAGCAGGTCAACCTACCCGAATCTGTCAGATTTTATCAATCAAGCATTCTACTCTTGCGATAAGGTTCGCAAGAATTGCTCATCTGTCAGATTGTGGTAGCTTGATGTGCTGACGTCTGTACCTAGCATTATAGAACCTATGCCATTTCATCATAATATATTTTTGCTAGTTTATCGTTTCCATGTTTGTAAAGGTTCATGAAAAATGTGACTATGTGATGTACTTCTGAGTATAATAAGCTTGAGGTCAGTTTTGAGCCGAATCAATAACTTCCATTGATATGTTTAATTAGAGAAATTTATAATGATTTTTGCTTATGACCGGACGACCGACTTCGTCCATTCGCTTTAGTCCATTCAAACTTAGTATCCTTTTTTAACGTGGCAAAATCATCAAATGAGTCCTCCCATCCTTTGTTCCCGTCTAATGACTAAGTACCCTTTGAAATTTGGCAACAAACTAAAATTCAAAACAATCGATGCTAATCCACTTAACTTTAAAAATCAACCCATGCGTTTCCATATAAATTATAATCAACCCTCTATTTGCCGCCCCATTGGTTATGCCTGTCCAGGTGCAAAAATACATAAATAACCCAGCAGTTTAGGGTTACTTTGCGATATTCATTCAAATTCGCACGTTTGTAATATTGCCAATTATAAAATTCAGGGGTTGTTTTTTGTGTGACAGATGAATCAACATACGTTTTGTGGCGTTTAAAAGTAAAAATGATGAATCAGTTTTGTTTGAAAATTTTGATGAATTTGAATGGAGAATTCGTTGATATTTAAAATTTCTAGGGTTGGTAGTTTTGTAAGAGATACATAAATAATGACTTTTATATTCTATTTAATTATTATTTAATAAAACTGAGTGTTTCTGCCTGTATGGATAAGATGAAAGTTACAAAATAACTTTGCTAAAAAGAAAACAATATAATATTGTGATTTTTTTTAAATATAATGCTGATTTTAAGAGTCTTGTTTGTGGACACTATTTAGTTAAACAATAAGTTTTTTAAAGTTATATGATTCTAGTAGATAGGTACTAAAAGATTTGAAATAAAGAAGTAGCATTACTAGAACTTTTTTTTTCTTTTTAGCGTGGTAAAATCATCAAATGAGTCCTCCCACCCCGGGCAGGGCGGGAGGGACTGTCAGATTTCTACCGGCTAAAATCCACGGTGTTCTTCAGTATCCTGTTATGTACCGGGGTCACGGTAAGGAAATAATCCCGAAACCCCGGCAGGCTAGCATTACCAGAACTAGTAGAAGTTTCGTTCCAATCAAAGGTTCTAAAAACACTCTAACGGTCATAAAATGATGATAAGATTACTCTCTATCTTGAATAATTATTCTACTGCCTGAGCAATTTTATCAAATATTCCATTTTACGAATTGTATCGTTTGAAACTGGTATTTTTAAAACCCCGGAAAATAAATGATTGGAAAAACAAGAAAGTAAAAATTCAAGTACTTAATTTTATATCTATAGAAAACTGCCTACAGGCCATTTTTGGAATACATTTATATCCAGAAAGAGTTCAACAAAAGTAATAGAAAGTATGTTACCTAATCCAATACCACACACATGATACAAAACGTATCTATTAATTTTATGACAACACTCAACGTTGATATATTATCTATCAATAATGACAAACGTAGTAAAATTGCCTACAAACATCGTAAACAAGATGGATGACTTATCATGGATAGTTAGTAGGTGATAGAATATCAATATTAGATATATTTTCTTTTTTATTGCTTCATTATAATTTACTAGGTTAGGTTATAAAGAAAAAATTGAATAATAATGTTAGAGCTTATTTAAATAAACACTTAAAAGTACAATAGATTTTCTCTTTCTTAAGGCCTTCAGCCACGACCATGTCCGGGTCGACGGCGCGTTGTGTCCCACGCGCGCCTCAAAAAGCGTCAGCATAATGACGGGGCCCCCCTCTCAGAGGGCCAAAGCCTGCCGGGGTCGCGGGATTATTTCCTTACCGTGACCCCGGAACATAATAGGCTATTGAAGGACACCGTGGATTTAGTCAGCAGAAGTCTGACAGTCCCTTCCGCCCTGCCCGGGGTGGGAGGACTCATTTGATGATTTCAACACGCTAAAAAAAAAGGCCTTCAACCACAGAGAGGGATCTGATCCGGCGATCAGATCCGGCGATCCGATCCGGCGATCCCTAAATTCGATGCCTAGATACACAAAAATCCAAATAATTTCCTTTCGATTGAGTCACAGTAGTTCAGAACATCAGAAGGAACATTACAACGAACAAAAATATAAATACAAAACCCTTTTAACTCCATCACATTCCCATAAAACCGTCTCCCTTCAACTCTTAACTCACAGGTTGACAAAAACCACAGACAATCGAGAAATACAAGCCGAATCTATTTCCATAGACAACCGATGTCCGCGTTGGCCCACAGCCAACATTCTATCTAGTCTACGGCCGGAAAGCATTGCATTCTATAAATACCATAGACTTTGATGTGTTTCGATCTTTTAGTCTGTGATTGGAAATTTGATTCCTAGGGATGTGGGTTGGGTTGCCAGTTTCTAATCGATATTATAGAAAAAAGAAATTAACTGTACAATCATTGCAAGTTTAGAATTTTGTCGCCATCCATGTATCCTTTTGCTGCTTCTTAATTTTTTGCTTTTCTGGGAATATTGCTGCTAAATTATAAAGAAAATTTATTGTCACAAAATATACGCTTGGCAAGTCCAGATTGTATTGTACTCTATTTTGAACAGTTGCCAAGTCATCTGCAAATCTGCAACTAAGTATCTGCCACCTTTTTTTTCATCTTTGACACTCGTTTTAAGACAACATCCGAAATACAGTTACGAATACAGGACGAAAATAATCTTAATGAATACTAAGCAAAATCTTAACACCATTTATAGAATGTTTAGCCTAAATCTTTAGATTCAGAAGTATGAAATGTTGCTTAAAAGTACTTATTTTTCCAAAATTCTAAGAATTTGAAATACTTAGAGGTTGAAAGTTTGAGGTCGCAAGACTGTCTGAAAGGTAACCGTGACCCTGGAACGTAAAGGGCTATTGAAGGAATACCGTAGATTTTAGTGAGGAGTGATTTTACGATTATAACAAGCTGAAATAAAAAAGATTGTAAATGTCGATTACTTGAAAAAATAAAAGTTTGCTATAAGTACCTAAGTTAAATCGTAAGTTTGTCAATAAGAAATCTCATCGGCCTGCCTTTTGAAGAATCAGCAGTTTATGTCATAAAAAAATAAGTTTGTGAAAACAAACCACGTAGACAGTACAATAATTTTCAAGCCGATGAAAAACAACAACCAAACAAATGAATTTCAGTTACAGTCACAGACAAAAAGGCCGTGAAAAATTCATTGCACGTGTTCAATAATAAAATCATTTTCTCCGAAACTATTGCAGTGACCTGAAACAGTTTCAGTTTTTCATGAAGTATGTCATGTATTTCGGGCGGTGAACGTATGTGTTAAAATTAAATGGTGCGCGTGTCCATTGTTGTTTACGCTAAGGTATTTCTGAACGTTACCGTATGTATGATGTCATGAATGACTGGGATAAATGTAGGTTGGGAAAAATAAAATGTTTGTGAATGGATTTTGCAGCCTTTTTAAAGCTTTTAATAGATCTTTACAAAGCATTTCTTTTAAAACGAAAGGTTATCGTGAAATGTGACATGGCCTTATTAGATCATTACCTACAAAGCATTCGTTTTTATTTGAGTCCAAGTGACTTTGATGGACCTGATCTAAATGAACTGAAAATAAATGGTCAATTAGAGTGGTATATCATATTGCTAGTTATTCCCGAAGGGTTCTATAATGGTACACCCATATTTCGTCAGTTATATGTGTAAAAGGGGATGAGCTTAAAAGCTTTGTCAAACAGCAAGCTTGGCGTGGCGCGACGTTACCGTGGTGTTTTTGGGTTACGCCAAGGACACATGTCGCACCTTGGCAAAGCCTTAAATGACTAATAAATACAAATAGATAATAAAACGAGACGCCTTGAAAGTAATTACCATGGTGTACGTTAACAGGAGAAGAAAAAAGGAAGACATACAGTGGAAACAAACTTGTACATCGCATCATACAGTGTAAACGAAAAACAAACGTAAAAAAAGAAATGATATTTACAATTTCACACATGTGTAGAGTACCTACCCACATCTCACACGTTTTTACGATTTTCTTCATGACTCAGGTATTACTCATAGCTGTGCTAATAAAATGTGTGTTTGTTCGTTTTTTTTAGGGTTGCTACTAACAGAAAAAAAGATTTTATTACGTCTTTTAAAAATCTACTTTTTTTTTCATTTTTACCATGTTTTAAGCCCTGGTAGTGGCTTAAACAGTATTTTTTTTTAAAGGCCCTTACTAGGAATTTCTTCCTGAATCGTAGATACATTTACAAGTATTGTAATTTACATCGAAAAAAACCGACACCTGGAACTCGTATGAATTTTCATGAACTTCTAGGTCAAAAAAAAAAATTACCGCAAGAAAGATTACACGTTAGTAATGGATTCAAAAGTTGATAGTTTTGTGTTTGTTGGCAAGACCTCGGTTGCTTGGTTGCTAAGAGCATTGTATATTCTGAATCCGTCACAGGTTCAAATCTTGCTCGTGGTCAAATTTTTCCACAAGATAAACTATTTGAAACCTCAACGAATTCATTAATGCGGATAGTGTTTAAAAATCCACCCAACTTCACAAACTTTAAAATATGTAGTAGCAATATTATTTAATAGACTTACGTTCAGAAGTCCACAATAAAGTTGATTAACTAATAAGTTCTCATTTGCTTACCTGTAATCAAAAGAAAAAATAAATTAGAGAATTTTCACATCATTTAGATGAATTTTAGAGGTACGATTTGTAAAGCAATAAATTTGAAAATTAGTAAAAGTAAAAGTTTGATTGGTAACCCTAATTTGTATTCTAAAATCTAAGTCACTGTTATTTGTTTAGTAGCAGCTGAGATATATTATTTTATAGACTAAAATAATCTTCAACAACAAATATATTTTATGAATCACAATGATTTGGGAGGAAATGCAAAAATGAGGTTAAGACTGTTTATTTAGTCTGCTGGATTATTTAATATCTAGCTAGACGGATGGAAAAAAAATATAATAAATCAGCTACTCATGGAAAATGTCATAACTATTATGTATGTGTATATGTATACAGAATAACTTTAAGTTAAATATCTCAAAAGATGTTCCTATGCAAATGAGAAATTGTAAATACTTGCAATCGCGGTAAAAGATTGTTGAGGACCTAGGTCCTCATTCTTAAACGTTTCCGGACTCTAAGAATTTCTCTTGTATCGTGAGTGCATTAACAAACTTTTAATCTCATACACCTGTAGGTCATAGAAATATTTGACCCGTGCGATAATCAAATCCACAACACACACCGCAGCAGTCAATCGCTCAAACATTGCGTCAACCATGCCAAACTCAAAAATTGCAAAAGACCCCAAAACGACACAAAAACTCTATTTTAACTTAACTCTATTTTAACCTCATATGACTTAATAAAAAATTATCCTATAGGCTATAAGTAGCAATGACACAAGATTCACACAAAAAATGACCCAAAAATCTTCACTTCAAAAACATGCCACCCATTTTACACCTCTACACAACCCATAGAGATATAATTCACACTCTAACACATGCAACAGGCCATATGTTCTGGCACGTGGCAACATGGGATCCGCCCACCATGACTGCATAGATAACGCCATTGATTAGACCATAGAATATAGAGGCATGTGTGTCGATGGGTAGGGTACGGAGGTCGGTGGATTTGCAGTTGGTGGTCTTATTTATAAGAAGTACTGTTTACATAAGAATAAAAATTGCACCAATACAAATTGTTTCAGTTTTCGCAAGATTTTGATTTCTTGGCCAGGGGCTGTGTCAGGGGTAACAAAGTCAAAGTCGACGGTGGAGCGAGCTTACCCAGACGAAGCCTGTTCACTCTAACTTTGAAGAGATTTGGGTTGTATGCGTTCCGAAATATTGGCGCAAACAGAGTGTCCTGGGCCCGCGGGACTAACTAGTAACCGTGGCCCCGGAACGTAAAGCGCTATTAAAGGATACCGTGGATACAAATCTGACAGTTTTCCCGCCCTGCCCTGTGTGGGAGGACTCTTTCGATGATTTTACCACGCTAAAATAAAGCAGAGAGTTCCACATTGTTGAATGTGGAAAGCTCGTGCTAATTACTGGAATGGCCACAATCCTAAATAATTAAATAAACTTGTTGTGTATTGTATCTAGAAATACCTAAAGCCTGATAGGCAATAATCCAGCAGTTGGATTCAGAGTCACTGGATTGTGAAGTAGGCACGTGCTCTATGCCAATTTATTATGATGAGACGGTAGTTTGTATAAACAACAACAATAGCCTTAACATTTTCTACATAACAGAGTTAAACACACTTTTCTAAAGATCATGTCTTCACTATTTCCCAGTGACTTACTCACCCAATATGGAACTACCACCATCTGTTCACCCCATATAAAGAAAAATAGAAAGTATAATACACACTGCGGGTGCCATTACCAACTAAGTTGTGAAGCAATTAGAAAAATCGCCACTTACTGGCATAGTTTACAAACCGCTTTCATTGATCAATTAATTAATTAAAAAATACCCACTTTTCCTTATAAGAGCAAAAGCAATAAGTAGTTGTTAATTTATTTTATTTTTAAATGGGTCGGTTTGACAAGGTGACTAGTGATGTGACTGTGAAGGAATACTTATCGATAGTTGTTATCGATGCTATAAGGGAAAACCCATTTATCGAAATATTATTTATGGGATGTTACATGACTTGTGGTTTGTATTTAGACTAACTATAGATTGTGTTTTTGGAAGACCTACAAAATCAAGTAATTGTAAAAAAAAGTAATTTCTGTGAAATACTCCTCGGAAAACTAACTGCGTTTTTGAGAATACAAAAATAGTCCCATAAAGAGAATTCGTGAGCTCATGGTCGCCTAATCTATACATATAGATAAACAGGACTCAATTTATAGATACTACTTTTACTATACTTCAAGACAGAACCCACATTATATTCGATTATTTAGGTATAAAAGTTATTTCACCACAGAATCTTGGCAATCCATTTACGATATTACCTGCCAATTTAGTAACAGGTAATCTATATAATTTTCAGAAAAATAAGCGTAGGAATCTCAGGGAACAGCAAAATGGCGATCGATTCGCGATGGTATATAATTTAACGATATTAGTGAACAATTTAATCTATTTTATTGCCCTTTTTACTTTAATCATATAGTTTTCGCGTCTTCATTTCCTTTTATAATAAATTGGTTTTTCTTGGAGCTGTGTGAGTGAATCTTTTAATAAAAATAAGTCATTATTTAATATTATTATACATTACAGGCGCAATACTTTGTGTAATTTATGTCAGCACCACTGCTTTCAAAACGTAGAGGGAAACATCGTGAGGAAACCGGCATGCCCTAGAACCAAAAATTCGAAGACATGTGACATCCACCAACCCGCACTGGGCCCGCGTGGTAGATTACGTCTCACTCACTCGCAGTGGGAACATTATAGGCTGATGATTACAGTCGAATATGTGATCAATTTTGTGTAGTAAGACATTTTCATCATCTGCTAAGCCTTTTCGCAAATACTATATTGTAGTCGACTTCTACCAATACAAGTTTTGTTTACGTTTACGGAGCTGCCCACTGAGTTCTATAAAATCTTTAAACTGCCTATAAAATCTCTACAACCCAAACTGAGAAGAACGTTGTAAAACTTAAAAAAGGAATCACCAAACTAATCTGCAAAACAAATCATAGATTTTTTTATCACAGACATTGTAGCTAGTATAAGAAGTCAATGGATTATTGATAGAGTTAGACATAACATAATACAACCTTGCTCTAGGCAACGTTTTAACACATTAAGCTACTTCTCAAATTTCAAAACAAAAAAGCCAAAATACAATGATTCACTGAAAACATTACATTATATATACTTCCTGCACAATGTTACAGTAAATCGTATAATAACATTTCATGGTTGCATTTGGTTTAAAATAACTCTATTACCTAACTTTTGATGTAACAAGGTCATAAAGACTGTGTTTTTGATTCAATGTTATTATATAAAAGCGCTTTGAATTAAATTACTGGTACGTTATTCTCAACTCTTTTACGGACATTTAGAAACGAACAAATTTCAAAAAAAAAAAGAAAGTGGATTGTCGAAATCGAAAAATATTTAAAAGTTAAGTTTGAAATTGTATTGTTTGTAATTTTGTTAGAAACTATTTAACTCCTAAGAAGTTTAATGGTTAGTATTGTTACTTTCAGGCAAACGAAGAAGCCATTGGCTTAATTTACAGACACGGGTAATAAACAGCGAAAAAGCAATAATTAAAAAAAGTGTATTAACCACTTCCCTGTCCGATGAATCACATGTGACTCACGACTATAGTTTAGGTATTGTGTCTGCTGCGCGGACAGTGAAAGTGTTAAGTATGAAAAATAAAACAGTTTGAAAGCTGTTTTTTTTAGCGTAAACCAAAAATGGCTATGACAACTCCAAATAAAGCATCCATAAGCATCTATTTACATTATTCATCCACTTATGAACTGAACTTTAATGTAATTCTAGAAAACTATCGATAAAATCTGTCCCGGCACTAGTAGGTAACCCTTTAAAGGTAAGAACAGAAATCAAAGACTAGCTTGGCCTCCATATAGGGCTCGTGACACTTACACTCAAGACAACTGGGACAGACGTTAGTAGGACAAACAGACAGACGTATAATGGATATTTTTAATATTAATAGACTATCAGCTGTCTTTGAAATTGAAGTTAGAGAAATTTAAATTATGCAGGATTACTAAGCAGAGTCGAATCTTACCTACCTATGGTGTTTGGGAAAGGAATTGTGGTATTTCATCTGACGGATAAGTTAACTGAATCCGAGGTGAAAAAGCAAGCCATTTTTAACCGACTTCAAAAAAAGGAGGAGGGTCTCAATTCATCGGAAGCTTTTTTTACGTAATATCTCGAAAATAAAAATGTTCTTTATTTAAAAATTTTCTTTATTAATTGAAGTTTGTTTGAACTGAAACTTTATTTCACGTCCACAATATGTGCCGTACTTTAATGATGATAAAAATATTAAAATTTTAATGATACGTGGGTTCTCATGCAAAAAAAAAATATAGCGACTAAAAACAGAGTTTTAATGATTTGACTTTCGCCAAAAATCCCACAGGCCCCAGCTAGCGGGATAAAAATAACCCTAGATCCCAATTGAGGTCACTGATATCTGTTTCATCCATATTCGTTCAGTCGTTAATAAAGCGAGACAAATTAACGAACATAAAAACAGACAGACAGAGTTTGACTTTCTATTAATGATACTGAACTTCGTTTTGATATTAAGAAACATTGTAAATTAATATGATTTTCTCCGTTATCCTTTCTGAGCCTACCAGTTGCTCCATAATAGTACAATTTGATCCCAATCAATTAAATAAAACTTGCATTATAATCCACGATTCCAATCTAAGAAGATCAGACTATTAAAATCTAGGTTTCTATACCATTCAGCTGATAGTCAAGTCATTATTTTACTCCATAAATGGGATTACTTATATCTATTATAGCAAATGAACATCAATTATACAAAAAAATGGTGCAACAGGTGTGGAAAATTAAGTCTAGTTTTTTATAGGAACCTACTTACTAAATAGGTTGACAACTACAATTAACTTTGATCAATGGTTGACAGTCCATCTGGTAGAAATTGGTCAAGGCTACTGGTCTACTTTAATAAATTATCTACTGAGGAGTATTCCTATGTCTTTTCGTTGAAGTGGTGGACGTCAGCAGACGATCTCCGGCCACCGTAGGCGCGGGCATGCGGGCAGGGAGTAAAGGGCAACTCGCTGCCTGACCATGGACCTTGCCCGGGTCGACAGACGGCGCGTTGTGTTCCACGCACGCCTCAAAGAGCGTCAGCAAGATGACGGGGCCCTCTAGAGGGCCAAAGACTGCCTTGCTCACGGGGCTCATCTCATTACTGTGACCCCGGAACACAAAGGACTATTGAAGGACGCCGTGGATTTTAGTCAGTACGAGAGCCGCTGTTCCATTTTTCAAAAAAGAAACGCTGTAAATACTGGAAAAACGCTGTAAAGTAAAGGAGTGAAAATTCGTGCTAAGGGTACAGTAATAGCATTAGTTAAATGAGACAGGATGCTACTGTCTTTATTCTGCAAAACTAACGACGCTTATAGATTAGAAGGGCCCCAAGCCCCCAAACAAGTCTTGATCCGGGGCCTGTAAATTCTGGCCTAGCTACGCCACTGAGTTTAACCAAAGCTTCCGACTGCACATACCGATTAGTCCCACAGAAACCTGTCTAGAATATAATTACATGCATATTTGAGTTATTCAAAGATGGCGTTATTTCGTGTTAATGTTAACACAAGTGTTAGGCGCGTCGCGTAGTAAAATACATTCCTTCGCGCATGTGGCCGTGTGCAAAGAGTAGCGTAAGGCAGAGGCTACACACAGGTTTTAATGAAGATGTTATGACAGATAATGATAAAGAGAATTCTCAGATGGATTAGTAATATTGAGAGAAAGTGAATTGAAGATGGAATTATACGCACGTGCTACACACAGTGATTTATCCATATTTTTGTCAAAACACTTCTTATTTCTAAGATGCCCTTTAGAATCCTCACTAATAGGTATCTTTTCTATTACTATAAGCTTATTTTAGTCCATTGGTGGGCAAAGGTCTTTAGCACCCCTTCCTCTATTCCCATCTAGAGCCAATGTGAGTGAGTAATTCTAAATTTTCTTCATCTCATCCCACCATCATTCAACAAGATCTGCTTGCTGATCTGATTCTATAAGAGAGCTCTACATACTGGCTATTTTAATATTTTAATCAACCATAAATAAGACAGAAAACTTCTTCCTTTGCATCAGTATCGAACATCAAAGAAAGTTGGTTTCAAAACAAAGTAATAGTAACAAAAAAGAGCAGTGGTGGCCCATAGTAGTATCGGTCCCGAGTTACGAGTTGTAGGTCGTGGGTTTAAACCGCCAGGCGCAAATACTTTGTGTAATTTATTTCATCACTACTGCTGTCAAAACGGTGGAGGAAAACATCGTGAAGAAACCGGCATGTCCTAGAACCAAAAATTCGAAGACATGTGACATCTACCAATCTGCACTGGCCGCACTCCCTCTCACGCAGAGGAGTCCTGTGTCCCAGCAGTGGGAACATTATAGGGTGATGATGGTGAATAGTAACAAGCTGTCACCATCAATGTCAATTGGACACAAATTGCATGGGACCACCAACTATATCGAATTGTATCTAAGTGTAAATTAACATTTTTACCTATTCATTCAAGGGAAATAAAATAACCACGTGCTGTAACGTTTACGTATGATTAAGTCATAGTACGAAATAGTCACCAAAAATTGACAGCATCAAAGCTAATAAAGCTTTGATGCTGTCAATTTTTGGTGCAATAAGCTGCCGCTTTGTTATTGTAGCCTCTGTCTCCCACGCTACTCTGTGATCTCATTTCTCACACATAACACGCATTGCCCGTTTAACGCATCTTTATACTATTTTTTATTTTTTTATTACAATTTACTTAAAGTTTACTCACTGGACGTAATAGACCATTGTTTAAGGGTTTTTTGTTATGTTTTTGTGAGTTCCCATGATTGTGACTATTGAAAATTTATGTAGGTGAATGGGAATTTAATGGTTTTTATTGTATTTGCGACGTTTTCTTGGACAAAGGAATTTGTACAAGTTATCGAGTTTTGACATCGTAGATTGGGTTAATCGCCTTTGACAAAATCTGACCAGCGATTGTGATAATGCGTTAGAAGGTTTCCACGGCACTAAAATGTATTATTGAAAAAACAGAGTGAAGTTTAGTTAATACGAGTCCTTTCCGCCCTAGCTAGAGCGGGTAAAGTCATTTGGCAATTTCACAAACCTTTGAAACAAAACATGTACTAATGACATTAAAATCGAGAAGATTTTTATTATAGTTTTATTTTTGTAAACGAACCAACGACACAAGAGAAATTCTCTTCTAAAGATATAGAAAAAAAATATAATTACAAAAAAACGCATTTTAGGTATTTCGGTGCTTAAGTCTTTTTGCCTTTCCAATGACGATAATATCCCTCGTTCGGTTTGACAACCAGTCCGGTTGACCAAACTAGGCCACAAAACAATGCCATTCGAAATCAAGATTTAGAACCTGCAATGCCAAAATTCATCATCATCATCAGCGTATAATTTTTCCACTGCTGGGACACAGGCCACCACGCGGGACCAGTGCGGGTTGGTAGATGTCACATGTCTTCGAATTTTTGGTTCTAGGACATGCCGGTTTCCTCACGATGTTTTCCTTAACCGTGAGAGCAGTGGTGATGAAATAATTTACACAAAGTAATGCGCCTGGCGGGGTTCGAACCTACGACCTACAATTCGTAAGTCGGGACCGATACCACTGGGCCACCACTACTGTTGCTCTGGTCCCTAACCAAACTTAGTTACCAATTAAAACGAGAACCATCATATCCTGGAAAACTAAATCAGTACCACTCAATGTAAACTACTTACATTCATCTAACAAGAGACTGCAAGGCGACTCAGTACAAAACAGACCTGAAAAACTTCATCCATCTTTGAACCAGTTCACGGAAAACGTTGGATTAATCATTCGGATGGTAAAAGACAATCTGGCAGTTTGCCACATGAGAAATGGCGGTTACATCATTTTATCTAACCGCTATTATGAATGCGAAAGTTTGAGAATGGATGAATGTTTGTTACTCTTTTACGCTAAAACTACTGTACGAATTTCGTTGAAACTTTGCACACGGGTAGTTTATAACTTAGATTAAAATGTCAGATACTTTTTATACCGACAAATTAATGCTATCCTTTATTTAAAAAAAAAAAAAACGTTGTCCTACACTACGAACTTCTCGGGTGTCGTGTGTGCGTTTATAAACATAGAAACATACATAACCACCCAAACCTGGACAGCTACTTGCGGGTCATACATAAGTGTGGGGCATGCATAAGTGTTTGCGGGTCATACATGAGTGCTTGCGGGTCATACATAAGTGTTTGTAGGTCATACATAAGTGTTTGCGGGTCATACGTAAATATTTGTAGGTCATACATAAGTGTTTGTTCAAGGGCGGGAATCGAACCCACGACACTTTGCACAGCAGTCGATCGCCAATCCACTGCAACACCCATGCCGTCAAAAAGTTTGACTCTTGGGTCAATTATCGAACTCTTCACAGGCGAAGTCACGAACAAAAGTTAGTGCAATACATTGGTAAACATAACGTGGAAATAACAAATGATTATTGACTTTTATTAGCTGTAAAAGTGATGTTTTTCATACTGCGAATTCAGTTAGCTATTTTTGGAATGAAGAAATTAAAAACGTCGTAAAATTTTCCTATTTGGGTTTGCTTGTTCCATTATTATCGTTTTTGTTTCTATAATCTATGTCTTCGCCAACACAGTAGTAGTTTTTTTCTTTCAGTTGTAACCTAAATTCTTTCATAGTAGAAGTAGTAGTTAAAGTTATGATCTAGTTAAGTTTTCTTTTAATTTAGTATTTTTATGACGGTGAAGGAAAACATCGTGAGGAAACCGGCATGTCGTAGAACCAAAAATTCGAAGATATGTGACATCTACCAACCCACACTGGGCCTGCGTGGTGGAAAATGGCCCATTCTCTCTCACTGAGAGGAAGCCTGTGTCCCAACAGTGGGAACATTATAGGCTGATGATGATGACCACGATAAAAAGAGCATAGCAACCAATCAACGGTTTATACAGCGCATCCTGGACAAAAATAAACTCCTGCCAAGGTTATGTAAACAGTTAACTCCTTCGAACCCGTTGTTTACAACTCCATACAAATATTTTGTATGAAAGTTTACAATATAACGGTTCGGGGAAAATATTGAACGCGAAGACTAGGTCAGTGTGACGAATTCAAGATCGTGCGCGTCATTTGATGAGCTGTTTTAAAATAAATGGGAATAATGAAGAGTTTCCTGTTTTTCATTTTTTGTATGGATGACTTAATACTCGGTTTTTAAATTGAGAGGGTTATGTGAATTATTTTAGAATTTTATAGTTACATCAACATTATCGAATGAGTCCTCCCACCCAGAGCAGGACGGGAGGGACTGTCAGACTTATACTGACTATTAATCCACGGTGTCCTTTACGTTCCAGGGTCACGGTTACGCGATGAGACAGTCTCGCGACATTATCAAACTATGCTGGAGTCAACTTTCAGTCTAACCAATGGAACCGATTTCCAGTATTTCACATGTAGCCTGACATATTTTTTTCAGGAATGTTCGCATGTTAGAAAAATTCAGCAAAATTCACAGCCCCGGTCAAAAAAATCGTTTAGTCCACTCTCGACCCCTCGACCCCTAAAAAAAGATTTGCTCATTGGTTTCCTCTCAACCCCTAAACATAGTTCACTCTCGACCCCTAGGGGGTGAGAATGAATTTTCATACAAAGGACCCGCACTTTGAGTCCACTCTCGTCCCCTAGTATGATAATTAATATTTTGGTACAGTGACGTACTAAAGGCGAAATTCAGAAATTGGTATTTAGAAAGACTGCCTCGTCGGTCTAGTGGTCGCCAGCGCAACTGCTGAAGCACTGATTCCTGGGTCAGGCAGTGTTTCTAGGTTTTCTATTAGGAGTTTCTCACCAACTACGGAGTCTGGATTTATTATTTTATTGTTATTCTTGGCTGATGGCAATTTTGGGCAGGTTTACGTTAGATTTTGGGTGTAATTATAAGGTACAGTTTTGTTGAAGTACTTGTGCACGCACCGATCACTTGGTAACTACACAATTACGAGAACGAATGTGGATTCTTACGAATAAGGATTAAAACAAAATATAATGACGGTATTTTAGTTGAATATTATGAAACTACTAGCACTTTGCCCGCGACTTCGTCTGCGCGTGTTTCTAACTTTGAACTCAGCGAATTTAAATCAATCTTAGTAGACAAACTGATTTTACGATTTTCACCCCGTAAGGGGTTGATTTATGAAATAAAAATACGCATCCTTTATTCGATTGAGAGATAAATTAATGTGTCAAGTTTTGAGTTTATCGAAGCAGGCAGTAAAATCCTTCCCTTAAAACTTTATTACCTCTTTTCACCAATTTAGGGAGCGATTTTTGGAAAATCTATAAATGGAGGGTAGTTTAAAAAAACTATTAATGCCCATCTTTTTTATTTACTTAAACTCATATTCGTACCAAGTTTCAAGTTTATAAACCCAAGGAATAAGATTTTACATACAAAGGTTTTCACCCCTTTTCACCCCCTTAGAGGTAGATTTTCGCAAAATCCTTTCTTAATGCTCACCTACATAATAATTTGCAACTATCATCAAAAATTCAGATTTCTACGTTTAGTGGTTTATTACCCTCCCTTTAAAACTTGAATACCCCTTTTCACCAACTTGGGGGATGATTTTCGAAAAATCCAAAAACACGTGTTTGATTAATTCTTATCTAGTATAATAAAGACTGATTTTCAAATTCATTGGCTCACGCGTTATGATTTTCCCATACAAACTTTAACATCGCCTAGATTACCAATGGAGGGTAGTTTTAACCCTTAACCACCTAGCATACGTCTCACAGACCCTGTTAAGTTTAAAATCCTAAATATTTTTGCGCGGGAGTGTCGTATCATGTTCTTCCTTCCTATACCTTTTCCCCACGTCCTTCAATACCGTGCAACGACCCGTCGAGGTTGGAGGGATTCGCGTTTGCCTCAGGTGAGTAAATAAATACATGCTGGGGTCTGAGAGACGTATGCTAGGTGGTTACGTGATTATTTCAAATCATGTATTTCTTTATTATTTTAGTTAAAATAGCACATAGACAGTCCGTTATTAGGAGCTGGTTGGAAAAAGAATTATCAGACAACGATAATATAACAAACGACCAATATAATGACGCGAAGAATGTTCATACAATCTTGTTCTGGAAGAAAGTTGTGCGTCTTATTCCAAATGCGAGCGGCCAGATACAGTTCAAGTAAACACTGTATCACACAGTAATATTCCTTTAGAGTGGTGGTCAAGTGTTTTTAACTGAGGATGATGTGCCGTTGGCGGAAGTTCGTCCGAGAAGAAGAAAAAATATTTTATGATCGCTTTCGTTGGTCATCAACCCCAACCTCTTCGAGATCGCAAATCTACATCATAATATAGTAGAGGAAAGATAAGGTATAAATACAGCATACCAGAATAACCTGAATACATATGGAAAGTCATGAAAGTAATGTGAAATTGCACCGTGATATACGTGTAGGTATACAACGTATCTTCCAGAACAGCGCAACCCCTCCAGCAGCTGCCCCAGGCAGCAGCAGTGCTGAAGGGCCATTGATAATTCGCAAAAACTGTAGTGTACTACGAAACACAAAACACGATACATGTCTTTCGAATGAAATGCGCTAATTTGCCTTGAATGCTCAAATGAGATGTGTTTTTGATGTCGTGAAAAGATATAAGTTTAGAGTCTGCAATTTTGTTTAATTTATTATTTTAATCAGAATTTTATATTTTTTCCATGTTTCTTGTCGATTTAATATTACAAAAATTTTAAGAAGAATTTTCTGTTGCTCAATTTTTTTTTGTAAATCTCAATTTCCAAACGTATTAGTAAATAAGCATAAAATAAGAGACTGCACCAATGATTGGGGGTTAAAAGTATATAAAGTCGATTTCCATTTGCCTTTTGTTTATAATATTTGAATTTAATAATGTTCAAAACAGATTTTTTAATAAAAACAATACCCTTCCATAATATTTATAACAATAGTGCACATTTAAGTCTGGGGGTCCTACAGACGTATGTTAGGTGGTTGTGTGACAATAATATGTGCTAGGTAGTTAAGGGTTAAAAAAATAGTGCTGCTAATCTTATTTATTTACTGGTGTTCTTATTCGTGGTAAGTTTCAAGTTTATAAACCCAAGGAATAAGATTTTTCATACAAAAGTTTTCACCCCTTTTCACCCCCTTAGAGGAGGATTTTCGCAAAATCCCGTCTTATTGCCAATCTACATGGTAGACTGCAAATGCTGTCCAAAATGCAAGTTTCTGCGTTAAGCGGTTTCGGCTGTAGTCGTGTCAAAAGAAAAACCCCTGTTCTTTTATATATATAGATAGGGTAGACTGATGATTTTTCATCGTAACTGTACTTGGGGGTCGAGTGGAAACCAAAATTTGGCTTCAAAATGAACTCCACTTTCGACCCCCAAGGGTCGAGAAAAAACTGTAGTTAGGGGTCGAGTGGACACTTTAATTCTTGGGGGTCGAGGGGACGAGAGTGGACTAAACGAAAAAAATTACATTTAACATGACATGGTAGGTAATTAAAATAAAGAACACAACAAAAAATAATCCGAATTGGTGCAGTCTTTAGGGAATTATGAGCATACAAACAAATAGAGACTTTGTTTTATACTATCTAAAGATGAAGATGAAGCCGTTGGTCCCGGCTGTCATTTGTAGATCTTTGACAGTCGTTAGGTACAAATTTTGTCAGAAGCTCTAAAAGCCTGTCTACCAGCCTTACCTTAGTCGTATTACACAGTTACCGGGTTGAGGAAGTCCAATAGGCAGTCGCTCCGTGTAAAATACTGAAATTCAGCTGCATCTGGTTCGACTGGAAGCCGACCTCAATATAGTTGGGAAAAGACTAGGCAGATGTATGTATAATAATGTAAAGATAAAGATGTAACAATGCCAATAACACAGGTAACAATAAAATACACTCGATTTCAAATAGCGACGACACGGTTGGCCCAGTAGCTGAGCGATTGACTGCCGCGAAGTGTTTCGCGGGTTCGATTCCCGCACGGAACAAATATTTGTATGATCTACAGATAGTTGTTCCGGGTCTGGGTGTGTATGTGAGTTTCTATGTTTGTAAACGAACCCACGATACACGAAAAGTTCCTAGTGTGGGGCAACTTTTAAAAAAAAAACGAATTATTACATCTAATGACTGCACACGAGTGCAGTATCTATCGAGACACTGTCATTGGTGTTTACTTTATGTCTTAATTAAAATGGCGCGAGTTTAATTAGCAATGACAGTTGATGGGCAAGTTTACACTGTTTTATGATTGGTGATGATTAATAAAAAAGTCGTGCAGCTTCTTTGCCATATTGTCTCAATTGTTTTCAAGAGGAACAAGATAACCAGTTATCAAAATATCATAAAAAATACAAGGAGCCTTAGACTTTCTTCAGTCTTAAAAATCTTGAAACTTAATTGTATACCTACCTGGAAAATACTCGACACGTTTAGTCAAAATTCTCTAAGATCACCATCTAATCGAAATAAACAGAGGATACTCGTACTTTCAATGTCAGTGTATATCGACGAGAGGACTTAAAGTACACGATATCCCTAATCAGGTAGTATCTATGGATATGTAGGTAGGACTGGCCTGTTGGTCTAGTGGTTAGTGACCCTGACTGCTATGCCGAGGGTCGTGGGTTCGATTCCCACCCAGGACAAATGTTTGTGTGATGAGCACGAATATTTTTTCTGTGTCTGGGTGTAATTTATCTATAATACACATATGTATGTATTTAGAAATATAAAAGTATGTTTATCAGTTGTCTAGTACCCAAAACACAAGCTCTGCTTAGCTTGGGACTAGATGGCGTTGTGTGATAGTTGTGGAATATTATTATTATTATTAATTAGGGATTTCTTCTTCTCTATCCTCCCAAAATGTGGTAGCATTCTACTACGAGGATCAATGCTTTTTACGTTCTTTTTGATCGCATAATAATTATGGTAAATGACATCAAGGCCGGTGACCCTAGAGATGGCGATGGCAGACCAAAAAAGACTTCTAAAAAAATACTTGTTAGAAAAATGAAGAGCAAAGTTTTTCTTTACCCAAAAGTGGGCTAAAACAGACCAGAAAAGTTGAGTACAACACTAAGAATTAACCTTCATTCATTTCCAACGGTTACACAAACAGTTACAGTACAATATATTAGAAATAGCGGTCGATTCATGCGCGTGAGTTGGCCGGCGGATCCTGAAATAATTTATATTATAGTCGTATACGGCGCACATGTGCTGTAACGTTAGACGGGTTGCGCAAACGCATGCTGTGTGTTCACATTGTGATGACGATACGAGAAAATGGTTAAGAGGAAGGAGGATATTTCAGTATTTGACTTTTCCTTACTTTGTAGGGACTTACAGTCTTAGTACTGGATACTGAAAATCAGTATTTTACAGGGAGTGACTTTCTATCTGACCAATGGTGAAGAGGAAGGAAGATATTTCAGTATTTGACTAGCCTTTTCCTAACTTTACAGGGAGTAACAGTCTTACTGATTACTGCAACTGAAAATCTGTTTTAAAGGGAGTGACTTTTACCTGACATGAACAACCCAGTTACTGAGTAAATCCCACTTTGTTTGTGTTCCAAGCACCAGTAAGTAGTAATAATTACAAGCCTGTTCTAGCTTAATCATGCGGGCACGTGGACGGCGAGTTATGGTTGACTTGCCGTTCAATTATGGACCATGCCCGGGTCGAAAATGCGTCGTGTTCCACGCGCGCCTCAAAGAGTTGTCTGCAATCTGATCTCTGAGGGCCAAAGCCTGCCGGGGCCTTTGAAACGTAAAGGGCCATTGAAGGTACACCGTGGATTTTAGTCAGTATAACATAGGTTACATATAACATAGGCTATGTTATAACATAGGTAGGTACCGCTATTTTTTATCGTCTTAAAATCATCAAATGACGTGACAACGTCATAAGAAAATACTGCACTTACGTTGCTATAAACAAACAATTGACACGCCGTTGCTATGGAACGCTGCAGAGCGAGGTAACGCCGCATGACGTCATCTTTTTTCGTGCGTGCAGCCCTCCATCGAATTATATATACAGGGTGTAAGGGACATCGACGCACAAACGGATACCGTGGGTCCAGGACATGATTTTGGACACCCCCGTGTTGGGATTTTTCGTCGGTAATGTTTAGGTTCCTAATACTATACAGGATGTAAGGGAACAGCCTGTATAAGACGTTGTCACGTCAAAAGCTTAAAATCGTGCCGTATATTACAAAAAACGTCCCCATTTCTTCGTATCACAAAGGAAACGTTCACCAAAAGATAAACTTCACACAGGAATTAGGTCGAGCAGACTTTCTGCGATGGTCGTACATTTCCTCTTTTTATGGGACATTACAACCGTGTCATGTACTTGTATAATTACGGTGTTAACATGAAAGGGAAGACAGAGAACTTGCTTTAACTTGACTTGTTTTACTTTCGTTGTGTTAAAAAGTGTGGAGTTATTTTTTAAAGTGTGTTTATAAATTTAATGTTTTTATTTTTTGGAGGGTTATGGGTTTGATGTTATGCAGCAACAAACAGCATCATGAAACAATATGAAAATGTATTTAAGGATAAAACCTGGTTTCAAAAACGAAGTAAGCTTTGATTTCAGCCTGAAAGCGTCTGCTGCTGGTAGATCTCCCCACATCCTCACCTCAAACCTTCGTCAATCTAGTGATTTTTAACAAACTTTACCATCATCTTCATGATTTCAGCCCGAGATCACTGCTGAGTCCGAAAAACAGATATTGGCAGAAAAAGAGGTTTCTGACATACATGTCGGTTCTTCGGTGCATCCCTCATCAATCTGTTAAACCTCGTAATTTTGCATATATCATCAACCCAAGGCACTTTGGGACGGCCTTTATAATATTAGAAACGTTTTTTCGAAGAAGTCACTTTACGAGCGCCTTACGAACACCCTTTATACATAATTATGCGAAAACGCTTCAAGCGCCTTACGTTTACATAACAGATTACTGATCTGTTCAGTCAATATGTTTGCTTAAAAACCATTTTTAAACACTTTGTCACAGAAAACAAATTGCAAGCAAAATTACTATCAAATCAATCACCAACTCCTTGTAAAGATAAAAATAACCGCAAATTACCATGAAACAATAACACGTCTAAAATAGGTACCGCCAAGAGTTCTGCTTACCCCGAAAAGGAATAAAATACAAGTTCACTTGAAAACTTGTTGAACTAACCGACAAGAATGAGTGGGGCAAAAAGCTGTAACAGCCAAAAATTAACAACAACCATTTTGGTTTGGGTAGGGTTACCAGAAACGCGGAAATATCTAAGATTACCATGGCTCTGGAACACAAAATGACAAAGAACAAAGAAGCAAGGAGATTTTCAGTGTATTAGGAATTCGAGGATTCTTTTCAACCATACTAATTCTGCGAAGATGTGACCATAAGGTTCTCGAATGGAGACCACGCACCCGCTAGCGCAACATAGGACGTCCACCCACTAAGTGGGCAGACGATCTTATGACGGCCACAGGATCACGCTGGACGCAGGCCGCTTACAACCGGTCTTACTGGAAGTCTTAAGTCTTTTGTTCAGCAGTGGACATCTTACGGCTGATATGATGAATTCTGCGAAGGCCTCCCCCAATGACTTCCAGTTTTCACGATCCAGTGCCAAAGTAGACCACTGATCATTGGTTTTGTCCTGTTCCTCCCGCCATCAACAACGAAGTCTACCGTGACGCCTAGTGGCTGTGTCAGGGCTCCACAAAGTGGTTATTTTGGCCCACAGCTCATTTGAGCATGCGGCAGACGTGGCCAGACAAGACCCATTTTACTCATCGTTTCAATCATTTGATAGTTCCATCATGGTCTTCAGAAATCCCTTGGGCTTGCAAGTAGACCGTCAATGTCAATTTTGAAACATCATTAGACATCTGTCATTAAAACACGACGGTAATATTAATTGTTGTTAGATTGTCAAGGTTGACAACCCTGCCCTCGTATTTAGGTGACAAAGCGTTATTACCAATAATTGAGCTCGGCGCACACCCAAGTTTCATCAAGCGTGAACAGCGAATAAAGATATCGGATCGGTTCAGCATGATGAGTTGAGGATGTGGGATTGTCCTTACCTGTAACAAAAGAAAAGAGATTTTGTTAGAACACTGAAGAAAAAATGAAAATATGATTGAAATAGGTATAATTTCAGGATAATTATCCAATCAGGTCTATGTATATTGGATGGATTACTTAGCTCTTGTGCTTTCTGTTTACCACATTTTAATAACCATAAAATAAAAGTAAACACAGCAGACGTTGAATGGATTAGTTGAATGATTTTTCTCTTTGATTGATGCTCCTCTAAGGACGTTGTGATAAGAGCATCTGCTTATATACCAACTTTCTTAAAGGAGCATTCAATAAATAAACAAATAATCTAAGAAATATAGGGTTTATCAGCAAAAACATAGGTCCATTTCACGATTATTCACAGTCTATAACAGCAAATTATTAAGCATGTATCTTAAAATATCTTGAGAAGTTTACTAAATTAGAAAAATATCGTAAATATTTTTGCCTAAAGGGCTTCACACACAGCAGCTATAATGTAAAGATATACGTTATAGCACGATACATCTCATTACATCTTTCTTTAGAAATTCGAAGATGTAAAAATATATGTATATTATATAGCTGCCCTGTGTGGTCTCCTGACGATTTCTATGGAAAGATGTAATTAGATGTACCGTGCTTTAATGTGCATCTTTACATAATTAAAGCTACTGCGTGTGAAGTCCTTTATACGCAAAAAGAGACATAAAACATTGTCGAATATTTCAAACTTCT
The DNA here is from genome assembly GCA_036375495.1 of Agrotis segetum. Classification (NCBI taxonomy): domain Eukaryota; kingdom Metazoa; phylum Arthropoda; class Insecta; order Lepidoptera; family Noctuidae; genus Agrotis; species Agrotis segetum. The sequence goes on from JAQSVV010000108.1 coordinate 189,165, forward strand.
ACCAAACCATGTGACTATAATAAAAACATAACTTTGGATGTAATCTGTCCAAGTTACAATTTCTAACATAACTTGGCAACATTGTTACTGGCTTAGCTTCCCACTCGATATGATAAGAATCACTTAATCACCGTCTTGAAAAGATAACGTAGGCGAGATATTTCGACTTTAGAAAAAATGATTTAAGCGACATTGAGCTCGTTTCTAAATTTTCAACTTTCAACGCTAAACTTAAAGTTACAAATCCTAGATCTTATACTATGTCGCTTACACTTTTTAAAATTTTCGCAACCAATTTGTTGACCGTCACTACAAATCACTTATGGCTTTTATTACTTAATCTGTTATGAAAATATGACTTTAATGTAATACAGGGAGGCAAAGAGAATATAAAAAAGAGAAATTACAAAGGAGTTTATTTTCTATAATAACTTGAAAATGTATCTGAAACGCGTTGTGTCGCTAGAAATAATCTTTTTCGAAGACAAAATGATTCCATTTACATTTTTAATTAGCACAATAATCATAGTTAATATTACATTAGATTAACTATGAATGATTATTGTGCCTACGCGCTACACTTTATTGACCAATTTTATAATTATTTTATTTATTGCAAAACATTTTCACAAAGGAATTCTGATTTTTAATTTCATGTCTACCAAATCATTATTATGAATTCTTCAGAATCTTTAAAATGTATAGCTCAATAGCTCATTCGCTTACAATAATTCCACCAACATTTTGTTCAACACTGTCCCAATAATTTCCCCAAATTCATGGCCACCCGAACCCAGTGGTAACGGAACAGTTTTTGTCCAAGCACATGTCGTTTCGGACCACTGGGCAGTTGACCTCTTTATGGGGTCAAGTTTGATCAAACTGGACCCCCAAATTGTAAATTATTGGTTTGAAATCAATTACCTTTTTAATAGGCTGTAGAAATGGGTTATTTTATTGTCTATCGATGTAATTAAAAGAGGAAGGATAATTTCTAAACTATCTATTGTTTTTAGTAATTTCCATAAATAAAACTAATTAGTGTCTCTTGATCAAGAAACGAAGCTGACCTGTGAGAGCTAAGTACGAGTATGCTTACAAGATTTTTACAATAAAATTTTCTACAGTAGGTATAATTACTTGAGTTGATCAAAGACTATTTTATCAATGTTGTACATCACATTTCTTACGTAAAAAAGATAGCTTTCATGAATTTTCCAAGCTGGATCAGCATTTAATAAAATTTTAGTAAAATCGAGAAAAATTAAGAACAGTGCAAGTCAATATTACAAAATCCCACAAGTTTCACTTAAAGGAACGGGCGGGGAAAAAATATAATAACATGGTGTAAAAATTATTGGAATTGAGTCAGTTATTGATTCTGAACAAACTATATTCAGGTTTCGCATAAACAAAAAATAATATTGTTTAATACTGTCGCATTGTAGTTAAATCTTAGGTGAACTTAAAAGTTGGTCAGTGTAACATCATAGATCATAGCATATACAAAAACTCGGTAAACAACAGATGACCATAAACCACATTTGTGTCAAGAGCAAACACTTGATGTACTAAATCATTCCATAAATCTTTAGCCAGACACACTAAACTATTAGATATCCAATGAAAATAAGTAGTTCAGTATATTGGCAACTGTAAATCTCAGTTTCAGTTTATGTATTTCAGCTTTATATTATTGTATTGCAAAATGATGTCTGGGAATGCAATTGGCATATTGCTAGAATTAGTAATGTTTGTAGGTGTATGTAATAGATTTAGTTTTCACTATTCAATTTGAGATGTATGTTTTTTTTTTCCAAAACTATCACACAACGCCCTTAAGTTCCAGGCTAAACAGAGCTTGTGTTATGGGTACTAGACAACTGATAAACATACTTATAGATATATTTCTAAAAACATACATATTATAGATAAATTACACCCAGACACAGAACAAATGATCGTGCTGAAACATTTGTCCTGGGTGGGAACAGTCAGGCTCACTAGCCACTAGACCAACAGGCCATTCAGTTTATTTATAGACTTATAGTCCTAAAAATAATTGGGAAGATATTTACAGCTCTGCGCACTATTAAGAACAGTGATTTTTAAATGCAACTCAAACAGTTTAAATCAACAGTCCAAGAGCAAAGAAAAAAAGTAAGTAATGGTAAAAGTCTAATCTATCTACGAAATTAGTCCTCGTCCACAACTTCAAGTGATGCGATTTGCATCTAAACACGCAAGTTCATTTTCCTTGTCGCCGTAAAGGCTCATTTACACGCTGCAAGAATTTTTGCATGTATGTTTGAGTACATTACAGTGTTTGTGGGACCAACTGCAGTCCACAATATAGTCAAACTTACATTGTCTAAATGAGCTTTTCAGTGAATACCTTCTCTTTTCAAGTCGAGCCATTGTGAGTCGTAACATGGCATAATCATCATCTTCCTGCCCTTATCCCTTTTTACTTGGGGTCGGCCCAACACGTTTTTTCTTCCATTCTTTCCTATCAGACGTCATAGTATCATTTACTCCTTTTTCTTTCATATCATTTCTAAGACAATCCATCCATCTTTTCTTTGGCCTTCCTCTTCCTCTCCATCCATCAATATTCATACTCATCACTCTCTTAGTCACATGAGTCTCATCCCTTCTCATCACATGTCCATACTAGGACAAACGATTCCCTTTCATTTTTTCCGTAACAGGCGTCACTTACAAACTTCCCCTTATAAACTCATTCCTTACTTTATCCATTCTTGTTACTCCACACATCCATCTCAACATCCTCATCTCAGCTACATGCAATCGTTTCGCATCCATCTTTTTCACAGCCCAGTCGTAACTTAAACGTAACTTGCGGGCATGTGGGCAGCGAGTAAAGGGCAACTCGCTGCCCGACCAAGGACCATGCCCGGGTCGACGGCGCGTTGTGTCCCACGCGCGCCTCAAAGAGCGCCAGCATAATGACGGGGCCCCCCTCTCAGAGGACCAAAGCCTGCCGGGGTCGCGGGATTATTCCTTTACCGTGACCCCGGAACATAACAGGCTATGAAGGACACCGTGGATTTTAGTCAGTAGAAGTCTGACAGTCCCTCCCGCCCTGCGCGGGGTTGGAGGACTCATTTGATGATTTTACCACGCTAAAAAAAAAAAAGCCCAGTCGTAACATGGCATAAAATAATTCATAATTTAGGTGCCTATCATGAACTGATAGACGCTATTGAAGTGCCACTAAATTCTGACTAAACTTGAATACCATAAACACGTACAAAAACATCTTCTCACACTGCCGCTCGAACGTCTATATCGTGGCCGAATCATAACACCAATGAATGTTAAAAGCGAATAATGATATTACTATACACACTCTACAGAATTAGGTCCGACCTAACTATAAATCTAGTACACCTATATACCTAGCCTTATGTAAATGGGAGTAATGTCATGGCATATATTTGGGGCAACTAAAACTTTTTTTTTAGGTGGTAAAATCATCAAATGAGTCCTCAGCCCCGGGTGGGGCGGAAGGGACTGCCAGACTCTTACTGACTAAAATCCACCCGTGTTCCTTCCTATGCCCAGGCACACAGTGCCTAAGGAAAAGTTTTTGCCCGCACCCCAGGGTGCACCGGCCCGAAAAACTGGTCTTCCCCCCGGAAGTATCCGAGAGGGAACTCCAGTCCACGGGTGCACGTGGAGGTTTCCTGTCATAGCACCCCGGCAACTAAAAGCTAGGATAAGTTTTAAGATATAAAAAATACAAGAGCTTTTTGAAATTCGTTGAAAAATAATCAGTTGAAAACTTGCACGCGGTGGTATAAAGATTTTTGAGTGATTAAAATAACATAACCTACTTCTTTGAAGTTGTTTAATTACAAGTGATTCTTAGTATTAAAATTGAACGGCACAATTGAAGCGGTGACTGAGTGATCGACAGCTGTGTTGTGTGTCGTAAGTTCGATTCCCGTACGAAACCAATATTAATATGTATTAAATTCTGACATAACATTTGTACCCCTCACCGCAAAACATGGAAAATCTGACCACTTTTTATGTAACATCTCACACACAGTGCAGGTAACTACTGTTTACAAATAAAAGTTTCCCATTCTTATGTCCTACGAGCAATTGTTTCAAATCGGGCTCTACGTAAGGCCCTTCGTACACAAGGCGATTCAAATTTCCGATACCTTACGACTTCGGTATCCAAGCGGCTATCGCAATACAAACCCATAGAGGTTCGAACACAAGCACGCGTCAATGAATACCAAAATCGTAAGGTATCGGAGACTTGCGTCGCCTAGTGTACGAAGGGGCTAAGGGCGACTTTCACCAAAAGTTAAACATGTTTAAAATTTTATTTAGTGTCAATTTAGTGTCAAATTCAATAGAATTTTGACACTAAATAAAATTTTAAACATGTTTAACTTTTGGCGAAAGTCGCCCTAAGTATTTGTGAAACCTTTTTTTTAAGTTGAAATTTGACTTAAAACAAGATTTCAGCATAAGCAAAACACCAGATTATCCTTGTACAATAAACATTATTTGTTATTATAAGAAAATCATCACGTTTAGATTAACTATCATCCGCATTAATCTACTATTATTACTGGCTTCTCGTAAATCGGAAAATATTTATTTCTATTTACTTCATCAGAAAATAGGATGAAACAACTTGGCAATGTACCAGTTGTTACATTAGTACAGATTTCAGTTTTGTGTTGAAAATTCTTGTTTATCGTTACAAGGTAAATGTGCTATCAAAGAACCGTTGATCTCGGTATAATTTGGTCTTGTTTTGATGACAAGATTGTTGAACTGATAATCAAAGAGGCTGATTCTAATCTTTGAAGCAAAAAAATAATAAATAGATTTAAAAAAATATAAAAAACGTTACCTATGCATGCAGTTATGCGAAATGATGCAACTATGTAGTGAGTTAGTGACACATCATTTCGCATTACAGCATGCATAGGTAACGTTTTGAGAGACTTTTAAGACTATATCACTGAGTTGCCTGTCTCACCAAATAATCTCCCTTTACCTTATTATATAATTCTGATAAATATCTGAGAATATGATAACGATTATGCAATGTAGTAAACTTAAACTGCACAATATCACAATTTTATTCACAGTGTACCTTTTTTTATTGGGACAAACCCACCACACTATTCCCAACCACTGCAACTCCTGAAAGCCAGAATCAACAGTGGCAACCACCAGAAAAGCGCCGAGACAATTAAGCTCGACGTGTCCCGGAGAATGAATTTACCTGTCTTGGATCCTGCAACGAAATTAATCAGAAAAGAATAGTGGAGGAGTAGGAAAAAATATATGTTCCCACTTCCCTCCATGCAAGCAGGAGACAGAACCAAACAAGGCCAATAGGCACAAAGGGACATTACAACTGGGAGTAGTCCAGTTGCCTAGCACCACGGGTAAAATGACTAATATTAATGGGTCCTAAATTGTGAACTGTTATATTTGATTCCAATAATAGGTGTACAGTGTACCTTGCCTAGTTACGTACCGATAGTATTTATACTGCATAACATATAATAAATGATAACAATGTAAGACAAGACAGTTGTCTTCGAATTCCAAGATCTGAATCGTACAATCTTTGAATCAGTGTTGAATGCAGTCTTAAAGTTTTATCTGATTTGCACGCTTTTCAAGGGAAAGATATCGTGTAGAACATGCTTGGAAAAAATAAATATAAAGTTATGTTATTCTGTCAGATAAAATAATATTTAAAGAATAAATTATGGAGAAAAATATAGTAAAGAATAATTTTACTAAGTGATAAGACGGATTCGCGCCCGGCATTGGTTGCGGCCATGCTGCGGGGCGAGACGGAGTGGGAAGCGGTCAGCTCCTTCTGCGAGGCAGTAATGCTCGTAAAGGAGGAGGCAGGCCGCGAGAGAGGACAGCGTCCTCCCTCCGCCCCAGCCGCAGTGGTAGGCGCCCACGGCGACGGACGTCGCTAGATGATCTCCGGACACCGTAGGCGCGGGCATGCGGGCAGCGAGTAAAGGGCAACTCGCTGCCCGACCAAGGACCATGCCCGGGTCGACGGCGCGTTGTGTCCCACGCGCGCCTCAAAGAGCGTCAGCATAATGACGGGGCCCCCCTCTCAGAGGGCCAAAGCCTGCCGGGGTCGCGGGATTATTCCCTTACCGTAACCCCGGAACGTAACAGGCTATGAAGGACACCGTGGATTTTAGTCAGTAGAAGTCTGACAGTCCCTCCCGCCCTGCCCGGGGTTGGAGGACTCATTTGATGATTTTACCACGCCAAAAAAAAAAAAAAAAAAGTGATAAGACGGATCATTGTGTCATCATGTCGAATGTCAGCTGTTTTCTTAGGAAAGACAAGGCTTTATTAAACATTTGTTAAACGCTTGTCTAAATCAACATCTGCCTAACCTTCGCCCAACTAGGGTCGAGTTCCAGTCGAACCAGATGCAGCTGAATATCAGTATTTTACATGGAGCGACTGGCTATCGGACCTCCACAACCCATTATCTGGGTAATACGATACTCCATGGTGAGACTGGTTGTCAGACTTTAGAGCTTCTGACTAACAGTTACGACTGTCAAAGATCTACAAATGATAGCCAGGACCGGCTTGACGTGCTTTCCGTTGAACGCTTGTCTAAAAAAAGTGAAAATATAAAACGACACTTACATCAACAGAAGTAAAAGTCATTTTGATGAATACGTTAAGCAAAATAAGTTTAGTCTTTAATAAAAATGTAGAGAAAACAATTTTAACATAGCAGAAATAAATAGATAAAATTACTAACGAAGCTAAATTAGACAATGAACCAGAAAAACTAACAGTCGAATAAACAAATGTTCCTTACGATAAACTGAAATGACGTCTTCGGCAGGACGTTAGAGCGAACGGCAATTTCATTCATAAAACCAAGCCATTAAAAAGAAAAGAAAAAGTACGATATAGTTTTCATTTGCGTCATGAATTGACGCACTGAACACTATTCACAATGATATGTATTTAAAACAGATTTTTACAGAGTCCATCATTACATTTAGTCTTTTATTAGGCATAATGTATTGTCATCATGGCTAATAAAAGCTAAAAATAAAGATAAACCTTAAATAAATTATTTGATAATTTGGTTTCGATCAAAGAAACAATTGATTTATGGTTTCATTTTATTATTTTTTACGTCAAAATCGCAGAAATGTTGTAATGAGAGGTTTTCTTTTTGGAGTTTAAAAAAAAAAGTAGTTTCCAAGGACTCTATAGATGGCGTTGAACTGACGATGTGACTCTAGGAAAAAGATGTTATGCCTTCATTTTTGCACAAATTCATGTGGCACAGACTTCTCTTCTTTTTCTCTTGGGACATTTTCTTTCTGGCGTGGAAAACTCATAAATTAAAAAGACTGGTATATGAATATTTTTTTCTTTTTCCATAATTTCAAAATGCCATTTGTGTGATGTGATGTGACTGACAATGACATGACATGTACTTTTTGTTTTACGATCTCAAAATTACATCCAAGTGAAAAAAATAAAAATATGACGTGATGTTCCTTCATTGAAGTAACATATCAAGTTCAGCGCCATCTATCCATTGACTAGGGTAAACATAAAAAGAAAATCCCTCATTGTCATATTTCATACGAAATTCCATATAGTTTCGTAACGTTAGTAACGAAATAAAATCTCAAAATATAGCCATTCACCATTTTGCTTCGCTAAACAATCAGAAGAAACAACATCACTTCCAAATAAGTTATTGCTTTTTGTTGACAATCTTAGAAGTGACATTACGAGCAGACGCCGCCATGACAGTCATGACACAAGCGTTTTGGCGCGAACGCTACTGTCAAATTAAACATATTGTACTTATTTTTAACGAAACCTTTGTTTTCTGGCAATATTAGAATCTCGGCACATTAAAGAACAGTATCTCAAACTAAGTCATCATGCTTATCATTAAATTCACTTATATTCTTAATAGAGACAATAAGAAAAGTGTTAATGGACACATTCATAGAGTTAGTCTCCATAGCAAATTAAAATTAAGTCAAAATAGAATTACTCATTAGCTTTAGTATTCAGCTAGATTGTATTTTTATGATGTAACCTTATTAGGACACATCATATAACATAAAAAACAAGACTTAAAACAAAATCAGGATTTAAAAACAAACAAAAGAATTTTGACCCCGATGATTTGTTCTATGAAAATTTGGGCCACGGTAAACTTCTATCACAGAATCAAGGCTATTTCTGTAACTCTCAGAGATCAGACTCACTCTTCTCCAGACTCTAAACAAGAGTGATCTAATACAAATATTTATAAACTTCGAGAGTTCTGAAGTGCAAAAATGTTTGGAGAATAGGGCGAATGCGTAGCGAGCTACGCATGGTAAAGGGTTCCGTTGTCGAGTTGATTTTACGAGTATTAATGCAGTGGACAGTAGTGTCAAAATTCAACCCCAAGAATCATGAAGGGTTAATGAAGGAATACCATGGACTTTAAGTCAGTACGAGTTTGACAGTGCCTCCAATGCGAACCTGATGATTTTACCACGACTAAAATAATAAAAATCATTGTTAAATTCGTTTACATAGTGTTGCTTGAATATTTTACACAAGTGTTAGTTGTCGCTCAAACTATTGAGTTGAAAAATGACACTCAAAAGCTTATAATCCTGTTTATTTTAGGATCTAATGCAGTTGCCAATAACTCTTAATTTTATAATAATTATGAAGTGTCTTTGACCATTGCAATTTTTTTTTCGTAATTACGCCTTTGTAATGGTGTACCATTGTTAGGCGATACAGTCATGGAATAATTAGATTTAGTTACACCTATTCCCTAATTTCCATCGAACTACTGCAAAAATTCTCCGAGCAAAATTGCTGTCATCTAAACAGACACACGAATTAACAACGTTCCATTTTTGCAACTGATCCACAGAACCCTAAAAACCTTTGGAAAGAGCGTTGAACTTACGGCCCAAATATTTTATTTGATGATACCATCCATGTTGGTGATTCGGATTCCTCCATGGTATTTTGGTCTGATTTAGTATGTCTGGGGAATTAGTTATGGTGTGTTTTTGGTGTTTCGAAGTGTCTGGTGATTGATGACGCTGATTTGTTAGGTGAAGGGCGGGCCTGCTGCACTATTTTTGTGCATTTATAGTTTAGCTTGGAGATCGTGTAATTGTATGTTTTTTTTTAGTTTTAATTAGTTCGCCCGCATGTAATTCGAACATTACTCAATGGGAACGTAATACCGGTATAAAGGGCTTACAAATTAGCTGTTTACCAAATTATATTCAAATCTATTCACTACTTTTTGTGTAAAAGAGTAACAGAATTCTCAACATCCATCGTCATAAAATTTTGCAATATTAGTTTTATAATAATAGTTAAAATTAAAACCTATTGTTTTGAGATAGGGTAGAAATCAAAACTTTTTTTATCGAGGTAAAATCATCAAATGAGTTCTCCGACCCAAGTCAGGACAGGAGGGACTGTTAGACTTGTACTGTCTTAAATCCACGGTGTCCTTCAATAGCCGGTAATTCTTTAGTCCCGCGACCAGGGCCTCAAGTCCGCTAATTTTATTTAATTCACATGCTATTGATATTCAATTGGGACTCAATCACGATTCACGACTCCATTACGATTAGAACAAATTTGGTTGTCTGCAAAAACTTGTATTAGCTCAATAGAGTCGTAATGGAATCGTAGTGTAATTGTAATTAACTCTCAGATGAATAATTATAGAGTAGAATAACGACAAAGTCCACAATCGTTTTACAATTGTAACACGATTGAAGAGCAGACTAGCAAATATTCTGATAGCAGTTCAATGGAATGTCACTGGAAAACCATTGGTCTTAAATTAGTATATAGCAGAATACCAAATGTAGTTAAAACTGCTACTGAGATCCAACTGATATTCAATTGAGTCATTACAATATTAGCAGACTTGGGGCCCAGAAACGACTACTTGTCAATGTTAACATAACAATACGAACACGGAAAATAATTAACAAAAAACTAATTATTACACCTAACCCAAAATAACCACTAAACACCCATAATTCAGTTCCATTTGACCTGCTCTCCAGTTTCGCTCTCTGCCCACCTAATATGCAAAAGAGGCGTGATAGTACAGCTAAAGGGCGTTAGGCACGTGTGCGCCAGCTTATAATGTATTCGTATGGTAGTAATTAATGTAATTAGTGTCCGGTACATAGTAGTTAGTAAAACGTTAGGGTTAGGGTGACCATTTCCGGTTGCGCGTGAGTCATAAGCGATTAGCGATTTCTTTAAAAAAGGTTTTTTCTTTAATTATTTTAGTTTTAATTCTGTATGTATATTACTTAATAAAAATGTATTACATTTACTACACATGCACAGCAAGTAAGTTCTTTGTTTCAAGTAAGTAAGTTTTTAATTACCTACTTATACCTGTCCGGGGAAACACTAATGTAACTTTACATGGCTTACAGGTAATTGTTCCGGGTCTCATAAATCCCACGTTATACGAGAAAATCCTGTTGAAGAGAATTATTTTAAGCTATTACTGCATTATTAAAGTTTATAGGACAAAGGCGCAACGCAACGAAGGCCTATTGATGAAATCAATATTTTGCAATAATTGATTAAAAGTCAGTATTTTTTTTACCTGATATAGTCATCCATAGAGTCCTCGCAGGACCCAGGGCAGCGGGAGGGACTATCAGACTTGTATTAACTAAAATCCACGGTGTTCTTCAATGGCCTACTTTTACGTTCCGGGCCACAACCACTTGATAAAGCTGCAATCCCGCAAACCCAGAAAAAGTCACACATGGCCTATATTTTCACAAGAACCGCTATCCGCTTTTCTTTATACCACAACCCATTTGCTCCCGTGTCCCAAAAACAAAGACCGTTACATCATCTATAAATATAATGTACATTAAGTATAACTTCTTCAAACAATACATACGTACGTAACTGATAAACTCCTATGAACTTTCAAAGGAAATACTGATCTAAACTAATAGTATGAAGTTGGAGAATATGTTTGGTTTAATGCGTTAATGTCAGGAATGACTGGATCGAATTGAGAAGTATTTTTGTGTTGGATAGTGCATTCATCGAGGAAGGATATAGGTGTATAGGGTCTTTTAAATTGGCCAAAGAGATTTAAAAGAACCTATAGAGCTGACATTGGGAAAATTGACATACAAAATTGTTGATGCCGTGTGTCGGTAGCACTATCTAGCGTTGCATAGCAACGCGACTACTAGAGTGAGCGACTTTTTACCTATTGGTAAAAACTTTTGGATCACAACTTTCTTCGCTATACATAATATGATAATAACAACTTTAAAGTTTAATGTCTTTGAAATTGCCCAAAAGGGGAAAATCTGCATTCATAAGAGATACGGGAAAACTTTCTTAAGAACCTTTAGCTCTTTTTTGGTGTTGACAATTTTGGCGTTTTTATTTTTTTGGTCAAGTGTGACTTGTCCACAAAAACTAATTAAAAGGCCAGTATTTTTTGAATGCCTTTCGATTCTGTTTCATGTAGGGATCATTTCATTGTATCGAAAGAAAAAAATAAAGACGGCGGAAGTTGGTCTTTAGCAAAATATTTCTTCATACAATTTGTATGAACGAAAAAATTACCGTGACTTTTTAGTTTTTTTCTTTAATGGCGAATACTTGATGTTCTGTTACAAATAAATCTACAATTTAATCAGTACCTATAAAGTTAACGGAATATACAACGTAATCGAATAATAATCACAGCAACAGTAATAAAAAACGCAATAAAAAATTTATTAAATAAAATGAGGAAGTGAAAGTAATTTTCCGCATGTTTTCTTGATTGTAATTTAATGAATTTACAAGATGGACTTACCGTTGTGTAGGTATGTGAATTCTTGCAAAGTATGTTTCACATATTCATTTACTGTTTATTGGGTTTACGAGTCAATAATAATGTACCGTTTATTTAAATTCGTCTACTTGGCGACGAGCGAGTCTGTTTTCAGCGTTTATTGCCTGTTGTACTACCAGTAGTACTGCGGGAAAAAAAAATACCTGTGGGACTACCAAGCCATCTAAGAGTACCATGGGAAATTTTCATTTACCCATATCCATTTTTCTGGTGGTACTACTGGTAGTACAACAGGTAGTACCACGGGCAATAAAAGGAGGGAGGGGTTCAGGGGGTTTAATCTCTGAGCACGAAACTCGTGGTTATTCCTCATATGAATGATATTCCGATTTGACAGATAGCTCAGTTTTTGTTATGTTAGAACAGCTAGGCAAATAAAATAAAAACATTTTGCATTTAGTAATTCATAATTTACCTTGGCAGCTGTATAACAATTAGAAAGATAAAAGATATAATTATTCTATTTTGCAAACAATTTGGTACAGGTGTTATAAAAAAATATCACCATCAGCCATATTTTACCCGTAGGCATGCAAAGATTACGAAACGCAGTACACAAATTCACATAGGTAATAAAAAAAATAAACAAAATAAGCCAAGCAACAGACAAAACCTGAAAGCATCGCTAGTCATTACATTAAAATAAAGGACAAGTTAACACATTCAGTTGATGTACTTCATTTTAAATAGAAAACCACAGTACTGTAGGTCGAAATGGGCAATCATTCTTAGCAATATAATTGACTATTCTTCTATTACTCATTCGCAAAGTAAATCAATAAGAATATTGCTAAGTGACCGTTTTAGTCTCGCTGTTTTAGCATTAAAATACTAAAATAACAATCCTGTTTCCCGAAGTATCCGTTATTTGCCTTTTACGACACCAACGGGTAGATAGGGTGTCCTAATAATAGGTCGACCACAGGACATTATTGACTAACGGTAATAAATTACTGTCAGATATTTTGCATTGCAGTTGGGAATGTCGAATTATTGGTAAAGACACGTGTCGATCAATAAAAAAAAATCTCGCGTCAGTAAATTAATCGTGACCATTAAATACCTATGCTGTATTTTGTTAATTAACTAGAGTTGCTAATTTATTTTGGAGAATGTTCAGTATTTTTACTTTTATCACAAAACTCAGTACATTTTTTAATCAACCGATCACATTAAGAAAAATAAAAAGTACACGATTTTTTTTCGAGTAGTGATTTAGCAATTATCATCATCATCATAATAATTCCCTCTGCTGGAATACAGGCTTTCTTATAATCCATTACGTGGGCATTGGTCGTGCAATTTTGTTTCAGCCTAGTAGACACGTATTACCTACCAACTGTGGCAATTCTTGTTTCAAAGCGTCTCGTGATACCAAATATTTGGTTGACGTAATTTACCTCATAGAAAATTATTCAATAGAAGAAATTATTGAAATGATACCATTATATTTCCACGGTATTTATTTTAAAATTAACCCTAATGCAACAATAACTCTATCTAACAGCAATTTGTGTTATTTAAATAACGATTTATTACAAAAGCACAGGAAACGCCGCGAGATACGAGTTGTATAGACTATAGAGCATTAAGCAGTGCATGTTATGTCAATTGTCACAACTTGCGGGAATTTTGAGTACAAGTTGGTAGGGGGACTGTGATTTTAGATTATTACGGGATATTCTGTCAACCTTTATTTTTTTCGCGTGGTAAAATCATCAAATAAGTCCTAACCCGGGGCTTGACAGGAGGGACTGTCAGGCTTGTACATACTACAACTATTTTTGTTTATAAAAATCCACGGTGTCCGTCAATAGCCCTTTACGTTCAGGGGTCACAGTTACTCGTTAATCCCGACAGGCTTTGACCCTGAAATTTTGCTGACAGCTCTGTATTCTAACTACTTACGTTAAGACTAATGCTGATTTCAAATATGATTAATTTCAGAAAGTTCATTGTGTAAGACTTATATAAACTATTAATTAATTTAGGAGACTGATTTTTTTAGCTTATAAGCTTTATTGCTTTTATAAATAGGTATTAGGGTTTAAAACGGGATATTTACCATGTTTATTATTTGTTTTGAGGTTCCGATATTTCGGCACTGTTGCAAGCACCATGATCACGGAAGAACAAAAAAAAAATTTTTTTTTTATACAAAATAAATTTCTTGCGCTAACTGTTTAGATCAACAACCAGGTCAATGTACGGCATGCTATTTCCTAGATTGTAGGCTCAACAAAATAAACTGGAGTTAGTTCTTAACTAAATAAACAGACTATAGACTGGTTGATAGACACGCACCAGAGTTTATAAAAATCTTCAATAATATCAATTGCCTAGTATTTTTCCAACAATTTTAGGCCAGTTTCTGGTCAAAGTAAATAAAGCTAAATACTAGAATTTTCCACAGACCGTAATGATAGCTAGAGAAATACTTAAATAGACATAATAGCAACAGACAATTCTATGTCGTATGTTTTTTTTTAACTGTGCTACGTAAAGTTGCAGTCCTAAACGTGTGTATCAATAATTTCACAAAACGTTATCTCCTTTTTTCGATAAACGTTAGTCTAGGTACCATTGTTTAGTATTCAAATATAATTTTGTGTTGTACGTATAAGTTGTATGACAGAAGAGCCATACAACGTTACAACATATGGACGTATTTCAGACACTTTGAATAATTTTCCCTCACACACCCTTATTATTACTATTAAGTTTTTATTTTTAGTTTTATTATTTAGTATTTGATTAAGGGATTACTACATGCTATTGAAAGTTTCTCGATTTAATTTTTATTATATAGAAAATTCAGTTGTACGATGTCTTACTATACCGGTGCTAAAATTAGTGCGATATTACGTTTGTGTAAAATCCTGAGCGATTGCTCCTTAGTTCGGTAGTATATTATTCAATGGTATGGTTTTTCGAAACGCCTACATTTAGTTAATAGGCTTTTTTTGCATTAGTCACTAATACGTATGTCTGTTGTACCTCCAGCTACATCTTGATTCATTCAATAGATTCTTCCCAGTCTACGTATATTCCTTATCAATAGACATGGAACAAGCGCCATTTAATCTAAGTTCATTGACAGCAATCGTACTTCGAATAGCAATCGTAAGTTTTGTTCAATAATGTAACAGCTGTATAAATAGTCCTTGTTGTTTGCGAATTTGTAGTTTGCACGTCTGAGCTGGCGCCATTTTTTATACACCTATGCTAAAATAAGCTTATCTTATCTAAAACGGGTGTAAATTTAATGTAGTGTAATGTTGTGATTTTTTCTTTGATAAAAGCAGTATTTTTTATACTTTTCATTAACTAGAACTAGCATAAGAAATGATAATGTACGTGCTAACTATAGATTTTATGATAAATATTGAACGTTGATTTTATTAGTTTTCCTTCCATGTACAGACATCAGCCCTTAAAAACATCATGTTTTTATTAAACATTCAAGCTTAATAATACAAAAAGAACATTTTTATTTACAAATATAATGAGGGTGACATATGAAAATGAAAAACTACCATTAATCAAGCCCTCATTTAAAACAAAACGACACAAACACTTATTCATACCCATATTTGCATTTAAAATTAGGATTATTTATTTAAATTAATCCTTGAACATATGGTCACCCTACACCACAATGAAAGCAATAATGTGTCCACATTTACTGGGCTATTAACTCCGGACAACGGGAAAGGTAATAGAGCGAAAATAGTTTATGGAAAAAAGACGAAAAAGTTTTTATTTAAAACCGAAAGGCTTGTTAAATAACAATTTTGTGGTGATTTTGATGGAAAAGATTAGTTTTAGGTTTAAATTGAAAAATTGGTTTAATTGTTTTTTGTGGTTTTGTCTTCCTGTCTCGTTTGGTCTAATAGTTTTGACGTCGTTATAGAGGGTGGTTAACACTGATTGAAAAATAATAGCTCTACATTTAAAATACACATTGATATTTTGTTTCAAAAAATAGTCTAGTAAGGACGTTGGGAGGATAAAATAAGTATCAATTATTGTATAGCTTTTAAAATTTATATTTGTAGCTTCATAAGCATTGCCAAGATCTCGGCTGACAATTCCGCTTCGCATGAAATAACAAACTTTACCCTTGTATAGAAATGTACTTTTTTTTGCCACCCCATACAAAACCCACTTAAAACAAAATGTTCTATTTTCATCACCCCGCTACATTTCCCATCCTTCAAATTGTACGTTAAAAGAAGTAAGAGTGTGTAGAAGTGATGAGTATGAATGTGATGGATGGAGAGGAAGAGGAAGGCCAAAGAAAAGATGGATGATGATGATGATGAAAGAAAAAGGAGTAAATGATACTGTGACATCTGATAGGGGAGAATGGAAGAAAAAAACGTGTTGCACCGACCCCAAGTAGAATGGGATAAGGCGAGGAAGATGGTGATAAAGAAAAGAAGTAAATGACACAACTCTATGCGTGTTGCTATTCATGAAAATTACTTCAGGCTAGCTTTGAGGCTTTTAGCCTCAAAGCTAACTTTAAATTAAATAAACAGTATGACTAAATCAAATAAATGAATTATAATAGAATAGAGCAGTGGTGGCCCAGTGGTATCGGTCCCGATTTACGAATTGTATAGGTCGTGGGTTCGAACCGCGACAGGCGCATGACTTTGTGTAATTTATTTCATCACCGTTGCTCTCAAAACGGTGAAGGAAAACATCGATCGTGAGGAAACCGGCATGTCTTAGAATCAAAAATTCGAAGACATGTGACATCTGTCAACCCGCACTGGGCCCGCGTGGTTGATTATGGCCCACTCCCTCTCACAGAGAGGAGGCTTGTGTCCCAGCAGTGGGAACATTATAGGCTGTTGATGATGATTGAAATAAATGAATGAACGTAAGTTTTTCAGCGGTTTAGGCGTCAAAGCTAACACTAAATAAACAGTATGAATAAATCAAATAAATATGAATGGACGTAAGGAAGACTTTTATGAATGAATCATATTATGAAACGGTACCTACACACGTACAGGAAAACCGCAACTTAACAATTACTTTATTTTATCTTTTACTGTGGTTTCCTATACCGAGAATTTTAATTTTACTGTTATTTCTGTGTAAGGGTGCTCCCACATCTATCGACGTGGAATCGGATTTTTCCGTTGCCCTTTCTCTTTCTGTCGCATAGAACTGCCATTTGCTAGACCGAGACAATGCGATAGCACGCGGCCGCGTCGAGGACTCCGCCGAAGAAACAAGAGACAGAAAGCGAAAGGGCGACGGAAAAAGCCGATTCCGCGTCGATAGATGTGGGAGCACCCTAAGATTTTCTGTTTCTGCATTCGTTTTCTTGTAAGACAGGAGGTCTGTGTCCCAGCAGTGGGAAATTACCGGGGTTGATAAGATTACGCTTTTTATTCTTTTTTCAACTTTCTAAGTCTATCGTATGGAAACCTGGAGGATAATATGGCCACCCAACGCTGTCACGGTTAATTATGCCGCCAGCCTTTGAGAATCCCACAAGGCTCTGACTGCACTTTGGATTTATATTGATCATGTTATTCATATTATGAGGCCACGATGTCGCGGGACTATCTTATGTTAACCGTGGTCCTTTAACGTAATGGGCTATTGAAGGACACCGTGGATTTTAGTCAGTTGAAGTCTGACAGGCCCTTCCGTCCTGCCCTGGGTAAAAAAATGTTTTCCTCGATGTTTTCCTTCATCAATAACAAAGATGTTCAAAATGAAAGACGCAATGACATTTAGTTTAGTTCACAATCTCCTACATGAGAGGCGAGGTTTTAACCTCTGGGCAACACGACTTTTTAATTCCTGAACTAATATTCTCAGCACTATGTGTTTCATTTTTAAGATGTCAGCTTTCTATAATATCAACTATTTTTATTTATTTATTCTTTATGTACAAATCAATGGTACATAGGCGGACTTAATGCCACAAGGCATTCTCTACCAGTCAACCTTTAGGTGTGAAACAATACTGTGGTAGGGTACAACAAAACAACTAAAAACTAGTAAGAAAGTAAAATAATAAAAAAATAAGCTATACAACCTAAAATAATAATAATACTATTACATATATACAAATAATATAAACTAAACAATATTATCTTTATCTTTATCTTCTTTATCTTTATTATTATTATATTATATTACATATAATAAAATCGTAGAGCTGTCATTCCTGTACATTGAATATTTTTTTCTTTTTGTATTTTTTTCGAGATAAGGGATCGATTCTGATGCCAAATCAACTTTTTTTTTCTTTCGAAATTTTTATGTTTTTTTGATTTGATCTATCTCTTAAACTACTGTAAAGTTGTCGATCAAATTTTCCTCAAATATTCCTAATAATATGCTTCTGTTGATAGGCTATGTATCATTACGCTATTTTTCCTGGGAGATAAGCAATTTTAAATTTTGTTGTTTTTATCTGTTTGTTTTTAGTTGGAAGCTAAACCACTGGATATTATTTAGTCATTTTTTCCCCAAATATTCCTTAAACTGCTCTTCTATTAATAGGATATGTATAATTACGCTATTCCCTTTGGGGGATTAGCAATTTTATAATATGTTGATTTTCAGTCATTGTTGACATTTGTATAAGAACCGCTATTTGAAAACACTGTCAGCGTACTAGCCAGTCTGGTTGGTATCCTGCTTGACTTTCGTGCAAGGGGTCTCTGGATCAAATCTCGCTGTTTCTTTTTTTCACTTTTTGAGTTTTCTTATATTTGTCCTGAGAGTTTCAAATAATTAAAAAAAATGTGTATACTTTTATTTCAATATTATTCGCGATTTTAAATTATTACTATTTTTTTTTCAATAGTTTTCTAGGATATAAATCTACACTGATTTAAATTGTAGGTAGTAAGTTGGATATTTTTTTAAATTGTAATTGTTTCGAGGTGTGGAATTTTAAAGATTAGAAAAAATTGTGTTTATTTATGTTTTGAATTGGTGTTCAAACCAGTGCATAGATTCTGTTTTAAACGACGACAAGTTGTACTCATCGAGTCAGATAATTAGTTATTTTTTAGGTATCACGCGGAATGCAAGGGAGAAGAGCAATGCTATCGTACGTTCAATTTGCAGCGATACTGTAAATCAACCCAAAAATGATAGAATAATGTTTAAAATAAACACGGTTCTTTGAAATTAATGTCGCTCAAATAAGGACGTTTTCTATGCAAACTATGTACCTAGATATAACATTATTGATCTAAACTAATAATAAAAATGCAAGTATGTTTTTTTTTACCTTTTCACGCATTACTACCTACTGAATCGATCGTCCCAAAATTTAGCATATACGTTGTCAGGAGTATAGACACGGATATAAGGTATCTTACATCCCGAATAACATAAGAGAGCTGTTGCCGAGAAAACAATTACGTTCATATTCCAGATGGCGCCACACGATCCGTATTGTTTCTCAAATTCTAAAATAACGCAAGCGAAGCCGCGGGCAAACACTAGTAACAAATAAAATACTTAAATAGAAAGAAAAAAACTTAAATAATTTATGCCATGACTCGACTTTTGATAATTAATTGAGAGCTAATTTATTCAGACGTATAGAAATTACGTACTTTTCGCTTGAAAGTAAAACTGCTTACAGCTTTTTTAATGATAAAGGGTAGCGCGTTCCAGAGCTTAATGGTTGAGATAGTGTAAGAATTAGACATGAAACCGGTATGGTGTGAAGGAATTTGGAGAAGTAGATTTTTAGAAGCACGAAGGTTACGACTATGAGAACTGCCCAACACTATTCTTTTTTTTTGCGTGGTAAAATCATCAAATGAGTCCTCCCAGCCACACTGTCAGACTTGTACTGACTAAAATCCACCGCGTCCTTCAATAGCCCTTTATGTTCCGGGGTCACGGTAAGGAAATAAATCCCGCGACCACGGCAGGTTTTGGCCCTCTGAGAGGGGGCCCCGTAATTTTTGCTGACGCTGTTTGAGGCGCGCGTGGAACACGACGCGCCGTCGACCCGGGCATGGTCCATTGTTGGACAGCGAGTTGCCCTTTACTCGCTGTCCGCATGCCCACGCCTACGGTGGCCGGAGATCGTCTGCCGATATTAACTATTCTGCGATAGTTTTTAACGATTTTGCTCGAAACTCTACCATTATTTTAACTGTTATTTAATAACCCAATAACAGACGACCTTACAAGTTTTACTACAAACTAAATCACCAAAATGCATATAAAATTCTACATGTGTGCATATTGTCATTGGCATCGCTCCAGACGTTATGCAACGTTCCCGAGCTATTAATACACAGACAGACAGACTAGTTATTGGTTTATTAATGCATACGGAAGCTTTTTCAGCATGTTGTTCTATTAATCGTTAAAAGAATTTAGGTTGAGGAGAGATAAAATTAAAAATAGTGCTCATACATCATCGTTAATCAGAGCTTGTTTTAAAATGGCCGGTTTTGGAAATATTAACTTATTATATTCAAAATTAGGAATAGCTCGTGGCTAAATAATTACAGCCACACAGGCCGATTTTCCGGGTTAAGCCGCGCTTGCCGAGGTTGATCTGTAGATGGGTGACCAATGTTACCATCTGTCATAGCGAGTTTCCTCCGTGGCTCGGAAAGCAAGTAATCGTAGCCGTTGGTCCCGGCTGTCATTTATAGATCTTTGACAGTCGTTACTATTAATCAGAAGCACTTAAAGTTTGAGAACGAGTCTTACCATGGGGTATCGTATTACCCAGTGACTGGGTTGTGGAGGTCCGATATGCAGTCGCTCCATGTAAAATACTGATATTCAGCTGCATCTGGTTTGATTGGAAGCCGACTCTGATATAGGTAGTTGGATTGGGAAAAGGCTAGCCAGATGATGATATTCATGATTCGACATCGGCTTATCTGCATGCGTAGCATGGCCCCGTAGAAACGGGTATTGTCGACGGAAAAATAGACAAAATGACAGACTGTAGAAAGATTTTAGCCTTTCTAAGCATTACAGTGTATGTAGTACAGAAATATTTCTATGTGTTCTTTAATAGTCTACGAATCGTGTAATAAAACAGTCGAATTGAATAGAAATAACGATGAAATAACTTTGTCTATTCTTTTTTTATGTAATATGGGTTTGTTCTTGGCCTTAGTCTAGGTCAGGAGTGACTAACCCAGAATAAGCCTGTTCACTCTAACTTTGAAGAAGGTAGGGTTGTATGCGTTCGGAAACACAGACGCAGGCAGAGAGTTCTTGGTAAATTAGAGATAGAATTGGTAATGCGACGCGAAAGAAAACCAAGATCTATGCAGTACGTACTCTATGAAAGTACTGTACCCTTAGCACGAATATTCAATCTTTTACTTTACAGCGTCTTTCCAGTATTTACAGCGTTTTTGTTTGAAAAAATGGAACAGCGCCGCTGGTGTGCGAAGAAGGAACTTATTTTTTCCTTGAAAATTGTCAATTTGAAATTGTCAAAGGTACAGTTTACTTTACGCTTCAAACACTGAAAATTCGTGCTAAGGTTACAGATTGTCAAACTTTCGGGCTACTTACTCATGACTTACGTATTTAAAAATAGATACTAAATAGCTCTTAAACATCTCAGATGGCAACACTTATCATTTAGATGTTATGATCATGCCAAATTCCTCTCATAGCAGCCAGACATAGGATTTAAATATACTGATAAATAGCATTCCTTGGCTCTCAAATTACAATTCCCTTTCGATTTTCTTTCTATGATTGTATCTATGCTATTACATTTGGTTAGTTGCCAATGTTTTTGTTTATTTGTTTATAATTGTCTGGTGGCATTTCATTACACTATGACTAGGTAGGTATTTTTTTATATTTCTTCGAGAATCTGTCATTTGGAATTCCTAACTTTTTTTTTTATTTCACACAACGTCATGTAGTCCCAAGCTAAGCAGAGCTTGAGTTATGGGTACTAGACAACTGATAAACATACTTATATATTTCTAAATACATACATATTATAGATAAATTAATAAGCGTACCATGACCCGTTTCTAATCTACCAAAAATATGTAAAGTTATTTTATACACTTTGAACATTATTTTGCCCGAGTATGGTACGACCTGTTGAAGTCTAAGCAATAGAAATATTTCTTTAGCTTCGTATGACGATAAAAATCTTCCGGCGACATAAAACCGTATCTACGACGCAACGTTGCGATGACATGCTACGCGTCACTTAGCAATATTCCAAATGATTCACTTTGTGAATGAATATAAGCCAATGTCGTTCTTGTAAATGCACGAAGTGAATTAATAGGAGTAGTGCTTAAAATGGCCGCTTTAGACCCACTGTTCTCTTATTACAAAACTCTGCTGCAGAAATTCACAATTCATTTTTTCCACAATTATATTTATAGAAATGCACCAAATTCATAGTTTCATCGCTTTTATAAAAATCTACAGCAACCATAGAGTCGTACCATCTAAAATTACTATCCGTGACTGCAATACAAAGACAAAAAACCCTTTGTAATATAAAAAAAAAAACCATAAAAATTATGGCCCAGTCGCTTCCCTTGAATTAGATACCATCACTTCGTTCATCAAAGTGCAGCCGACAGCTTTTCGTCTCTCTCACTCGTATGTAGTTAGTATTTTGTCTCTGTCTTCCGATGATTTGATGTGGTGGACCATCATGACTTGGTATTTTATCTTTTCGACTGTTTCCCGTTTGGGGGTAGAAGGAATTCCAAGTGTAGTTTAAAATGTGACGTAAGAGACGATTTCTTTTTTTCATTGGTTCATTGAAGACGGAAATGGCGCATTTAAAAATTGAGTTGAGATTATGACGATTCACAACTTGAGAAACAAACTTATTGGCAAAAACTTGCAACAATGTTCGGGCTAAACGAGGCTTGTTTTTCGAGCTAGGATAGCAAGCTAGTGTCAGTAAGCTTCATGTCTAAGCTAGTTTTGTCTACACGAAGCCAGAAGTACTAGATTGCTAGCTTACTGACACTAGCTTGAAAAAACTAGCCTCGTGTAGCCCGGGCATTACTTGAAGCGATTTTCGAATAAAAGAGGTAATTATCAAATACTCGTAGACCGGTTAAATCATTGCCTTCTACGGTGTCGATGAATCATTCTAATGCGAGACAGTAACCTCCTTCTAAATATGAGACAGTCACCCTCACCTCCTTCTATTATGAGGACCTAGTCACCTCCTTCAGTAAAGCAGGTAGCGATGGAGGAGACGGAATTCCGTCTAGGCAGACTAGACGCTTCTGACACAACGAAGCGATAGCCGCTCAATGGAGAAACGGGTATATGGAAGACGAGTAATGGGTAGCTCGCCGTTTAATCAAGGACCACGCGCACCTCAAAGAGCTGTCAGCTATCTAGAGCCTAAAGGGCCAAACTGCTGCAGGAGTCGAAGGACTGTCTTATCAGGCTACTGTGAAAATGGAACATAAAGGACAATTGAAGGAACACTGTGGATTTTAGTCAGTGCGAGTCTAACAGTCCCTTCCACCCCCCAACCAGGGCAGAAGGACCCCTTTTTAATGAATTTACCACGTAAAAAACTGAACAATTTTTGTTCTAAGACTTTTGGAAATTCGCTAAAAAAATGGTTTTTCATGCAAAATGAAAAATCTGTACGAAAAACCAATTTTGTTTTTATGCGAATTTCCAAAAGTCTTAGAACAAAAATTGTTCAGTAACATGGGCTGAGTTACCCCACGAGAGGTTTTGCGCTTTTGGAATTACACGTTGTAGACGGCATTTCACGGCATTGAGGTTTTCGTTACTGACATCATGCGCTGGTAGCGCCAGCTGAACCGAGCTTTGCGTAAAACCTCCCGTTGAAAGCATTTCACTGTCAACCAAATAAGTACATGATTATCTAATTCTAATGACGTTGGTTATAAAAATAGTGTGTAGTCATCGTTGTAATAAAAGAGATTTCCGCCCATACATTATTTTTTTATCACCAGATTACTTTGAAATATTATCAAAACCGTTACGTCATAGTAAGAGAAGATTATCTATTTAATATTAGAAAAGATTAGTTATTAAAAATCGGTCACGGAAATAAGAAATGCTTTATTAAAACCTCATTGGACTTTAATTAGAAAAGATAAAAAAGAAAAAGGTTGTGTCCAATGGACACAACCTTTTTCTTTTTTATCTTTTCTAATTAAAAAAAAACTGGAATGCACAATCAAAGTGCAATCAACTGCATGACACTCTGTCTTTTTCCTGTACATATGAATTTGTATTGTCGTCTCTTTCTGTCACCACTTCCTCGTACTTTAAATCTTCAATCTTTATTACTTTGTTTTACAAATTGTGACTGAACGGAAATCGTTATTATTATACTTTCTTTCGTGCTTTATTTATATGTATTTATCTTAGATTAAAGAATGTCCAGATTCCGTGTTCGAAACAAAACGAAACGCTATAGGTGAAGTGACTTTTTTAAATATGTGTGAGTGAGCGCCCCGCCCCGGAGTGTATTACGTATCGGATTTGCGTTTGTGTGCAATGTACGTGTAATACCAGTGGCGGAGATTACCCTTAAAATGTGGGAGATTTTTAGTATTTTACGTACAGTAATGACATGATTTTTATCATTACGGTTGATGAGTTTTAACATTATTTCTTTATTTTGTGTAATTTGTCATGAGCAACTTTACCGCTTAGGAACACCGCAACACATTTAGCGATTCATTTCATATTATAATGTAAGTACCTACTACATTATAGTCTGGCAGAGTCTGACTGAGTCTGACAGTCTGACCGTGTCTGACAGAGACTAACCGAGACTGACCGAGTCTGACAGAATCTGACCGAGTCTGACAGAATCTGACCGAGTCTGACAGTGTCTGACCGAGTCTGACAGTCTGACCGAGTCTGACAGACACTAACCGAGACTGACCGAGTCTGACAGAGTCTGACAGTGTCTGACCGAGTCTGACAGTATTTGACAGTCTGACCGAGTCTGACAGACACTAACCGAGACTGACCGAGTCTGACAGAATCTGACCGAGTCTGACAGTGTCTGACCGAGTCTGACAGTATTTGACAGTCTGACCGAGTCTGACAGACACTAACCGAGACTGACCGAGTCTGACAGTATTTGACAAAGTCTGACCGAGTCTGACAGAGACTAACCGAGAGTGACCGAGTCTGGCAGAATCTGACCGAGTCTGACAGTGTCTGACCGAGTCTGACAGTATTTAACAAAGTCTGACCGAGTCTGACAGAGACTAACCGAGACTGACCGAGTCTGACAGTGTCTGACCGAGTCTGACAGAGTCCGACCGAGTCTGACTGAATCTGACCGAATTTGACCAAGTCTGACAGATTCTGACCGATTTTGACCGAATCTGAAAGAGTCTGACTGAGATATCTTTCGAAAAAAACTCTTTTTTTCATAACTCGTTTCTTTTTTTTCAAGTCTTTAAAGTTACAAATAATCGGTAAAAAACTTTATGCCCATGGCAACCCTCAACAGTTGTGGCGTCCGTCACAGTGTCAAATTGTTCACTTCTTTGTTTACGTATTTAAAATGCGGAAATAAAAAAATGCATACTGAAATTGAATGCTAACATAATGAAATGATATATTATGGCATATTCCTTTTTTTGGAATGTTATTATAAACCATTTCACAGCAAAAACTTTTATTTTAAAATATTAAAACACGGACTCGTGACGTAGTTTACGCGGGGAGCGTTACTAGGCGACTGACGTATGGATCGTACGACGCGGGAAATTTTTCCCCCGTGTTTTTGGCTTCAATTCTCAGTGGCGTACTATCCATCTGGACATTTTTTAATCTAAGGTATTTATATTTATTTAGTTCAGTAACCATAACACAAATTTTGTAAACTGGAACTTTGACAATTTCAAATTGACAATTTACAAGGAAAAAATTTGTTCTTGCTCCGCACACCAGAGGCGCTGTTCCATTTTTTCATACAAAAACGCTCTAAATACTGGAAAGACGCTGTAAAGTAAAAGAGTGAAAATTCGTACTAAGGGTACAGGTTTTAAGCTTGTAAATCCGATTATATATGAAACATGAACCGATTTGCACTAATGTAAAGTTTAAAAATTAATGTTAATATATACGTAAATAATAATGTTCTGTCAGTTATTACGTCAAATAATGACAACAAAGAAAGATTTGACAGCAATTTGCGACTTTGACAGCTATACATTCTGAAAGCTTTACCAAATTGTCTTTAACTTATTCACACATGGCAATGATTGAACAAAGCTTTTCTTTTCACTTTCCATAGAGTAAACACTTTCTTTTTAACCGGTTGCTATAAGCTATAACGATGAGTTTTCTTCTCAAAATGGATGTGTGGGTGGTATTAATTCAACAAGATTATTTAATTATGTTGACAAAGACAAATTATTAATGAATTTGTGTTAATTATTGGTATAAAGTCGTAAATTAAACAGAGGTGCTCATAAAATATTGTCCTAATTCAAAATATGGGTAAAGACAAGTTCCATTATATTTCAGAGAATTTATTTCTTTCTAAAACAACTTTTCGATACACAGCTTTTTTTTTAATCGTGGTAAAATCATCAAATGAGTCCTCCCACCCAGGGCAAGGCAGGAGGGACTGTCAGACTAGTACTGATTTAAATCCACGGTGTCCTTCAATAGTCCTTTACGTTCTGGGGTCACGGTATTCGACTTTTCGATAGCTTACGTTAAATCAAGTCGGGAAATAGGCTCATGCAGTGGATATACATAGTTTTATGGTGATAACGTTGTAAAAGCAAAACTATATTGTTACAAATAATAATATATAATATTCCACAACTATCACACAACGCCATCTAGTCCCAAGCTAAGCAGAGCATGTGTTATGGGTACTAGACAACTGATAAACATACTTATATATTTCTAAATACATACATATTATAGATAAATTACACCCAGACACAGAACAAACGATCGTGCTCATCACACAAACATTTGTCCTGGGTGGGAATCGAACCCACGACCTCCGGCATAGCAGTCAGGGTCACTTACCACTAGATCAACAGGCCAGTCAAATAGTAAATGTAATAAATATTGTTGTTAAAATAAAGACCCAAGATTTCATTAACCGATATTGATTCCAAAATACCTTTGCAAGCAACTTACGAAACAAAACACCCAGTTACGAACCTGCATATTTGAACATAATTGTTCCAAATTCCAGTTAACTTAACCGAACAAGTTAATTAATGCGTAAACTTCACGCTAGCGTATTGGAACGTAGGTAGAGAGATAATGTTTTTGATTAATGATCAGAATGCGTAACGAGGCATCAAATTAAAAATACCTTGGAGATTTGTGTGTTGTCAGTCAAAATCGAAATTGAATGGGCGTTTTTCCATTAGACGGCACGGCACCGGCACGGCACCGGCATGGCCGTGCACCGGCACCGGCGCCGGGGCTTCGTTTTTCCACTGCACCGGTTCCTAACCGGCCCGGCAACGGCACGGCACCGGCGCCGGTTCCTCAGCATGGTTTTATTTGTTACTAGCTGTGCCCGCGACTTCGTTCGCGCGGATGTCGGAATTTAACAATGTATTTTTTAGTGCGAAGCGCCTAATTCTCGCCACGTTTTTCAATATATTTGAATAACAATTCAAGAATATTTGATGTGTTTGATCGCCCTCTGTTGTTCAAAGGCAGTACCATTCAATTGCTACTGGATTAGAGTAATGAATGAAAAATGAATTAATGAAATATTATGTTGATATAAATAATAAATAAAAATGTTATGTTTCATTTATGTAATTCATTGAATGACACGCAAGAACATATATTTCTTCTAAAAAACAAAATAACATGATCATAAGACTTTCAGAAGTAAAGAGGCTAAATTAACCTTATTACGAGCCACAAACCGAGTCTCACTACTACTACTACACGCCTGCGCACTCACACACGCACACGGCTACAATTCATACACATTATGCACATTTGCCGGCCGGCACCGACTGGGAAGCTTGCTACCCCGGCGACGGCGACGGCGCCGGCAGGACTCAACGCCAGGCCGACGCCGGCGCCGGTAAGTGGAAAAGCGAGCCATACATTTTCATATATTCTTGCTTCCCCGGCACCGGCGCCGGTGCCGGCGCCGGCTAATTGGAAAACGCCAGGTCAGCACCGACTAGGAAGCTTATTACCTCGGCACCGGCGACGGCGCCGGCAGGACTCATCGCCGGGCCGGCGCCGGGCCGGCGCCGGGCCGGCGCCGGCGCCGGTATGTGGAAAAGCGAGCCATACATTTTCATATATTCTTGCTTCCCCGGCACCGGCACGGCGCCGGCGCCGTCGCCGGTGCCGGTGCCGGGCCGGCTAATGGAAAAACGCCCATTGAATAATAAATTGTGTAGCAAGTTGGAAAATAAAAGAAAGATGTTTACACTACATGGTAAGAGCAGTGAGTGGCCCAGTGGTATCGGTCCCGACTTAGGAGTAGGTATAAATAGCTCAGGAGGCTATAAGGTTCGAACCACACCTTGCGCATTGGTACTTTGTAATTTATTTCATCACCACTGCTCTCACAACGGTAAAGGAAAACATCGTGAAGAAACCGGCATGTCCTAGAGCCAAAAATTTGAAGACATGTGACCTCTATCCATCGGCTGTCTCAACAGCCCTGAAACTCAAAGACCAACAGAAGAAACAAGGTGTATTTCATCTTTTTTTTCGTGTTAGTATTAGTCTTATAACAGTCTCTTCTACTCCACTCAGTGGCACACAATTTTAATATAAATAATGACCTAGTTTTTCATATTATTATCTTATATGTATAGATACTTATTGCAAAACTTATTCAACTGTGACTTATATGAATGACTTATAAGAAAGTATAAAAGAAAATATAAGATAAACTAACAAGAAATGAATGAGTCATTGATCGGGATCTTGATACACTATCAGCTGCGAGCAATGTTGCTTCTGTATTTCTTATCAGTGGGGGTAATGAACTTGCAAAGTACCTAACATTATGTGGCAAAGATGCAATAAACAGCAACTAGCCTTCTTTTAACTTCTTGTTTCCATACAGTAACATTGCCAAATTAATTAAAACTTGTAAATATTTGACAGCTATTAGCGACGTTGCCAACTTTCTGGTTATGCGCACTTAATTGTATTGTACCTGCCTAGCCTTGTCCCAACCATACTGGGACTTCGGGACATACTCGGCTTCCAGTTTAACCAGATTCTGCTGAATATCAGTATTTTACATGGAGCGACTGCCTATCGGACTTCCACAACCCAGTAACCGGGTAAAATACCTTTTGGCATGACTGGTTGTTCTGTATTTTTCAATATTATTTTCTGCCATTATAAGGTGGGTGGACCATGGAAGGCCATGCTCCTTCGAAGGCCAATTATTAAAATTTCGTAGTTATTGCCATGTGATGACAAATTCCTTCCGTTTACAAAGATCCATCCAACTGAAAATCACAGACGCAGCCGCGAATCGCTCGCGCTATTATTTTGGTAGTACGTAACAGGCCCTCGCTTCTTGGATACCGGGAATAGACAACGTAAAATTAAGGTGGTGTACCATGGAAGGCCACTCTCATAAATAAACAGTTATTATTAATTCATTTATTGCATAAATTAAACTAACAAATGTTAAAGTGATACTTTGTTTTATTATATAACAATCATATAAACCACTTCTTTTTAACGTAGATTTAATAACAGTAACTTTTAGTGTTAAATAACCTATTTATTACGATGGCCTTCATAGAAGCCCCTGTTCCTAGTTAGGCCATTTGGTAGAGTTCAATAAAACTTATGTCTAATTAATATTGATTAAATCTGCAATTCAAAAAAGTGGTCTTATGATAAGTAATAAAACAAAGTATTACTACAATATTTGTTAGTTTTATTTGTTTAGTAAATAAACGAATAATAACTGTTTATTTGTTAGTGTGGCCTTCCTTGGTTCACCTACCTTACTACGGAGCTAGTAGCTACTTACGTCCAGAAATTATTGCCAAGATGATAGTAAAACTCGGTTTACCTGTGAAAAAAACAGAAAATATTTATTAGTCTTGCTTGCGAATTAGCAAAAGAATACAAAAAACAACTTTAACGAGTACAATTTATCAGGTTTTTTTATGAAAGCCAATGATAATTTAAGGTTTCAACTACATAACAATCATGACGATATATCCATCCATTCTTATAAAATTTATATATTCCAGTTAGGGTGCTTGTACACGGTGCATGTAACCCGCGCAAGTATACGTGCGGGTTACCCGCGCGAGTAACATGCGCAAGCTACTTGATCAAGCTACCCGCGGGGTGCTTATACACGGCGCATGTAGCTTCAGCATTTTGAAACACTTGCGCGGGTTACATGCGCCGTGTACAAGCACCCTTACGTCTCAAATACTGAAAACTCGTGCTAAAGGTACAGCTCACGTACTCGTAATACTGGTCAAAAATAAGAAAAAAACGGGACCAAAAACCTCTGAGATTTATGACCCAAAAAAAACAAATGAATTTGTGTCTCTATAGCCTCAATATATAAGGCACAGAGGATCCCTTATTAAGACTGAGACAAAAAATAGGGCCATTCATTTTATTTATCAGTTTAATAACGACTGGTTCACACTTAATAAAGAACATGGTATCTGTTTTATAATAAATTCTTTTTAAGATGTTTCTTTGGTTTTTTTTTTTAACTAAAAATGTTTGTGGCGTTTTAAGGACCTATGTTTAGCAGCACTGATGATGATGATGATGACGTATTTGTGGTGACTTATCTTGATTTTAGGGTTAAAGGAGAATGGGCAAATTTGTATGGAGCGTGGGCGGTCCGCGGCCAATAATGAATTTGTTACATTCTGGTGTACTTTAGTCCTACAATTATTGTGGGCAAGTTTTATCACTGTGGTCTACTTCTAAAACGGAAAAAATACATTTTTGTTTTTATTGGGTGAACATTGACTATAAAAGAGTTTTGGAGGCTACTGGTTGTATTATATTGATTTGAGTTGAAAAAGTTTTATTATTTATTACTTTTTGGTATGCTCGGAATTTTCAAAACAATAATTATTTGCAGTACTTTCGTTTTATACTAAATTAATTGATGGCCACCGAACGCCCAAGTCCGCCTATTCTCCTTAATGCCTTTGTCAGACTGAAGGACGAAGCGAATGCGTGGCGAGGTGTTTTTGTATGTGATGTATGGAATTGTTTGAAGCCTGTCACATAGACTATCGCACCGCTTTCGCTTTTTTATATGACAGGATTCGGATCGCATTCGCCTTCGCCTGTCTGTTTGGCAATAGCTTTAAAGTTCTTTATAAGTATCTAGTAAGATACTGTTAAGTAATACCTGGATAGAACGATTTTAAGTACCTTCTTGTACAAACTTATGATTGAATATCTCAGAAAATTAGTAATCTAATATTAAATATGTATATTAAAAATAGGCCATCTAACTGTCATACTATTTTTCGATATATTCGCTTAAAACTTTTTAGCCCTTTGTATCCTGTATGTTAACGAGTATGAATTTTCACTAAAATTGGTACAGTCATTTTGTTAAGTATAAAATGCCGTTTAATCCTGGTTGCCAGACTTCCGTAATTCCGACAACCCATGATGACTACCAAATGTAATAAATACATTTCTTCACAAATACCTTTAAAAAAAACTTCTGGCAATGTATTCTGCTGTCACCTTCTACCCAAAAAGCTTGCACATACAAAGTAGCGGATCTGATAGCACCGCACCGGTCAGTTTCCGAGAAATGTCCAGGTAAACGGATAGACATGGTGTGTGCGGATTTTTTGCCGCCTGCCGTTTATTGTGTTACGGAGTTTTTGCCGCCGTTGTGTCACTTTTGTGATCGATTGTACTCAGGATGTTTTGATTTGAATAAATAGTTTTAGTGAAGGAGAAGAGATTTTGAATGCTAGATTATTATATTATGTTTCATATACTTCTAGTAAGTTAACTGATGGCATTATTATAAGTTATTACGTTAGTAGTTCAAGTTATGATCAAATTCTTACTACATATTTCTTATAATTGGCTGTAAGAATAAAAGCACTTTTTAATGTCAAACTTTAGAGGAAACAATCGTTTTTACTCAAAAATGCATGTAATGTGGTCATTATTTTGACAACCTTGTTTGAGCAAAGTCGCCTTTGCCGGAGTGTTTCAAGGAGCGGCCAGTAATGTTTTTGCTGGCCGCTCTACAGGCCGGCAATACATTGCCGGCCGCATTTTGACGTTTCAACGTTTTAAAAAAACAAATGCAAAAAGATTTTATTTAAAACACAGCTGTTTGTATATAAAGAGGTAGGCACAAAAAGATTGTATTCCATATTTAAAAAAAAAATACAAAGAAGTAACAAAAGCGCGGTTCAGCGAAGTTTTAATTTTTATTTATTGACTTTTTTTTTGCTTTAGGTAAGTGAAGAAAATATACCTAACAGTCAAACACCGCATTAAAATTATCGCAAACTATTAGTAAGTAATATGAAACCCGGAAACCCGGTGTTGAATTTTAGTAACTGTACTTTTCATATTGTTATTTTAATTAATTTTCTAGTTAATACCTATATGTATTTTATTTAAATCACTTGCTGGTTTTATTTAGGTTAGGTACTTGCATTTTTGAGTAAAGCACTATACAAGCCTTGGCCCATTATGACTCTTCGCTGGTCACGCTATGATTGCCTCGAGCTAGCCTAGCTACGCTCTAGGCCTTCCAGCTTGGCCATCATGCAGCCCTTGCTGTCCTCACTGTAAAGGCCTCGGCCTTTATCTCAGCTCGTCCATCAAGTGGTGCATGCTGACCGCGCTGTGTCGGCCTGGTGCTGCGCTAGGCTGCGCTGTCGGCCATCATCAGCGCGACCAGCAAAGTCAGTCATAAAAGCTGGATACGTAATAGATTAATTTCAATTATAATTGAAATAACTTTTTCAGTATTTTCAGCCATATTAGAAGCAGTTTTACAAAATGTATTATAATCATAGTAATTCCTGAGTGCTTAATAATTTATTTAAAAATAATTTAACTGCATAGAGATTTTTTAACCCGACTGCGCGACGCAAAGGACAGTAATGTTTTATAATCCATTTTTCCACACCACACCATTCACAAAATAACGTAAGCTTTACTTTAATAACCCACTAACACTGCCCACCCACATACCCAAAACACCATGAGCATTAAACTAAAACATAAAATTATCTGTAACTTAACAAACCCATACCCGGAGGCATAAAGGAGTCAAAAGTATAACTTAAAAAACACGTAAAGTATAGATTAAAGAATCTATGGTGTTTGAGAACCCAGTCAAGTGAGAGTCGGAAACATACAAGGGTTCCGAACAACACTCATCACTTAAATATTTTAAACTAGCGACCCGTCCCAGCTTCTCACGGACGTGTATAGCCTATGTTTTCAGGGTGAATGTAGCTATCTACAAGTGTTTTTTTTTTTCTTTTAAATCGGTACAGTAGTTTTTGAATTCATTCTTCATTCGAGGTATTCCTCGTAGCGCTCCTGTTTTGAAGCGCGCCTATCTAAGCGCTACTGTTTCATTCCTCTTTCCGCTCCCAAAAGGAGCGCTTAGAGGAACGATTAAAAATATTAAAATTTATTTCCTCGTAGCGCTCCCATGATTAACCTTCGGATAGAGATGGGACTATACTAACTGAAATTATCGATAATAACTAGATAATAAGTAGAACACATTGTTATAATATACAACTAGCGGCCCGTCCCGGCTCCGCAAGGGTTTGGTTTTTATTTTGTTTGTTTTATTGTAAATCCTTTAGTCCAGGGTTTTTCAACCTGTGGGTCGCTAAGCCTCTTCAGGGGGGTCGCGAAGCTTCTCTAGAGGAGTGGTTAAAAGTTGAGAACCTTACATTTATCAAGCTCTAATATGCTAAAGTTTTTCCGCCTCGCTACGCTCGCCCATTAATGAAGGGTATGCTTGTGAAGGTAAAAAGAAGTCAACTTTTTTAGGTCACATTTCAATGAAAACTTGTCTTATGTTGGTGTAGAAATAGTAGATTTACTGTCACATGCCGCGCTCACTCTTCAAGTCTTTAATTTTTTTATCTCGCTTTTAGATTAAAACTTGTTTTGTCGTACTACGGAAACGTTTAACTTTTAGAGTACTCTGCGTTCAATCTTCTTTGTAGATTTGGCTTTTCATAGTCCAGAAATCTATAAATTTTCGAGCTCGCTGCGCTCGCTATTGAAAATATGTTTTAAGTTTCCATGACCGAATGACCTCGATTTTTATACATAATTCATTTTTCAATAATGCTTTTGTGGAAACTACTATTGAAAAATGAACTACGCAGCGAGCGTACTCCTACCGTTTACGAACTTAAAAACTTATATTTGTAGTACAAAATTAGTGTATACTCCTGTTGAGTTTTTCTTCTAGAAGGCGGTGTGGAAATATCGGTGTACAGTTATTCGCACTAGACAGTTTGTTTAATTCATATTTGGGGCGTCAAGCTGTACAGGCCCAGGGCGCCAACTGCTAGTTGCGTACTTAGCGCTCCTTTTGGGAGCGGAAAGAGGAATGAAACAGTAGCGCTTAGATAGGCGCGCTTCAAAACAGGAGCGCTACGAGGAATACCTCATTCATTCACCACAAACATACACACGTACAAAAATACAAATCTTTCTATAATGAGATTATGGATTTTCTACTCCTTCGTTTTTATTTTGTTACGAGATATTTTAATTAATTCTACAGGACTTCTTCGAGCATCACTTATTCATTACCTCGTCGTTTTTCTGATGGTCACAAAAATTAGTTCTGGCTTCCATCTTGCAATTGCAACTGTTTTGGTATACGGAGGCAAGCTTGTCCCAAAAAAATAAAGACTGTGAAGATTTTAAATCTTACACAAACAATTAAAAAAAAAAACATAAGACAGGCAGTGGAATTTTGACTAGGTTTTCCACACCCTTTGGTCACGGATCCCTAAAAATAACGTTAATCATAGATAAAAGGATCTATGGTGTTTCTGACCATAACTCATGGATGTATGTGTCATTAAAATATTAAAAACAATGGTCGAAGGTGTGTCTTTAAAGGTATTTTGTTACACTTCGAGTAAAGTCGGTGAGAAAAGTGTTTGATGAATAAGAGATTTTATTTATTTATCCTTCAATAACGTATGTTTTTTTTTCTGATTTGCGGGTGTTGAGGTGGTTTGGGAATAGTCAGCACTTGGTCATCAGCAAAGAATCTTCATTTATGCCTTACTTGTTTAAAAAGTCAAAATAATAATGAAGAGTTTTTAGCTCTATTTATAAAACACTGTCAAAATCTGCCCTTATAAAGATGAAACTACCTGTATGAAATAATTTGACACAAACTATTTTTCTGGCCAAGATTTAAAAACATAACGAGTAAATGTACTTTTAGTACTACATAATTTCTGTATGAAAATTTACGTAAAGAAATATCCTCAAAAGTTAATCTAAGCAATATTTCAGACCCACAAACTACTTATTCTAATAACTTTTCTCCCCACAATACTTATAATTTGAAATGCAAATTCATAATTTCCTTAACAAAGGTAATTGCCATGATTCCTGAGCACGGATCACATTTCACTTCAAAAAGGATCTTAGTATAATCTTGACGTTTCAACCATAGACTACATGATAATCTACAATTTATATTATATTATGGTATAGTTTGTGTGTTTTGATGCAATAAGTTATCTCCGAAATTACTCACTCGATTTTAACTTTTTTTTTCTCTGATGATAACTTACACTATTTTCAAATGACATACTTATGAATGATATCAGGTTCGGTTTAAATAAGTACATGACGCGGTTGAAGTCGCGTTTGGAAGCTTGTATAAACTAATATATTTTATAAAACTTATGAATAAAAACTTATTTACTTAAGATGGTTATAATATTAGGGTGTAATTTCCGAAATAACTCGACAGATTAAAAAAATAAATATTTATACCACATCAAAAAAAAAAAACTAAATTCTTAAACCATTTAAAGAATGTTTGTACCCGACTGTACCTCTATGGTGGTCTTGAATAGTAATTTGTAAGTTGAAATCATTATTGAGGATTGTTCAAAAAGCTTGGTCATGGTTCAAAATCATAATTTAGTTGTATTTGTTAGAATTATTGTGAACGTTTAATTTTTGGTATGGTTTAATTTGAATTATTTGTGTTATTATGAATATTCTTCTTTCTGGATAAATCTCTATATTACGTCAGCCCTTTTTTAATCATAATATAAATACATATTTATTTTACACAATTCGTTGATGGATTAAAGCCCAGAGCGTATAGTATTTTGTGTAAACACAAAATTCCCGTCGTGGGATATTTTTGTTTTAAATCTCAAATTGTCTAACTCTATAAATAACTAAATATTATCAAAATCATAATCAAAACCATTTACCCCTTTACCCCTCCTCCATTTATTACCATTTCAGAAAACATCGTGAAATCCCTCAAGCCATACAAATTCGTGACTACACTGATACAATCGTCGTGATCACGACTGTTTTACAAGATATTATTTTTATTACAATAAATTGTCCGCTGAAAAAAAAGGCTTTTTTCTTTTTTTCAATATCCATGAAATAGAAAAAAAATGTTGCAAAGTTCGGCTGAATAAATGTATTGTTGTGGCTACTATGTTGCGGTAAAACTGTGAATTTTGGATTTCTGTAAACTTTCTAGAAAACATGTTGCTAATGTTTCTTCCCTCATGCCAATTGATACACTTCTGTCGCTTCTAAGGAGGTGTTCATTACTATTTCTTAGAAAATCCAATTGAGGTCAACACAAATGTCAGACAACTATGATCGGGCAACGTGCACAAGGACAAATCAGAATTTTTCTGTTATCAATTTTGTCGTGCACAAATGTAATGCGATGCATTAGGTTATATGGTGCCACTATCGTTTTTATTACATTCATATTATTTCATTTTTTGAATTCGATAAGCATGAATACATCGAAAGCCTTGAACTTGTAGTTGAAAACTACTATGTACATTGCCAACGTTTCAAGCAACTCAAATCAGTACCCTTAGCACGAGTTTACACTCTTTTACTTTACAGCGTCTTTCCAGTATTTACAGCGTTTCTTGCATGGAAACATAGAACAGCGCCTCTGGTGTGCGAAGAAGGAACTAATTTTTTCCTTGAAAATTATCAATTTAAAATTGTCAAAGTTCCAGTTTACTTCACATCTCAAATACTGAAAACTCGAGCTAAGGGTACTGTTAAATTTCTTTAATAGATTTTCATTTTCAATAAGAGAAAGTCTCGTGTTCGAAAGGGATTTTTTTACAGATTAGGATTGGTTGAGAACGGCTCTCTGTACTATATCCTTCGACTGCCACCTGATACTAGAATCCATCTTCTAATCCCACAATAAGTCGTTAAAATCAACTTTTACTCCAAAGATTACATTGTAGATTTTATAGAATCCTTTTTCATCTTCAATCACATACCATCATGTAAGATAATGGTCAAACTTATCCCTGTCCACTAAAAACTATGTCGTAAAATCTAAACTACATATATCACAGCCACTGTTCATTCTGTCTGTCCATCGATGGCTGAGCCCCAAACAACAATAGCTGCGCGTGCGTCCATCACCTGCCGCCGAGCGGGTGTTGTAAAAGGTGCACATAAATCTATGAGCAGGAACGTGCTGTGTAGGCGGTCTATGGTTTTGAGAGGAGGTGGGACTGTCTTGATTCGTGTTTAATGTTTTTATGTTTTTTTTATGTCATGGGGGACCAGGGGAGACTGTCTTTAATGATCTGTGGAGTTTAATGAAGATTTAACTGCATTCTGAACTTGGTAACATCATCAAATGAGTACTTCCAACCCAGAGCAGGGCGGGAGGGACTGTCAGACTCGTACTGACTAAAATTCACGGTGTCCTTCAATGCCCTTTTATGTTCCGGGGTTCCACATTCGTTAGTCCCGCGACCCCGGCAGGCTTTGGACGTCTATAGAGTGGCACTGTCATAATGCTGACACTCTTTGAGGAGCACGTGCAACACAACGCATCGTCGACCCGGGCAAGGTCCGTGGTCGGACAGCAAGTCGCCCATTAGTACTCGCAGCCCGCATGCCCGCGCCTCTCACTTAGGAAAAAGTTTTACTTGAAGTAAACAAGTAAAAAAATCTGTTATGAGTTCAAAAGCAGATGGAGTCACTATTCCATAACTTGATTAAAAAAGGGTTGTAAACATTACAAATTATGTGTGTGAAGCATTAGTCTTATTTTTCATTTTGCAAAATAAAAACATTAATCAAATTATAACACGAACAATCATAATCATCAAGCATTTATTTCTGCGTGAACGTTATCTTTACAACAATCACTTTTTTTATTCTAGGACATAAAAATAAACACTAATTAGATCGAATAATTAAATTAATTAGAACTTCGTGTTAATGACACTTCGTGGTGTCATGGCGCCCTTTATATTAATGTCTCTTTTTCATGCGAACATTTTATTTGCCTAATTTCAGTCTAGTCTTTTAATGATGAGATTGAGATGTCAATGACTTTGGCCCCACCCTGTATTTTTGCTAGGTATTTGCATGTTTTTAAGTAATTTCTGTATAAGAGTGGAATATATGCATGCTTTTTCAAGTTGATGTTTTTTTTTAATTTTGGTAATGCATTAGTTAATAGTCTTGTATTTACCATGAAAAGTCAAGTAAATTATTCAACTAATAGATATTATAAACACGAGATCTTTCAAAGGGTTAATTAAGGTTACTTTTTTTTCAAAGAATGTTATTGTTTTACCACAAAAATAAATTCTTGAACAAAATGGAGTTTCAAGATGAGTTTTGTAATCATGGCTTCAAAACGTCGCTTTACGATAATTATTACCAGAGCCTCTACCATGAGTTGTCATAACG
The DNA here is from genome assembly GCA_036375495.1 of Agrotis segetum. Taxonomy (NCBI): domain Eukaryota; kingdom Metazoa; phylum Arthropoda; class Insecta; order Lepidoptera; family Noctuidae; genus Agrotis; species Agrotis segetum. Next base: position 228,076 of record JAQSVV010000108.1, read on the forward strand.
ATACTCGATCATCGATATTGACCGCGTTTGGCGCTCTCATTGGTTGAGAATTCATACAACCTTGGAGCGCCAATGAAAGCGCCAAACGCGGTCGATATCGATGATCGAGTATCGTAATGACAACTCATGGTATGGGTACTGGACTATATGATCTGTACGTAAATTTGATGGATTTGAAAATAGAAGCCAATATATAGGTTTCTATTTCGAAAAATATTTTGGTCATCAAAAAAAAAAGAAAAAAATACCAAGGAATGTCTCTTAAAGTCCGTAAATCATGGCCACTGTACCTTTCCATAGTCATTATAACATACATGAATAGACCAATTGAAGTTACCTTTACAGTACCGGAATCTTTTGTGTTCTTTCTTTCTTTTGACGTTTCATGGAAGCGAACGTTTAAGAAGGTTCTAGTACCTTGTATAACATGGAGTGAAGTATTAAGTGCCTGCAATGGCTTTTTGTTTCGTTTGGAAGTGTAAGCATGGTGTTTTTGGTGTAAGGATGGTCTAGCACATTGATAAAAGACAGTTTTGGGTATGGAATTTTTTTTATTCAAAATGAGATGCTTTTTTATCATGATAAAATCATCAATTGTGTTCTAAGCGCTGTTAAAAGTACCTGTATCTTCTATCATGGTCATGGAACTGTCTAATCAGGTACCCGTGAGCCTGGAATGTAAAGGGCTATTGAAGGCCATCGTAAATTTTAGTCAGTACAAGTCTGTCAGTCCCTCCCGTCCTGCCCTTAGTGGATGGACTCATTTGATGAATTTACCACAAAACAAAATCGAGCTTTACAACTCGAAACGGTGAAGCCATACATTTTTACTGATGTGTAGAATTTGTGAAGTTAGGGTCGGTACAGTTAGGCCGCGTAGATTCAGAAGCTTGGTTCTACATGAGATCTGATATCTTTTTCACAGGGCAAACCTTGTGCTCGTTTTGGCAACATTTTACATGAAATGTTTTTGGTGGGATTACAGTCAAAAATAAGTGTAAATCAAAACTATTAAGTCTGGTAAATTGTACTGCAAACAGAAATATACGATACTGTGTATTCCCACTATTCCCTTCGATTTTACCATCCCACGCCCAAGAGTGGCATGCTTTAGCTTATCATCAAGGACCACACAAGCAAGAGTACCCACACTTCTGCCTACACTTTAGAGGATCACTTGAAAGGTGTTTAAACCAAACAAATCTAAGAACTTAATCATGGCATGTTTGACTATCGCCCACATAACCTAAAAACCTCTTAAAACTGTTTTAGCAACTCCGTAAGAGATATTGGTATATTTACAATCAATAAATCCCTTTATCTACTCTCATATCGTAAACTTCGAAATACAAAACTCAAAACGAGTTTATAATGACATACTTTATACCATAGAGTATCGTAATGAAATTAAAAAATTAAATTATAACACTGTTTGTCTAACAAAACAATGTTATAATTTAATTTTTTTTCATTATGATACAGATTACTGATCATAGTTTTTTTTTTTTACTTTTTTTTCTGTGGCTGCGCGCGCTTTCTAAGGGAATGTTGGGATTTTGACGTTTGTGTTTCGGTGGATGACATGGTGGATGATTATTAGTGTTTATTAATTTTTATCTTTTATTTGATATTTTCGTGTTCAATGAGAGTAGATAAAGTAGTGTATGAAACTGTACATAACTAGGTATTATACCACTCGTGTGATACTATTATAAAACTCGCTTCGCTCGTTTTATAAACTCACACTCGTGTATAATACCCCTCATTATGTACCAGTTACATAAACTACTATTATCTTTGACTTTAGTTTGTAATAATGTTGTAATATCCACAAAAGCCACTAATTCACAATCACAAAGAATCTCCAAACCCTTTTAAAATAAAATAAAATATCCCAAAATGGCGCCACAACGAATTATAAGGCGGGAAATATAAGTTGCAGTCAAAATGATAAAACAGACAATTTTAAACTTTACCCCTTTTGTGTTAAAATCTTATTTTGTTTGCAACACCTTGATTATTTGCCTTCCGATCAGGTATCGCGTCTCAGGAATTTGTGAAAGAAAAAATTAACGGCAAAAACACGCGGTTTCTTTTGTGGCACAGAAAAGTTAAAAGATTATACAAAATGGGCAAACTTCGATGTTTGGTACTGATTTTATCGACGTTTTAAAAAGAAATAATATGAATTGGACTTGAGAAAAACTTTTTTGTTCGTTCACATTCGATTTTGAACCCAATATCAACAACAGAAAAGTTAATTTGTGCTTTTTCGAAGTTATAAAGAAATTCGACAGTATTTTGTTTTTATCTCGACCATGTCTGTGGATTGCTCTTGCTAAATGCCCGTTAAAGTTTTGATGGCTTTCTCGTGTTTTTACTGCATTTCCAAAATACTAAGAGATGTGACAACGACCGTTTTTTTTTACTTAATAGCCCATTAACTTTGGACTACTGAACAAACCTTTAAGATGAAAGCCATAAATTAAGTGTTAATTGGTGTAATTATATCACTTTCATCACACGTTCTAGTACCTATGATCTTCTTACGAGTATTACTCTTGTCAATTCAAGTTATAATTATCTCGAGATATCTTCAGATCAAAGTATATGGGTAATTACGATCAACTTGTTAGCCCTTCGCGTTAAAACTGTAATTACTCCAGCAATAAACTTCACTGTATAAGTCCGACACAAAAACTATTAAAATCAGGTTTAAAATGCTCGAGCTGAGGCACTCTAGAGCAAACTTGTATAAAAATTAACACCACAGTGAGATTTATAAAAATAAGAACGAAACGTATGTATTTTAACAAAAAAAAGATATGGCCACAATCTGAGCCAAAAAAGATCTACAACAAAAATAGAAAAAAAAAAACTCAGAAACATTTTGATGTCAGAAATCTTAAGCTTTTAAGTACTAAATCATAAAAGACAAGGGGTTGACACGATTACAATAACTTACATAAAGATAGAAGAAAACAGTAGAATTTGGGTAACTCAATAAACAAAAAACTGGACGTTTTACGGTATTCCCTAATTCGAACACCGCAGGGAGCATGTCACATAAAAAGTTTTGGAATAAAACAATAAGTTTTATTTGAATAATATTTATATGAAACCTCTGCACGCTTGAAAGGTTTATTATTCGAACTTTATATTTGAATGTTTTTTTTTTTTTTTGTCAAATACAATATTCATACAATTCTAGGATGGTTTTTAGTTTACAATCTAGATCATCGTGTCATGATAAAACTGGAACACTCGAGCTTAGAACTAAGTAAAGTTGAAAAAATCTTTGAAAATCGAAACATTTTTTGTACAAGTGTTTTAGATATTAATAACTTTAGCAAAATATTTAAAACAAGTTTCAAAGCTGTTGCATCCAGTTAAGCTTTTGCCAGGGTTTGAAAATCGTTATTCACGACTGTCCAAAATACAGTGAACGTAAAACCGTCAGTAAAAAAGACCTTTTTAATTAAATATGTAAGTACACTCAAAAAAACTGATGCATATTATAAAAATATGATGTACCTACTCATCACCTTTTCAAAAACCCACACCGTGTATTTAATTATGTTAATCAGACGTAGGTCTAAATTAGGTCAGTAATGACATGTGGAATATATGGACAGTAAAAATTTGGAATACCCTAAACACCATTGAAAGCGCTGCCGGAATTTCGTCTTTCAGTATTGTCGTTACAATTCAAAATCCGATGGCATGATCAACGTCCCTAAAGGCATTTTAATTCATTTGTTGGTTGCCCTTTCATTGCCTTGTCATGGCGTCCCTAGAGGCTAGAGCTTTTTAATTAGGCGCTCATCAAAATGATGAAGGTATAGACTTTGACGTATCAGTGATGAATGCAATCATGTTTGGATGGGTATTGTTTCCGTTCAATAACTTTTGAGTGATCTGTGGATACTTTTTTTTCTTCTTTGAGAGATCTTACTTTTAACTTTTCAAAAACGAACCCGAAAAAATTGTTTTCTTCAGAACATACAGTTTTTTCATTTTATCATTACTTTCGTTATTTTTGTTCTTTCATGCATCAGCCACTGTCTTTCCAATGTCTTTTTTCACCCCATTTCCGATACTTGATTAAATTTCCAACATCACTAATCTACTTCAAATCGAATCTAACTGCTACCAGCCACCTTGTTGAGAAAATCTCTGCTTCTAGTATTTTTTACATTGGGATAAACCCACCACACTATTCCCAAACCACTGCAATGCTTGAAAGCAAGAATCGACAGTAGCAACCACCAGAAAAGCGCCGAGACAATGAAGCATGACGTGTCCCTGAGAATGAATTTACCTGTTTTGGACCTTGCAACGAAATTAATCAGAACAGAATAGTGGAAAAGTAGAAAAATATGTTTCTATTTCCCTCCATGTCAAGCAGGAGACAGAACAAAACAAGGCCAATAGGAACAAAGGGACATTACAACTGGGTGAAGCCTAGTTGCCTAGCAACACGGATAAAATTACTACTAATGTTAATAATTATCTAATCTGTGGACTTTTGTAATCTTTACTCAAGAACCCAACTTGACTTTTAAAAGATCATTCAGTCTTTTTCAATAGATACAAAGCGCCATGTAATCCAATATCTATCAATACCTACCAAATCCATCTAACATCTACTAAAAACCAATTACTTCGATACGAACACAAAGCAGTTTTTACTCAAAATAGAGACCAGCCCAAGTCTATGACTTTATCGAATGGCGCCAACAATACAATGCTGACAATCGGTGTAACACAATATTGCACGATATCTGTGCGATACTCGAACAGCTGCCCCGTCTAACGGTAGGTATGCGACCGTTAGAGTGCGCGGTCGGGAAATTTGCGATATGACTAGTTTGTGTGTGTGTGGTGATGTCATTTTTCGTTTGATTTGTGTATCTTGACAAATAGAGTGGGTTTATTGATTTACTATTGTGGGTTATTGAAAATTATAATGTATGTCTAACAGTGTGTCACAGAAAGCTCCCCACAAAATATAATTAGTAAGATATGTTATGGTCAAAAACATAACAAGGATACTTTAAAACTGCAGACTTTGGTATAGTAAATCAACGTGCAAGTTTAGAAAAGTAGTCGAAACTGACAGCACTTACTTAAGCTTCTGCAAATTCGTTGGGTTATAATTTAACCACAGACATTGAATATTGCTTTGACTCTTTGCGTTCATAATAATAACTTACTTTGAACACAAGATTTTAACAACTAATGCGAATTATCATAAATACATACCTTGGTTCAAAGGAAACAATTTCGTCTTTGTATTCTAAAACCGTGACATCTTCAACACATTCAGTCATACAATGTAGGTTACCTACTCATATAAATGTCATAACAGCCCATAAAATGTATGAAATATTAATAATAATTTGTAATAATAACCATTTGAGCCCCAAAACCGGCCTCCCCATACAGTTTAATGAAGACATAAGTCATAATGACGATTGTAATCAAAATGCGGCAGATGCGGCGGCCATATTGTTTTTGTCGTCATGTCATGAAAGTTTTTTTTAATGTAACGCGTGATTGGGTAGAGGCATGCCGTACCCGGAAGCTAAAAATTGCTCTGAAATGGAACCGTTGGTCACGTATTTGCGAGCACATGTTTTGGCAAAATTCTCAATTAGGTATTATGGGACTTAAACATAACAAGCCAATTGTGGGCGTATAAGTATACCACTACTATTTGTCGTTGCTTTTTTATGTTCCTTAATTTATTACTTACGGTTAGACTTTACCATGGTAGATTACAACTCTGTTTACCTGTGAACAAAAAACAAAATAAATTATTGACTAGGCTAGTATTTGCCAATGGTTGAAAAAATATAAAAAACGTGCTTTATGAAACCATGTCCCATAATTTTGAATCATATTCAGCAGTGAATACCAAATTCATATGAAAAAACAACCGACTCAAACTTCAGTATTCACCACACAATTCATTAATCTGACCCACAAATCAAGCCACACGAATTAAAATAAAAAGGAACTGATTTACATACGTTCCTTCATTTTTGCATACAAACTTTCCTGCCGAATGCTGTCCCACATTTTTTACGACTTATTGTTTTATCGCTTACCATTCATATCTCGTCAAGGAAAAATACTCTAACATGTCGTCAAAGTACACAGTAAGTATCTTTGTAATCCGTTCTTTGTAACTACTATGTGATAAAACTTTGTCGTTTTATTTTTTGATGGAATATAACGGTTCAAATGACTTTAAGCGAGGACCATAGACATTAAATTGCAAGGAAGAGAGTTGAAATGCATCCTTTCGGTCCTTATAGGGATTTGATGGAAAGCTTTGGAGAACTCGTTTCATTCTAAAGGTGTGGTTCTGAATTAAAATATTATAGGAACATTCATAGAATTGAATGCTTTTATGGATAAAGTTGTTTCCGCTGGGTTTTAAATGAAAATAGTGATTGGAATTCAGATCAACCTGTTTTATTTGGAGTAAAAGATAATTTCCGTATTTTTAAATCAGACTTTGAACTAAGCAGAGAAGCAGTAGCTCATTTATCTGTATCGGGTCGGACTAAAATTATGAAAAAACTATGTTAAGAATGGAAACTAGTCTAGAAAATGGAGAGCTATATGTTATTTAAAAAATATCTGAAGTTAGATATTACCCATGTTTGAAAAGAAATAAATGATTTGATTTGATGTATTAATAACCGTCGCAGGCTAGCACATGTTAATTAACACAGGAAATTAGAAAAGTCCATTGGCATACTATAAGTTTAAAAGTTACCTTCGTGATCGTGATTCCATGTTTGGCAAACAATTTACTATTCCTATTGTAGCTTCCTCGCCATCTTACATCATCCGAACCGGACAGAAAGACACTTATTTCAAACCCATCAAACGAAGCTTTACCATAATCCCATAGAGTAAAGTTTCCCATACAAGTATAGTGCGTGGGTTCGTGAGTCATAAGACACCATTGTGGCTTTAGTTTATGACGTCATAAAGACCATAGAGCAGAGAGCTCAGTCTATTGTTGTAGCAGATTGATAGGAGATTGGAAGATAGTCATCTTTGATTATGATGATGTTAACTATAGGAGTTTTAAGACGTGTGTTACATTTTTAGACGGATGATTTTGAAGTTATTCTTACTATTAGTTTATGAGGCATTATGATGAATATTGTGTAAAGATATTGACAAAACTATGATGATTACGGTATGGTTTTAAATATTTATACACAGTAACGCTTGAGTAGCGTTTTTGTTACTGTAAAACGTTCAAATAAGGGAATGAAAGGTTTCTACAACGAGTGTTCTGCGATGGCCCAGTTGGTAAGGCGTTTTGAGTCCCACTTGTAGATAAATTTTCTCTTTTTAAAAAACATATCTGCTGCATCTACAATTAAAAATCTTTTGTTACGGTATTTGTGAAATCCTTAGAAACGAATTTACTGATTGTGGCAGGTGTGATAACAGGTCGTAAAGTATTTTTCAGACCCCATTTTTTAAACGGGGCTTTACTTCACTCATCAGCTATTTTTTATTACATTTCAAAATGTCTTGCACAGTATAGGTACAGAATTTCTACGTAATAAAGTAAAGATCATAAATATATTCCTTGGAACATGCCAATTGACATACGTTTGGCAAACGTTATACATAAACACGTGATTGGATTTTACATGTTTCCTGTGTGACTTCCTTTTCCGTGTTCAGTAATATTCAACTAATGTTAGTTATGTTACTGTGACCTTGCATGATCCACAGATCTATTTGATTGAATAATGAAAATATCTAAGACATAGGTAATCCTTAAGATACAAACTACACTACCCGAAGAGATTAAGAAATTTTTATCACTAAAATTGTATCCTAGTTCTTCCTTGCTGCTTCCAGGATAAACTGCTTTACAGCTTTAGTCATTGAGTTCGTTCATCTGAGTACTTTAGAAGTCGCTTTTCACTTGTAGCAGGACTCAGACAGAGATCTAGGCGACTTCTTTTTTTTGTTCTCGCAGTTACATTACTTTGGAAAAGATTATTAGTAAACGTTACGCTTACAACCGGTCCTACTGGAAGTCTAAATGGGAGGCCTATGTTTAGCAGTGGAAGTCTTACGGCTGATATGATGAAACGTGAATTTGTAAGACACATCTCGTAGGCGAGGCAGTGGGATTATAACTCATTTCCCCTCCAATAAAGGAGGTGAAAGAAAGGAGCACTAGGCAAGAGTGATAGATTACTTCTCCCTCTGTTATTGAAGAGGCCTCTATCACATTAGCCAGATCATTAATGCCTACTTAATCTATCGCAACAGGTGTTTCAATTTAGCATGAAGTACTTTGGCTATTTTCTTCTGTTCTGTCACTTTGTCCATTATTTTGGAGGTTTTAACACCATCAAATGATTTTTTCCACCCTGAAACTGCCAGATTTTGACTGATTAAAAGTACACCTTGTTTCATTGGTTACTCTTTGCGTTCCAAGACCATAGTATCCTACTTAGAAATCTTTTTCCATGACTTGTAAAACAATATCATTATGTCTATTCGTTTAGTCGCTCCCAAAACTTGCATAAACAAATGACCCCTATAAAATGGGGTGACCAGTACTTACGGCTGTTACAACCCCTGACACACATAACTGGTAATAAAAACCCCTTGGACGGACACTATTTCAGTTTCAACCCCTCTTTTAATTTTCATAATCGATATGAAAAGGTTTGAAGTGAATTCTGTTTTGGTCAAGCTTTGATGTGTAACTGGGTGGTCGCCATTTTGATCGTGTTCTGAAATGGTACCTGAGATATTTCACATTTCACAAAATTCTTAATTTATGGTTAATGATTCAAAAACTGTGTCTTTTTCCCTGAAAAATACCACAGTTTATTATTACAATAATAAAAAAATAACGGAGGCATTACATTATCAATAAAACTCCCGATATACACACAAGCTATCCACATCAGAAAAATTCCACCACAGTTTACTAAAATCTTTACAAACACGAACTAACAACTATTTCCCTACTTCCCTTCAGTTTTCAGGGGTGATTTTCTGAACCCCCAACACTTTGACGGCGCCGGCATGACGCGACCCGTTACCATAGCAACCAGACTTGTTTGGGTAAGCAGAATGTAATAAGAACTTATTTTTGGGACATCATCCATCATTTTGATTTATGTGTAGAAAGAATTAATTGTTTGGTTTTTATTGAATGAGGATGATTTTATTATCTTCTTTTTGGTAAAAACGGGAAAATCTTTGCTTAATAAAATTGTATAGCCATCAGATGAAGAGAATTCGGTAAAAATCTGTGATATTTGAAATCATATCATATACTTTACTCCAAAGAGATTTATAAGGACCTATAGAGCGGGCATTAGGAAAATTGTCATACAAAATTGTTGATGCCGTGCGTCACTAGCACTATCTAGCGTTGCATAGCAACGCGGCTTCTAGACTGAGCGACTTTTTACCTATTGGTAAAAAGTTTTGAATCACAATTTTCTTGGTGATGTCCCGTCTATTGCTCGTATATAGTTTAATGTCTTTGTTTTACTCCCTTTTTCCATAGCTTCTTTTCCACTGTCGAAGCATGTCCATCTCTTTATCGATGTTATTTGGGATAGAATATTATGGCAGATTTAACGCATAATTTACAGAAGATAAATTTCAAAAGATGAATTAAACCACAGTAAATTAAGTTAGCATGAAACTTGTAGTTTTTTCTACCTTTACTTCCAACAGTCCTTAATAGGGTAGTTTACTGCATAAATAATTTGAAAATAAAATATAAACACGTTTATTTTTTACTTCAATCAATATTGACAAAGATGCGGGCTTGTAACGCCGATGACATTATACCGACTGAGTGAAGTTTTGTGATTTGAAGAAGCCAAGAACGCTTCTCGTTGCGTTGGTTTTGGTTTAGGTAACATAAGAAAAACTACGGGTTAAAAAATATTTTTTGATAATCTAAGTTAAAGACATTTTTTGAGTAAAATTGCGTATTCTGGATAGATACAGATTAATTTGCCAAATATATACCAGAGCCTTTACACCACTACTGAAGTCAACTTTCGGACCCGGGCGACGTTAGTAATCAAATCAAAAATATTTATTTGCTAGAATATGGTAAATAAGATGTTACAGTTAGTTTGTTGCAGCATATCCTGCCATTAGATAGCGTGCAAAGTTTGTATTTATAGTCATGTCCATTAATCTAAATTATGAATTTATTGTATATTCTATTGATTGAGTACTAATGTCATTACAACAAATTGCAGTAAAAAAAAAATGTAGTACCTACCACAAATCAACAGGCCTTCTTTCACGACACACTCTCTATGAATATTCTATCCATTGATTCAATCGATGATGTCATTATAAAGCCAAAGTCTCCACCTCACGAACAAACCATGGTCACCCTACATTCGTAGTCATATTTCGGGTGTCCAGAGAAAGTGTGCCACACATGTTTGTTCGCAACTACAGGATGTGTCCGTTAGTGCGTTGCTAATGTTAATTACTTTCTTTTGCGCTGTTTTACATCACCCTGTGTGTGTTTAATGTTTGGTTGAATTGTGTTTATACGATTTGGTTTATACGTAGGTAATGTGCCGGAGTTGGTTTAGAATAGGTGTACAACACACAGAGATGTATAAAATAGGAAAATTTGCATTATATAAAGAATCTGAAAGTAGCACGAATGGCTAAAGTTTTTTATTTTACTCTTTTTAGTTTAGATATTCAACCCAAATTCTTGTCAAATACATCATTTCCTTACAAGTGCACTAGAATTTGTAATCCGTGGCACCGGTATTAACATCGCTCATGTACACATGCTAATAAAATTCCCTATCTCAAAAACTGCTGAACAGATTTTGATGAAACTTGCAGTATTCCCTATGGTGAACGATCCCTAGTACAACAAAAAAAGAATTTTGAAAATCGGTCCACAATTGGCGGAGTAATCGCGTAAACAAACACGCAAAAAGTAATGTCATCCAATGATCCAAGTAGCCGAAATCAATAAAAATGCTCACAAAATAAAAAGTACTGAACCAAATTGGATGAAATTTTTATGGGACCACACTGCAAGTATACTGCATCGAACAAAAAAAGAATGATGCACATACATAAAAAAAAACATACCGATCGAATTGAGAACCTCTTCCTTTTTTTGAAGTCGGTTAAAAAGAAGACTTGATGCATCAACTCTAAATAATTTGCGGTAACACAATGTTTTTATTTTCATCTAAAAAGAAGTGAATAATGGATTTTTAACAGGTTTTTAATTGAAACTAGGAAGGTAATGCAATGGTAGAACAAAATCGAAGGTAAGAAATCTTCTAACAAAAAAAAATATTGCGATTTTTCCGATTATAACTCCTGAAAAAACTTAACATTATAAATAACATGCACACGGATGGCGGATGTGTATTTTTCTAGAATTATACGATGCAGCTTTTTAAAATGATTCACAAGTTATTTCAAATCTTGCCACATGCATCACTAGAAACAACTTTTGTTTGTTTAAATCTCAAATAAGTATGAGATCATAAACAGAATCTTTTAACAACTTTGTAGAACGTAAAGGTCATGCAATGTCATACATCACTCACACACTCGTCATGCACATAATCCTACTACTATTATAAAGGCGAAAGTTTGTAAGTATGGATGTATGGATGTTTGTTACTCTTTCACGCAAAAACCACTGAACGGATTTGTCTTAAATTTGGTACACAGATAGTTTATAACCTGGATGAATACATAGGATAGCTTTTATCCGGATTTTATGTTCCCGTGGGATAATTTTCGAGTTGTAGCGGGTGAAGCCGCTGGCAACAGCTAGTCTTATAATAAAATAAATAAATATTTAGTTTTTAAACTAAACATTTTGTACAAAAATGTGTGTGAAAACATCATTTCTAAGATATTGAATTTACGGTCGGAAATAAGACGAGTAATTGCACATTATTTCGTTTAAAATTCGAGTGTGTTTTGTGTGTTTTAATGTTTTTTTTTAATCATTGCCCCACCCCAGGAATTGCTACTGTATAGTGACTCAGTGTGGGAATCGAACCCGTGATACGAAGCGTATTCAATCGCTCAGCCACTGTGAATACTGAATGGCCTAGTGGTTAGTGACCCTGTATGCTATGCCGGAGGTCGTGGGTTCGATTCCCATCCAGGACAAATGTCTGTGTGATGAGCACGATCATTTGTTCTGTGTCTGGGTGTAATTTATCTATAATATTATGTATGTAATTAGAAGTATAAGTATGTTTATCAGTTGTCTAGTACCCATAACACAAGCTCTGCTTAGCTTGGGATTAGATGATTGTGTTATTATATTCCACAACTATCACATAACGCCACCTAGTCCCAAGCTAAGCATAGCTTGTGTTATGGATACAAGACAACTTTACTGATAAACATACGTATATGTGTATATTTCTAAATACATCGTATTATGCATAAATTACGCTCAGACACAGAACAAATTTAATGATCATGCTCATCACACAAACATTTATCCTGGGTGGGAATCGAACCCACCACCCCCGGCATAGCAGTCAGGGTCACTAACCACTAGACCAACAGGCCAGTCATCCATCCGCTGAAGGAAAGCACAAGTAATAAATATGTTTTAAATGTTAAAGTCAATGTTATTCAAGTTGGTTACATAAAATATTGAAAAGGGAAGCTTCATGAAGTTCATCTATGTGGAATACGAGATACACTTCCTGTTTGAAAAATCGGAGAAACGGAGTAAATAAAATATGAGGACTATTCTAAGAAATATGTCTTTGAAGAAGACGATTTCTTTAGAAAGCTTCCAAAGCCATAAATTCTGAAAGCTTTTACTGAAATTGGTGAAAAATCGACTTTGGAAGCGAGAGAGCTTTTACATCGTTGCTTTGAGACTTGAAAAATACTGTATAGTAAACTTATATTTACATATTTTTAATACTATTTCGTCTGTATGTATCGTTTGATTATAAAAAAAAAACATTTTTGATTGTGTTATAATATTTCCTACTATTTATTATGTTGGAAAATACATGATTTTCGAGTAATTTTTACGTAATTTCATTCTGACTTCTATACATATAATATGGTTTTTCCAGATTCTGTTCATTTTGGTGTGTCTATTATATTTCGTCTCCATCATCATCATTACCTACGAAATCAACATCTGTCTCTCTGAATTGTCCAACTATATTGGGGTCGGCTTCCAGTCGAACCAGATGCAGCTGGATATCAGTATTTTACATGGAGCGACTGCCTATCGGACTTCCACAATCTAGTTAGAACTAGGCAGTACAATCATCATCATCAACCTATATTGTTCCCACTGCTGGGACACAGGCCTCCTCTCTGAGAGGGAGTGGGCCATGATCCACCACGCGAGCCCAGTGCGGATTGGTGAATGTCACATGTCTTCGAATTTTTGGTTCTAGGACATGCCGGTTTCCTCACGATGTTTTCCTTCACCGTTTTGAGAGAACTGTTTTGGCAGTACAATACTTCAGTTTAAAAATACATCTTTTTTAAAATTACTACATTCAAGGAAGCCATCACAAGATCGATATAAACAGGATATTTTTTATATGCAAAAGATACCACATCAACTTCGAAGAATAAGGGACATTTGCCAAATAACATCATTTAAAATTCAAGCCAGAACTCAACAGAAAAAATAAAACCACAAAACAAAAAAAACGTAAGTTTTACTCGAATATTCTGGGAATTAAAATAAAAATGGCACTATTGTTACTGTAATATTCAAAAGTTCCAACTTTAGAATCGGCATAAGCATTAAGTTTGAAATATTTTCACGTAGACGCGACATTGTCGATTCAGGCTTTGATCTATGTATGCTGATTTTAAAGCTTGAGAAAGTGACAAGCTATGCTATAGCTAGAGAAGCTATAAGTATTTTTTCCAAAATTGAGGTTATGTGTTTTCTAAGTGGGTAGTGATATCGTATAGTGCTTTACGTAAATAGATCCTAAAATAATTAAAACCATAACGTATTTTGAAAAGTTTGAAAAGTTCAAACCTCATTTTAACGAAATAGCCTTCCAGAAACGTCTTCAAACTATTGAAAACTTAGTTTTATAATAGTCTGAAACAACCTGTTATTCATTCAATAGGTAATTTCATTACTTCAAGAGTTTAAGCTAAGAATTACATATTATTCACAGTTGATTTTTAAGACGTTAAAATAAATGATGATGACTGATTTTCTTTACAGTTTATCAAACTGGCACTAAAACACGTAAGTATCTCAAAGCTACAGTTTAACAAATTTTTCACCGTTTCCCTAACCTATACGCAACTATGTTTTAAAGATATTTTATCAAATCGACATATAGTTTCTAATATCATGTAGCTTCACAATCGCTCTCAAACCTCACTGTACAACATACCTCCACACTTAACCCTCTAACATACATACATTACATAGTCAAAACTTCTCTAAAATTCCCTACTGGGAATTTAAGAGAAACACGCTAATGTTAAGTATGTAAGTACTCTACATACTTAACATTAGCGTGTTTCGGTTTAGTTATTCAGCTATTTTGAGACCAGATAACGTTATTGGCTACGCATGAAGAATAGACAATAGAGAAACGGGTTTTATTGGCCAGTAATGGTTTTAATCTATGGTACAATCGTTGGTTGAATTTGAATTTGAAATTAGAATTTCGTTTGGCAATTTTTGGTTGTTGTTTTTAGTGGGTGGTCTGGTTTTCGGACTGTTACGATGAGGTTTGCTCATTTTCTACCATAAATAAGATATTATTATTACTTATTTGTGTAGATAGATACATAAAAAGACATGGAATTCAAGACAAAACATACTGTTCTAAAACGTGGGTATGTAATTTTTTTTTAATTCGAATATTTTTGTAGTGCTTTGCAGGGTGCAAAAGTCACTTACTTACAAACATTTTTGTGCTTCTTTGATGTTTTTGGCAGTCAAACAATATTTATCAAAAACAAGCACTAGAAATCGAGACCCAGTTCACTTCAACTGTTTTTATTTAACGTTTAAAATAAGCTCACATTTGATCACATATCGCCTGATGGTAATCATCATTATCAGCCTATTTATTATGTTTCCACTGCTGTGACACAGGCCTCTGTGTGAGGGAGTGGGCCATAAATTGGAAAAATCCTAATGGTAATGATGAAGAAATCCAGTAATGTTCCGTGATGACACAGATAAAATAGGTGATGGCGAAAAAACCTTCAAACCTCATCTTCATATTTAAGTCTCATTATCATAAATTAAGCATAACAAACGACAATATTTTTCCAATTATAAATGCGCGCCTAATTATTGACACTACAAACTAAATTACTGACAGCCACACCCATTTGACTAACAAATTACTATAACAAACGGATAAACATAATTTACATTAAAACCTTACATATTTCCCGCTGTTATATTTTTGTCAAAAAAACCGCTTGGGCTGTTAGTCTGTGATTTCATTTAGGTACATAAAAGTTAGGAAACGCCCAAACACAACTCATCATCTGCCTAGCCTTTTCCCAACTTTATTGGGGTCGGCTTCCAGTCAAACCAGATTCAGCTGGATATCAGTATTTTACATGGAGCGACTGCCTGTCGGACCTCCACAACCCAGTAACTGGGTAATACGATAACCCATGGTAAGACTGGTTGTCAGACTTTAGAGCTTCTGACTAACAGTAACGACTGTCAAAGACCTACAAATGACAGCCGGGACCAACGGCTTTACGTGCTTTCCGAGGCACGGAGGAAACTCGTTATGATAGATGGTCACCCATCCACAGACTAACCTCGGCAAGCACGGCTTAACCCGGAAGATCGGCCTGTGCGGCTGTGATTATTTAGCCACGAGCTCCTCCCCATTGTATACAACACACATAAAGTTTAAATTGAAAACGATCCTATTGCCTTAGATACACTAGCACCCAACCACTACCGCGACCCCGGAACATAACATAAAGGGCTATTGAAGGGCACCGTGGATTTTAGTTAGTACAAGGCTGAAAGTCCCTCCCACCCTGCCAGGGGTGGGAGGACTCACATATTTTATTTATCGTGGTAAAATCATCAAATGAGTCCAACCCAGAGGGCGGGATTTGAAAGACTGTCAGACTTGTACTGACTTACATCCACGTTGATCCTTCAATTGCCCTTTATGTTCCAGGGCCTCTGTTACCTGATGAGACAGTCCCGTGACCCCGGCAGGCTGTGACCCTCTAAGAGGGGTCAGAGACCTTACCACGAGCTCTTAACGCGATGCAGTTTAGGCTGTGCGAAAGAGACAGAGCTATACAAGTCGTCTAGCGCCATCTCTTTCCCACAGCGTAAACTGGATCGTGTCAAGAGTTCATGGTAGGCCACTCATCATCATCATCATCATCAGCCGGAAAACGTCTACTGCTGAACATAGGCCTCTTCCTTAGACCGCCACGCCGAACGAAAATCCTCCACTTGCATCCATCGGTCGCCCGCGACCCTCACGATGTTCGTCGGTCCACCTAAACTCCTAGATGCTTGCCTACGCTGCGTT
This sequence comes from Agrotis segetum, assembly GCA_036375495.1. Taxonomy (NCBI): domain Eukaryota; kingdom Metazoa; phylum Arthropoda; class Insecta; order Lepidoptera; family Noctuidae; genus Agrotis; species Agrotis segetum. The sequence continues at coordinate 244,665 of JAQSVV010000108.1, forward strand.
TTCCGGTCCGTGGTAGCCACTCAAGAACTTTTCTGTGGTAGGCATAGGCATTCTAGTTATGCTAAAGACTCTTTGAGGCGCGCGTGGAACACGACGACGCCTTTAAAAAAATAGTTTTTTGTCAGTCAGTATGGAAATACGAGAACCACAAATATAATGACTCAAAGTAATATAAAATACTAGAAAAAATACCATAAACTTATGTTAATGGCCACTAAACGGTAATTTGCATACCAATCGATCATTGTGACTCGATTCAGTGGTGCGAGACCGAATCGATTGTTGGAATCGATTCTAAAAAATCGATTCATAGTGACGCGTCAGCCTTGTGGATTTCAATGATCACCGGTATTTTTGTATTGAAATTAGGAAGTATAATAGTAAAATAGATACATTAAAATACAATACCAATTGTGGGAAATAAAAATGGAGAACATATACAGGGAGAATTTTTCTACTGGGCGTGGATGGCCAAATCTGAAACTACAAGAAATATTGAAAAATGCTAAAAGGAGACTCGATGCCGATTTTGATTCAAACTAAATGAGCATAGCAGAGCAACAATAATGCTCATCAAAAACACACACTATACAGCCTATAGAATAATACAGCATGTGTTTTTTTTCCAAGAATCAACACGTTCTATTCCTGGCCAGGAAAATGATTGTCGCCAAAAAGGATCAAATCCAACTTAATTTCGATTACCACCGACACTAAAGAAGAGGAATATTTTATAAATGCTTTATTTCCTTTTGAAAAAATATCTGTCGGTAACGATACGCGCGTGATTTCTGAGCCTTTTGTAAGAAGTGTTTGATAGACCAAAAATTAGACCACGATTAGGTTCATTGGAAATTCTAGTCGTTCTGAATGGCTGAGCCTGAACAATTGCGATACGTTCTAGTTCTATTCTAAAATGAATACTTTTTGCTCTCAATTCTGATCGAAACAAAGCCAAGATTAATGAATTGAAAAGCCTTTGTGAATTATTTAGATCGTCGTATTCATATCGAGAAACAAAGTGACTAGGTCCCGAGATTACTGCTAAATTAATAGAAATGATGGAAACTGCGCGACCACAATCCTTTTTTTTTATCGTGATAAAATCATCAAATGAATCTTCCCACCCAGGGCGACGGATTGTCAGACTTGTACTGACTAAAATCGACGGTGATCCTTCAATGGCCTTTAACGTTCCAGGGTCACGATTTTCCGATGAGACAGTCCCGCGCCAAAACTTAGAAACGTAGAACAACTTGACAAATTGTACTTATTATAAGCGTGCACGACTTTGCCTAACCCTTCGGGAATTACAGGTTTGATGTTATATTTTATTTATGTAATGATAAAAACAGTAGCATTTAAAAAAAAATCTTTAGAATTTTTCAAAAATCATTAACAACATGAATCATGGGCAAAACTAACAACCAGTGGCTCACACTAGCCTTAGACTGAAATAGCTGGAAGTCATGGAGAGAGGCCTTTGACCAGCAGTGGGATGATACAGGCTGACAATAATAGTAACAGTAATATGAATCATAATCTCTTACTAAACCATGCAGTGCAAGCTTGCTAAACCAGTTAGGTACACTTACGGCGCCATTTCACACACAAACCATAGACCATAGAGGTCAGTATCATATCAGTTACGATGCAAGGTGAAAAGGACACTAATGTGCATTATGGCACTTCTAACCTTAGATAATATGGCGCCAAGGCATTTAATTACAATAATATATCGTTAAAGATAAGCTAATGAGTTTTGGTATCGATTATAAGCAACTATGTTAATGGGAAAGAAATGTAAGTACCCTGATGTTTTCATTCATAGATAATTTCTGTAAAAACATAATAAGCCTATAATGTTGCCATTGCTGGGACTCAGGCCTCCTATTAGGGTGAAAAAGTGAACTGTAATACACCACGCAAGCCCAGAACTGTACGATATGTTCCCATAAGTCAACAGTGTCTTCGAATTTCTGTGCTAGGGAAAGCCGGTTTCCTTTCGATATTTTCTTTCACCGTTTTCAGAGCAGTGGTGAAAAGTTTAAAATGTTTTCGTACAAAAAAATACACGGAATCTATTTTGAATTCAACAAGATTTTTGCCATGAAATACTCCCGGGAGCCACAACTACCTCGAAAACGTAATTAATAAAGAAAAGATCATAAACAAAGGCCAAATAAATCAAATCCGAATTAAAAGCACCAAAAACTACGTGTTACTTATTTAGAATGAGTTATAGCATAAAAATATAGTAAAAAACTAAACGCATCGGAAGTGAGCCATAAATCTTTTGACGTTTCGGACCAAAAGCGTGCGCAACGAAACAAAGATGGCGGGCCGCATTTGAATGCGTTCGAAATGAATGAATTCTCGACACGTGACAAACGGTTGATTTTAATTTTATTGTTTACACCTTTTGAAATATTGTAGTTTTCCTGTATTTTTATTGTAAAGAGATCTATGGTTTTATTGTCAATTACATTTAATGTAAACTCTATTGTTTTCTAATTTGTAACACTGCTTTTGTTTAGTTACGTTCATTGAACTCTTCAATGCAGTTAAGTTTCAAGTACTCTTGACTTGTTTCTATTTGAAGATTTTGAGCCAAAAAAAGCTGGGAACCTAGTTAAGTGGTTGTAATTTCACACAGAGAAAGCAGGGGATTCCTTAGAAACACTGTAGTGTTTGTTGACCATAAACTATAAGGTCTAGTTGAGTAACCTCTTCTAGGAGTGTACGAGGATAATTGACTATTTGACAGTAGCAATAAATTACAAATTTAATTAGAGCATCATTTAGAATTTTGAAAAATAACGGACTTGTATTTTTTATTTTGTAAAATCAATGATTAATTTACACAGATATAACGCATCAAAACTCTAAAGTGACATGAGTCGTATTACTATCTCCGTTAATTTTGGTTTACGTAGAGCCACGTAGAAAAGACGTAAGACGCAGACGGGGCGGAGACATTATGTCTCTTCGGCGTCCCTTTCCCACAATATATATAGAAGCGTCGCGCGTCGCGACGTAAACATACAGAAGAGACCGCGTCGTCGCGGGCGCGACACTCTCATACATTTTCGCCCGTCCGCGACGCATCCTTGTCTTACGTCTCTTCTATGTGACCCGCGCCTAAGTGCCGGACTTATTAGATTTTTTCTGTCAAATAGCCAATTTCATTGATTTGTAGAATAATGACGAAAGCTTGTCTCTGAAAAGAAATTAAATGTGTCAGTTTTGTTTCTTTATAACTATAAAATAATACCGCCTACTGATAGACAAACTATTGTTTTATCTGTATTCTCATTTGCAAGCTTTTCAAACCTATCCACTTACCTCAATAAAAACCAAGTAAGGCCAGTAACTAAAGCTCCTAAATTAAAGCAGACACAGGCAATTAACACTAACAAAAGTGAACTGAACAAAGTGAAACTCCTGATTAATCACTGAACAAAGATTACGTACACTTTCACTGAGGGCCTGTTGCCTTAACGCGTGTTTGAGTGAAGCAGATGTCAAATATGGCGCTAACGGACGGTTAACCAAGAAAGGTAACTCCAATTCTGACAAATTTCAATAAATCGACCAATCTCATAAGTAAAACTATCTGAAAAGGGGCCGTATTACAACGTTTTAAAACCAGGGTTGTTCCAGTGAGTGAACGAGATGGCGCTAGACGTCTTGTATAGCTCTGTCACTTTCACTCGCCGGAACAAGCCTGGTTTTATGACGTTGTAATACGACCGCGATCTTAATAAGATTAAAATCATTCAATGAGTCCTCACAACCAGAGCAGGACAGAAGGGACTGTCAAGCTGGCTAAAATTCACGGTGTCTAATAGCCTTTTACGTTCCGGGCCACGGTTACCCGATAAGACGGTCCCGCGACCCCGCGGGCTTTGACCCAATTATGTGGACATAACATGATTCATTGATTTCATTGATCCATTGATTTGCCTTCGATCAAATAAAAAAAAACAAAGAATTCGAAAACAAAAAAAAGGCTGTCTTTTGGTCTAATTATTGTGAGAAAGGCAAGTATATCTCACGGATCATGTACCTAAGTAACAAAATCGTGACACAATGCCTTGTATGGTGCGTAGATAAAAGACGTGTTAATCAGATGAACGTAGATCATTAGTAAGATTAGTTGATAGTTATCACAGTTACTGTGTTTGTAAAGATTCATTACGATTTGTTAGAGCTTTCGTTTTCGATATCGTATAGTGTAGATTTTACTAGATTACTACGGGTACTATGAAAGATAATATACATTTTTTGAAGTGAAAACTTCTTTAGCGGCGTTGTACACTTTTTCTGTAATGGGTAAAAAATTTAAAACTCGCGTCAGGGTCACGTGACCAAAACTCGCGTCAGGGTCACGTGACCCTGATCGAAAATGAGTAAGACGTCATTCAAATTAAAAATAAAACATAGTAACAAAAAAGTTTTCACTTCTACCGGCACTCCTGGAGTGCAACCTTTTTTTTAATGTATAGTGAACTGGGCATTGTTTAATCTTTTTTTTTATGACTTTTTAAACGTATTTTTTTTTTTGGTATGTTTATTGCCCGAATAAGAGATTTGGAAGTAAAACGAGGAGGCCTTTGCCCAGCAGTGGGACATAGCAAAGGCTATTTAAAGAAAAGAAAAATAAACTGCACAGATTCTTATGACTAAAAATCCACTCTTTTCCTTCGGTTGCTCTTTGCGTTCCAGGGCCACAATATCCTGCTTAAAAAGTCTCAATAAAGTGTCAATTTATCACCTTAAACCTAGATTTTTTCCTACTTAATTTGATTCCCAGGATATGCTAAGTCATAACAAAAAAATGCAGGAAGAAAAACTAAGCACACCTATTTAGCCACGATTCTATGACAACATTCACACTACAAATGAAGTAAATAAAATAAAACTGTCAACTTTAATTACCTATATTTACCTATGCGCACCATACATGGGTGTATGACACAACTAACTAAACAATTACTATGTACGACTTCTCTGTGACTCTAAAGTCCTGGACACAACCTCAGACGATGCGTTTCTGTCATACAACACGCGCGAGCACCGTCACATTGCAGTAACTTGTCGGAAGCTCTAAGCTAGTTCTTTCATTAGATTTCTCTTTACAGTTCTGAGGGGTTATTGCGTATCTCGATGTCTATAGGGTAATCATCAAATAGCTGTCATGCAAAAGGTTATATTGGTTTTTGCATTAGCAATGATAAAGGTAAATGTTCCATAAAATCAAATATTCTAACGCTCTTGAGGCACGCCACACTTCAAGTTAGCCTCATATCAGGTATCAAGCCATCCAAGTTCAGTGGAAAACCGCTGTTCAGTGACTATCAAGTTAGCCAATGGCCCTGCTGCTATGAGAACCATAACATTAGCACCGGACAATCGTCAAGGTTGGGCAACGTTTCAATCACATCGCTGGATGGGTGACTATCCATACAGAGTTCCTCTATAAACATGACGTCTTTCTTCGGTAATACGTAAACATATTTTGAAACCCTTCACAGCCGTAACAATGAATCAAAACCTCGAAAGTCTGCGGACGAATATCACATAATATGGGAGGTAATGTCCAATAACTGGACTTGTGGCAATTTGATAGGCAGTGAAACCATAGCATTATCAGCCTATATTGTTCTGCTATGACACATGCCTCCTATAAGAAAGACTGGGCTGTAATTCACGCGGGCTTTTTGCAGATTAGTAGACGTCACACGATGACAGCAGTCTGAGAAAACGCTGAAGATTTGGATGTTTTTGTCGCAACTCACGTGTCGCTTGAAACTTGTAGTGTGGCCAAGCCGTAACTATATATGTGGAACTATGTGTATGTAAGTTTGTGTGACTCAGGCGCATCTGAACGCGGAACTAAACGTTCAATAAGCTCTATTGGAGTTGATTTGCTATACTTTAAGTGTGAGTGTCGCAGGCGCACGAATCGAGTGTTATGTTGCAAAGGCATAAGAGATTTTGTTTCAAAACAAAATAAGCATGAAATTAATACGTGGGGAACTTGTGGTCTTTCTTTTCTATATTAAAAAGCCATGAATGCATGTGTTGAGAGATCAGCATCTTTATGATTATTTTGTATTGTCTGTGGTAAAAAAAAATACTCTCTGGTCATGGCTGCTAAAACCAAGCCGGCTTTTTTCTTTCCGCTCCTTGTCTTCAATATTAAAAGAACTTGCAAGTTGGAAATTACAAGTTACAAGACCAACATTCTAAAGCATATTTCCAGATTTTAGTCAGTACAAGTCTGGCAGTCCCTCCCGCCCTGCCCGGGGTTGGAGGAGTCATTTGATGACTTTGCCACGTAAAAAAAAAAAAAGCATATTTCCAGAATGCGATCTGCTTCGTATGATCCAAGAAAAGTTATTTTTTCTTTTCAAAATTATGTGGTCTGAAATACAGTTGACATCATTGGTCTTGTACCTTTAAAGCCCGTGGCATACGTTATCATTTTTGTATCCGTACTTTTAATTACGAAGGATTTTATATACCATAGCTATTACATAGCCTTCCTTGATACATGAGCTACATAACACAAAAATATTATAATACTGCAATTCGAATTCGAACCAGTTGTTCCTGAGGTTAGCGCGTTTATCCAAACAAACTCTTCTGCTTTATGATATTAGTATAGATTTTATACATTACTTTATTTTATAAATTCTTTACCTGAATTCTCTTGCAACCCAGCTGTAGTTTCCACACACACTAATATGAAACCATAAGTCCATCAGCAAATAAATTCATCGACATTTACCTGTAACAAAAGAAAAAACAAAAGAATAAATAAACGAATTCCAAATTCAACTTTTTGAAACTTCCCGCCATAATACCTCTTCCCATTTTCCATAGACTAGATTCTACTCTAGTTTTAAAAGTAACTGGTCACACTCGTTAATGAGGCCGGCTGGTCTAAAGGCCTAGGTGTTAAATTATAGAGCAAGCTATCGTATCTTAGCACGCACGGGATTTAGCGTGAGAAAATTGAGGGAGATAACTTGTATAGCTTTAGCTTGATGATATTATGGTGGTAAAATGCTGAGCATAATAATTATTATCTTAGGCACAAAGTCGTATCCAGATCCTCACTGTACCAAGCAATATCTCAATCTTATGTGAAAATTTGAAAAAGACCAAAGTCGTCATTATTTTGCAAAAAAAAGTTTTCAGCTTAGAGCTTGTTAGACCTAATCAAATATCTCGTTTTTTTTTTAATTTCTTCTAAGGCGATTTGACGACAGATTTTTTAAACGATGCCCCGACACTTCACAAACACGAAAAAACTTCTTAAAAATATACAAATAATTGTTCCGTGCAGGAATCACATAACTAAACCGCAAATATTAACTAATTTGTTAAGAACTGACCTTCAAAGAGGTAATCAGCAAACAAATAGTCTACAGACCTATTGACCGACTGTACGGTCTACAAAAACAATTGAGGTCGACAAATGTTTGTTTTGCCGTGTTTCCTATGTGTGACAATTAGGTTGATTTGTTAGAACTGTTTTGCTGACTGTATTCAAATGTAACGGACATTTTTATTCGGATATTTTTGTTCTAGAACGATTTTGGCATGCAGAAATGTATATTTTTTAGGTTATGCCTATGTCGTTTGTAAGCATAACTTCCATGATAAAATTATTAGGTAAATCAACAAAGTAATTGAATGATGGCAAAAAGTCTAAGCCTCTTGTTTTATTTCACATTTATTTATATTTAATTTATTACCAAAGACTCATTCACAAGCATGAGTCTACCATCATGAGTACACGATAATAAGTTAATTTATTAGAATTCATAAATATATGATTTATTAATCATCAATTTATAACTCTATGAATCACAAATCATATTTTCCTGGTTTTACTAAATTATTATTATTTATTACAAAATAGTGACTCCATTTTCTTAAACCACGTTATTAAAAAAAAATCCTACATTCCATTTTTAAATCAGAATAAATAATTGAATCCCGGCATTCCAATTTTAAAACTGACAGCGGCAAATGGCGATCGTGCATTCTAGAGTCATAGACAATGGTTGATATTGATATAGACGCATATTTTCAACTTGCAACACTGCAATGGCAAATAAATTGAGCAAATTCAATTGCCACAAATTGCCATGGGGGATATGACCCGTGTCACTTTACAATTTAGACATATTTGACCTACCCCAACACTTGGTTTAAATTGGCAAACCCGCAGATTGAAATATACCAAGCAATAGATTTAATAGATTTGCCCAGGGGGATACATTGAAACATTTATTTTGTCAATATTTGTGTGCTATTTAAGTTAATGAAATTAAGTAACTTAATACTTAATGGATTGCTGTTGATAAATTACCTTTATGTATTGGCATTTTGTGAATTTAAAGAAACATGTATGGACTGAGGAGTGGAATATGGTTTGGCTGAAAAGAATGACTGTAGGTAATGAAGAATAATAAAATATGTAAAAGGAAAATCAAGATATTCAAACCATGGGGGAAAAAATCCCAATTGTCCCCAATAGTGACAAACGGGAAGAAAGTTCTCAATTGCCCCCATATTGGTGACAAACGGGAAAAAAATCCCGATTAAAAACGTTGAATATTCCTCTAGTCCTGAAGGTTTACCAAAAACAAAGTATTGAAGGAGTAGACATGGAAAAAGCCTTTAAAATTACAAAACAAAATACTCTAGACTAATTGTTTCAATCAACCTATCAATCGATCAACCTTTCAATCAATTAATTGGTCGTAAATTAGTACGCGTTGTTACACCTTTAACATGAAGATTGACAATTAATTGGCTAAAGTAACTATCGTTGTTTACTTCAGGTTACTAATACATTGTTTATTTCATGAAATTGTGAGCAATTAAATAGTTAATATTCATGAGAACGCAATTACATGTGTTTTATATACTTGACAATTCACCTAAGAATAATTAATTAACAATTTTGTGTAATACTACGGTGTAATAACTACCCAGATATTAAAAATGTATGTGACTTTTAATAGTCCTAGTTACAATTTCGTGTTTGCCCATGTTTTTTGGTTTTGGTGAAAATTTTGGTTTTTTTTTTAAAAAGCCTCAATGTTTAACTTTACAATTAAGTTGTTTGCATGTATGTAGGTCTCTTGGATTCAAAGATATTTGCATTTTATTGTACAATATCTGGTTGGCCGAGCATCGCTCGGTTTTTAAATGTCTATATCTTGGGAACCGAGCTTTTCTCGAACCTGGGACCTTGATAAATCGATTCTTTGAGCCGAAAAACCCTTCTGCAACTTTCATGAAAATCCTTGGAGCCGTTTCCGAGATCCTGATTATATATTAATATACAAGAATTGCTCGTTTAAAGATATTAGATTAGATAAAGATATTAGATACCTACCACAGTTCGACAGATCAAAAAACTAAAATGGCCGCCATTCGTGATGTATTGGAGTAAGAATTTTTGTCGATGAAAATGAGCCTAGAATATCCCCTTCAAATATCGCTAACTCGTGTCCGGACACACTATAATCTAAGGTAAGGTATAATCTAAGGACAAGCCAAAAACCAATAACCGTTTAATACCTATAAACTTCACAACTTGTTTAAGAGATGTGGCAACCTAAATATTCGTAAGTTATTATGAACTTAGTCAAGTACGGGAGTAAAGGCTGAGACCGTTATGTGCAGCTGTATGAGAGGTCTGAGGTCAAGTAGCTGATGGGACGTTTGAGTAGGAAGCGAGAACTGTGGACCTCTGACATATAAAATGTTTGGAGATTTCAAAATACGTTAACATAGCCCAGGAGCCACCAATCCTGAAAGCTCCGTGATCACGGATCCTAATATTTTTAATAAAAAATATAAGTTAACGTTTAGACGAACAAGATTTGCTTGGTCGGCGTGGATTTGATTGGCCGGAAATATTTTAATTAAATTTTTTTATTATTAAATTTCCATAATTTTTTTCCGTCATCACGGATTTTGATTAATCTTATATAGAATTGTGCGAAATATTCTGTTCAACAAGAAAAAATCCGGCCGACCAATGATTTTTAGCCGGAAAGGTCACGCATACCTATTTGAATGGTGTGATAAGGGGTAAAATTTATCCATTATCACGGAAACCTTTTTTTTTTTTTTAATTCACGCGTTTTAATGTCACATTTATGATTATCTTGGTATGCGTGCTTACAAACTGCCGAAAGTATCGCGCATACCAAATTTTAACCGCCTCAACAAAAAATCCTCATAAAATCATTAGATACTGACGTGTTAATTATTTGTCTCGGAAACATACATAAATTCAAAGAGCAAGAAGTATGGATCACAACCAAAACAAATAACGAAATAAATTACGTAAATTGTACACAACTTGCAGAAAAGCTAGGTTCATCAGTCTGTCGAGCTCTACCGGGCTTCCATGCTTTTACAGGTTGTGATTATACGGCAGCTTTTGTTCGTAAAGGAAAAATTAAAGCCTACAACCTCCTGTTAGAAAATGAAGAATATCAGAACATGTTCGAGCATTTGACAAATCCGGAAGACATAAATGATAAAGAAAAGACAGATTTAGTCCAAAGATTTACAAATGAAATGTATAACGTAAAAAATAATAATGTTAATGCGGCAAGATTTGAATTATTTTTAAAATTTTTTGCAAGTACAACCGACAAAGAAAAATTTTACAAAGGTATGATAAATTTCAATTCAAATAATATTCCACCATGCTGGAAAACTTTAACGCAAAAAATATTACGCACCATTTTTGTAAACGCAATGTGGCAAAATGCTACTGAACCCATTTGTACATTATATGATCCAACAGAATGTGGATGGCAAGTAAATGAATCCAGTAAACTCGAACCATTGTGGTACATTGGCCCATCAGCACCGTTAAAGGTTGAGGAAATATTAAGTTGCCAACAGAATGAGGAAGAAAACGAAGAATCAGAAGAAGAGAGAAATGATAATTTTGATGATAATGATGTAGATGATTATTCTATACTAATATTATAAAGAGGTAACATTTGTTTGTAAGTTTGTAAGTTTGTATGTAGGGGGTAATCTCCGGAAGTAATGAACCGATTTTAAAAATTGTTTCATTGGTAGAAAGCTACATTATCCGTGAGTGCTATAGGCTATAAATTATAAAGATATCATGCATATTAGCCGAAATATCTCAATTTTTATCAAGCCGGGCGGAAAAAAATTGCTCTTCCAACACAGTTATTAGCATGCGCTGCCTTAACAGTTGTATATAATTGAAAACAATGTATGGCAAAAATGTGCGCTTTGAATAGTTCTACAATAAAGTCCGCGACACCATATTTTTATCTTTTATATTTAGCAGATATAGCAGCTTTTATGAGTTAAAAAATGTTTTTTTCGATGTACTTGCCTTTGGACGATTTTTTACACAACAAAACACTAAACCTTATCGAAAAAAATAGTATTATGATCACAATAACATCATAGAGATATGATTTTCACAAAAAAGTATGTCAATTGGTTAAATAGTTTCGAAGATAACATAAAATTACTAAATCGCAAAATGCCGCCGTCCATTCACGAACCGCGTTAAACACGCTTTGTACGCACGTTTTATCTATTTACCTACAGATGGCGTTGTGCAATTACGTATGAACAAAACCCTCCTGTTGGCAGACAGGAAAAAAAAATCATAGCACTAAGTACTGGGGTGCTATGTCAGGAAACCTCCACGTGCGCCCGTGGGCTGGAGTTCCGTCCGGGGAGAAGACCAGTTTTTCGGGCCGGTGCACCCTGGGATGCGGGCAAAAACTCTTCTCTCACTGTGTGCCTAAGGGGTCTCTTTCCCCGTATGCAAATAGCCTGTCGTGTGGACGCTCCAACGTGTGTCCCTTTGATTAGCAGAGGGCACAGCGGCGGAGCGGGCTTGCGGACGGTGAGTAATGGGTAGCTCGCCGTCCGACTAAGGACCAAGCCCGGGTCGGTGGCGCGTCGTGTTTCGCGCCAAATGCCTGCTGGGGTCGCGGATTTTTTCTTAACCCAGGACACCGTGGCCCCGGAACGTAAAGGACATAGGAAGGAAGACGGGTGGATTTTAGTCAGTAAGAGTCTGACAGTCCCTTCCGCCCCACCCAGGGCGGGAGGACTCATTTGATGACACCTGACACTCATAATTTCATCACAAGTTAAAATATTAATGCCCAACGAAGTGGGCACGGGTCAGCTAGTAATTAATAAACTTGAATTGAACATATTTTTTGTATCAACCTTCATTTCTTATATAATCAACCCAAATAAAAATTTTCTTGTATTTCCTCTTTTCCATATTAATTAGTATAATAAATAGTTAAAAACTTGAAGAAGAGACCAGAGGTAGAAGAAAGACTAAAAGAAATGTCATCAAGTAAGTGAAATCTATAATAGTATGATCCTCATTCACACAATAAAATTTGGTATGCGCGATACTTTCGGCAGTTTGTAAGCACGCATACCAAGATAATCATAAATGTGACATTAAAACGCGTGAATAAAAAAAAAAAAAAAGGTTTCCGTGATAATGGATAAATTTTACCCCTTATCACACCATTCAAATAGGTATGCGTGACCTTTCCGGCTAAAAATCATTGGTCGGCCGGATTTTTTCTTGTTGAACAGAATATTTCACACAATTCTATATAAGAATAATCAAAATCCGTGATGACGGAAAAAATTTATGGAAATTTAATAATAAAAAAATTTAATTAAAATATTTCCGGCCAATCAAATCCACGCCGACCAAGTAAATCTTGTTCGTCTAAACGTTAACTTATATTTTTAATTAAAAATATTAGAATCCGTGATCACGGAGCTTTCAGGATTGGTGGCTCCTCGCCTAACACAGGTATGGAATGGAATTCCTTATCGGAGGCTCTGTTTCTGAGCTACAAACTTTTTTTTTTCAGTGGTAAAATCATCAAATGAGTCCTCCCGCCCTGGGTGGGGCGGAAGGGACTGTCAGACTCTTACTTACTAAAATCCACCGGTGTTCCTTCCTATGTCCTTTACCTTCCGGGGCCACGGTATCCTAAGAAAAAACCCACGACCCTAGCAGGCTTTTCGCGAAACACGACGCGCCAACGACCCGGGCTTGGTCCTTGGTCGGACGGCGAGCTACCCATTACTCACCGTACACAAGCGCGCTCCGCCGCTGTGCCCTCTGCTGATCAGAGGGACACGCGTTGGAGCGTCCACACGACAGGCTATTATTTACAAGTCAAAACACTTTTTTAGAGCTAAATGAGGCCGGTGATCGTACCTGACTACTCTGAGAAGAAACATCCGAAACAAACTCAGAGGTCATAGTCTCTTTTGAAATCCAGACATTAAATTGTTTAAGTCATGCGAGGACCCTGCAGGTTTATGTCCGAGATAAGGTCTTTTGAAGAAAGAACCATACAAAGAGTGGACCTGTCCAGTCAGTGCAAGCATTTGTCAGTTATCGTGAAGCTCGACTCATAACTCAAGGAGTAATAAGGTTACAATAGTAGAAATTCTGTAAATTGTAGCAAACTTGATAAGACGCGAGAGTTTCTACTCTGCCCAGCCTCCCATACACTGCAATATCACAACTACTTGAACCTAAGTACCTCTTGAAACTGCGCAGTTAACGATAACTCTCAGTAAATAAGTAAATATTTAACTTTTGTACTTTATTTACTATGTATCAGCATCTGCTACCACACCTAGATGATTCATAAATCATAACTTTAGAAGACCTAAACTAAGAATCTTATGTGATAATCCAGGTAGTAATCTATCTGTGTACCAAATTTTATCAAAATCTGATTAGTAGTTTTTGTGTGAAAGAGTAACAAACATTCATTGATGTTCAGTTTTCGCATTTATAATACAAGCTGTTGCCACTGCAAAAATAATCCCACGGGAACATTAAATTAGGACTAAAATATGGTCCATATATATGTATTATGTGTATCTGAGTTCAAGTTTCGTTCAAAAATGTTCGGTAGGTTTTGTGTGAAAGAGTAACAAACATCGATACATCTAAACAAACATTATTTACGTTTATAATATTAGTAAGTTGGTAGTGCGAAGAAATTATATCTGTACTAATTTTAACTTTGCTGTTGCATCATTTATATTTGAATTTGTCCATGGTGTCACTTAAACCGCAACTTTTTGAACGTAATTCGAGTTAATTCGAGTCGAAATAATTTATTTCTGACCACAGACACTGATGTTTGTTTGTGGTTTATGTCGGCATTATGATTGACAATTTATTTAAAATAGATACTTGTGCATTTTTTTATTTGGGTCATTTATAAATTAATGTAGTACACTTCAGGGTTTATTACATGATCTGCTGAATATAGATTAGCTGAAACATTAAATACAACATGTAACGTAATTAACGTATACCCCCAGACACCCCAATTAGAATATTATGTTATAATCATAATACATAATTATATTGAATTTTTAATTTAACATGTAAATGCATTGTTATTAACTAAATTAGTCATTTTGCAGTAAGGTTTATTTTTCTTTATTTTGTATTGAATGACGGAATTTGTATTAATAGAAATAAAATTGCACTTTTAAGTCTTGTTGCCTTGATTTACGGTCTATCTTAATTTGTTTTGACTGTATAGGGGTAATGTGACTATATTATCCGTAGTTTTAATTATTTTCGATAAAAAATTACCTATACTAAAAATGATAGAAATCGATTTAGTAAACGATTCTGAACAAACTAATTTCAGGACGTGCGTTAATTATGTTACATGTTGTATAATAAGATAATAATAATTCATGTTAGAGCCTCTGATGTCAAGTAAATACGTATAGAAAACTGCTTCCCACGCGTGGAAGTAAATATATTTTATTTAACAGAAATATAATACTGGCATGGCATAAAAGGTAACCCATAAGTCAATCCAGATTACAACTGTCTAATAGCCAAATATTCTAGATATATTATGCTGTTTTTGCGTGGTCGCGTGAAAAACGAATTACGGCATGACATTACGACACAACAACATTTTTTTTCGACTTACTGAGGATTTCGACTTAACGAGGTTCGAGTTATAGAGATTCCACTGTACCGTGACGTGACCCCGGAAAGTAGAGGGCTATTGAAGAACCCCGTGGATTTTTTGTCAGTAAAAGTCTGAAAGTCTGTCCCGCCCGGGTAGGAGGAATCATTAATTTGATGATTTTACCACGCTAAAAAAAAAGAAGTTGTTTTTGCGTAAAAGAGTAACAACAAATCCATCCTGAAAAAGTTACCCATTTATAACTAAAATTAAGAATGGAAATCATATGAAAGGTAATTCAGCTCCTCAATTCACGACTGTGCTATTTTGGCCATTCCCTTATTGATACAAAAATGAATACCCTATAACCGTCCCCCTGAATTTGGCCCTCCCTCGCTTTCCCCATAGAGTCGGCTAATTGAACGATTGTATGTCTCATGGGGTAGCCGATATCTTCATTTTTATGGCTATCGATTGACCATCACTTTGGTAGTATTATTGATTAGATATAAACTGGTATCAATAGATTGGTAGCTTGTTGGATTCGGCGGCAGTTTGTTTTACAATTTAGATAAGGTTTAGGAACAATACTTATTCAAAATCAAAGCATTTATTTCAAATATGCCAGTTACAGGCATATTTTGAATTGCCAAAAACAATCTGTTAAAGATCTACAAATGACGGAGAAAACTCGCTATGAGAGATGATCACCTATCCGCAGACCAACTTCGGCAAGCGCGGTTTAACCCGGAAGATCGGCCTGTGCGGCTGTAATTATTTAGCCACGATCTTCTCTAGGATATTATTCCTTCTAGGATATTAATTGGGACCCATTCTTTAAGGTAAGCGTCCACGGGTCGGCATCGTACGTATCGGACGCATCGCATCAAACGGATTTCTGTGTCGGCAGTGATCGGATTGCCGACGCGAGTATTAGCAATCTGATTGCCGATGCCACCTTCATCGCGTCCACTGATCGGCATTCCGTATGACATCATCGGTACACATCGCATGTAGACATTGCGATGAGCCGACCGTAAGATGCGGATCAGTGGACGCAGTTGAATGAGTTTTAATACAAGGCAAACTAAAATCCGTTACGTACGATACGTCCGATACGTGCGATGCGGACTTGTGGACGCTTACCATTATTAGGTACCCACCTAATTGAAATGCCAGTCCTACCCAAATTCTCACCCAATTCCAACCCAGCTGGATAACACTTAAGGCCCTCCCAAAAACCGTTTTCACACCCGCATAACCTAAAAACGAGTTAAGCATTAATTATAACAAATGGTACTTATTCATTATCTCCATCTCTGTCTATTAAGCTACGTGAGAAAGGGACAGATGTGGGAAAGAATGCTTTAAGCAGTATTTATTGCAGTTTGTTTATATTGTAGTGCTTATTAAGGAGAAATTGGAGTCAATTGCATCGGCTTGTTTTGAATATTAAGTGCTTGAGTTGTAGAAATTAATTTGAGATGTGTAGTATTTGTTATGTCTAGCTAGGTGGTCAGTGGCATGGGAATATTTCTCAGAGATCATCAATTCATCATCATCATTGAACCTTTTTTTCATCGTAATAACTTCACCAAATGAGTCCTCACGCCCAGGGCAGGGCGGGAGGGACTTTCAAACTTGTACTGACTTAAATCCACTGTGTCTTTCAATAGCCCTTTGCGTTTTAGGGTCACGGTTGCCGGTTTAGTCGACAACACTTTGACCATCTGAGGAGGCCCCGACAGCTCTTTGAGGCGCACGTGGAACACGACGCGTCTCGATCGGACGGCGAGTCACAAGTTACTCTTCCTCAGCGTATAATTTAGCCTGGGTGCCTGACTGCTGGCCATGCCACTTACGCTGTATTGCACCATTGTCTCCTAGTGACCATATTTATTTAAGAACTGTCAATTCTAGCCAACTAGATTTTTCGATAAATATTTTTGGCTTAATTTTTACTATTAAAAATTAAATTAAATTATAAAAAGTACTTAAAAGGTTGTGATTCGTAAAATAATACTTATAGCACAATACCGTTAACATGACAAGTTTTCGCGTTTTTAATATTAAGTAAAAAAAATACTAGGAGGTAGGTTTTACTGTTGAAAATGATAAAAATAAATATGTAAAATTCGTGAATCATCAATTTAAGGAGGTGCAAACTAACAGAATCCTTTTAGCACTGCAATAAGAAACTACAAACAACACAATCTATAGCTTAGCAGTTTCTGAGAAATATCGCACATGACAAACACAATTTTTATCTCGGGTTTATGCTAACCGGATGCTGTAGAGAGTAGTAACAATTAGATTTTATTGCAAACCCTTTTGAGGAGATAAAAAAATCTTTGACATGTGAAATTACTAGCCTACTGTGCAGAAATGGTGTTATGTGTTTAAAGAATGTTGATATAGGTGAAGTAGAATTTATTGATCTTTCATAGTTGTTAAACGACTAATTTCTTTTACGTGAAAACACGTGGGAATTAATGGAAAGATATTTTTTATTGAAAATCCAACAAATACCATGCCATATAATTAAAAAGTAAAAAAAAAATGCCATGGCATGCTAAAGCACGAGAGCATGCTACTTTTAAGCAAATGCTACCTAGTAGCATGTGTTTCGAAACCATTTGCTAATAATGAGCATGCTTATTTAAATGGAAACTATAAGCATGCTCATTGCTCATAAGCACGCTCCTTTAGCATGCTAGTTTAAAGCATGTGTATCAGTACCTTTAGATATTCTGCAGAGTAACAAAATAACGAAAGCAAATGCCTCTTTTTTATCGGTCTATTGAAAATCATCGAATAGTCATCCCGCTCTAAGCGAAGCGGAAAGAACTGACAATCTTTACTGACTAAAAACCACCCTGTTTCTTCGGTTGCGCCTTGCGTTCCGTAAGTTCTTAAAACATTCCTCTGAAGCTGGTAGAATCGCCCCTTTTAAAATTCGCTTTCTCGTCACTCATTTTCTCACAAAGAAGAGACAAAATAATAAACATTCCCGTAACAGACAGGTAAAATAAAGACAGAACACACACGAAACCTTAGATAAATGTATATCACAATGTACATACCTCCCATAATCCAAACATATCCTTATCAAGGAGAAAGCCATATAAATTATTGGCTAAGTTTAAGGCCAGGTCAAGTTCAGTGCTATTAAAGATTATCCTCGACACCACGATATTATATTTAAGCATAAACGGTATGTTTATGAATAAGATTTTGCATAAATGGTGTGTTTATGAAGAAAGTTTCTTTTATTCACTTAGCAGCTTTATTGGAGAAAATCTATTAAAAGGTGGCGAGCATATTAATTGCCATGATTCTCATAGAGAATCGCTCCTTGTATCCCAGCAGTGGGACCATTATAGGCTGATTATGCTTATGCTCCAAATTCAGGCTCTGTGGCTGCTACCGAGTAATTCCTGATAGAAATTCCGAATAACATTTGCCCGAGCAGGAAATTGAAACTGAAACCTCTTGGTCAGCAGTCACGCTTGGGACCACTTGATAAATGAGTCAGAAAATATCTGAACTTGTCTAAAAACTAGCTGTTTCCCCGTGGTTTCAGCCGTTGCTCGGTCTTTTTGGTTACTTAACTAACTTAACTTACGCCGTATAATTCTGTCTTTGGTTATTCTCAACGAGCTGCTACCGGCCTATGCAAGTTAGTACATATTTCGAAACTAAACAAAGTACATCTTGATTTAATCTTAACTATAATACCAGCAAATTACAAAAACAGCTAAAAAAACATACAGAAAAAACACCATAAATAAACCCACACCACAATAAACTATTTAATCTTTTCTCGACCCCAAATCAGTGTCAATTGAAGCCACTAAAATTACATTTCTTCGATAAAAAACCGAATCAATTTCGTTCCAGTCATGTACATTGTAGTGAACATTATAATGTATAGTGTGGAGTACATTGAATGTGTTTACTTGTGTAACTCTCCCCTTACAAGAGTCACATCGGTCGATTCGATCTGCATTCTTGGGCTGTGATTCAGTGTAAACTTGTTATTGGTGACGTAGTTATAGATATGCTATGGGAAGATTTATTGAGCTATGGAGAGGTATTTAGTGGAAAAGTGAGAGCATGATAGAAACTGACATAAATGCAATAAACAAGTGACGTAATTTTACAAAAGAACGGTTTGAATATACCGTAAGCGAAAAAGTATCAAAACAAAGCTTTTTTTGTGTTTGTGCTTAGAAGGCTCAAGAAAAACAGCTGTCAAAAAATAAGTCTCTTAAAATAATTGATAGAGATATTTTAAAATGGTAATATTCAAGTAAAAGTAAAAGTATTCCATATTAATGTTCAGTCAATGATGTTTAAGTCAAGAGTTGTCTGAAGTTCTTTACTGTCGACCACAATATAAGCGCTTGCCATCGGGCCATATTGTCTTATAGTGGTCAAACTCTATCATCATCATCTGCCTAGCCTTTTCCCAGCTTTATTGGGGTCAGCTTCCAGTCGAACCAGATGCAACTGAATATCAGTATTTTACTTGGAGCGACTGCCTATCGGACCTCCCCAACCCAGTAACTGGGTAATACGATACTCCATGGTAAGACTAGTTGTCAGATTTTAGAGCTTCTGACTAACAGTAAGACTGTCAAAGATCTACAAATGACAGCCGGGACCAACGGCTTTACGTGCTTTCCGAGGCACGGAGGAGACTCGCTATGACAGATGGTCACCCATCCACAGACCAACCTCGGCAAGCGCGGCTTAACCCGGAAGATCGGGCTATGCGGCTGTAATTATTTAGCCACGAGCTCACTCTATCAATAAATGGAAAATAAAAGGAAAAACATTCATCACTACTTTTCCCTTGCCCATACCAAAGCTACGCTCAAATCATAGCAACGCTTAGCTCCGTACATTCGGTGTACCCTCACCATTACAATACACTTCGTTAACTCCGTCTTCACCAGATATTTTGGGGTGATCTTGTTATATCTCTTCATAGGGTGCTGTGAGATATTTTATTTGCTTCTATTACCATATCTTTATAGATTTTTTTTTATCTTTCGATTGGGAATGAAAGATTGAGTATGATTTTTGTATTTTTAGGATTCGAGGAATGTATTGGTGATCGCAAATGGGGGTTTGAAGGGTTTGAAGTTTAGTGAAGATTGCAAATGATTTTGTTTTGAGTTGCTGTAAAAATGAGCACTTTTGTTTAAGCTTAAAGCTACGGGGAAATTATAAAGTGAATAATAATATAATAATATTCCACAACTATCACACAACGCCATCTTGTCCCAAGCTAAGCAGAGCTTGTGTTATGGGTACTAGACAACTGATAAACATACTTATACATATATTTCTAAATACATACATATTATAGAGAAATGACACCCAGACACAGAACAATAATGATCGTGCTCATCACACAAACATTTGTCCTGGGTGGGAATCGAACCCACGACCTCCGGCATAGCAGTCAGGGTCACTAACCAACAGGCCTGACAAATTTGAATGAGGCAAAAGGGTGTGTAAAAATCTTTAAACTAAACGCATATTCTTATGTGCATGATCATGCAAAATTAAAGTGGATTAGAGAAGAGAAAAGCAAAAAACAAAAGATCCTTACAAAAAAATACTTTATTAACCTGTGTCCCCCATAAAGTCTTCTTTATCAATCTTAACCCCTTTGCCATCTTTAATTAACTAATTCACTAACCCGTAAATGCTAACATGACACCACCATGACATATTCACAAAAAAGCTATACTTGGTGTAACAAATTAATTTACGGTTTGTTAAAGGATAAAAATAAAAAAGGTAAAAATAGCTTTGTTTAAAAAAGGGTGAGTGAGCGATGGCGTTATTATGTTTTCGTGTGGTCTTGGTTTAAAATAAGGGAAGTTTGTTCCAATTTGTTTCATCATCATCATCAGCCTATAATGTTCCCACTGCTGGAACACAGGCCTCCTCTCTCTGAGAGAGAGCGGGCCATAATCCACCACGCGGGCCCAGTGCGGATTGGTGGATGTCACATGTCTTCGAATGTTTGGTTCTGGTACATGCCGGTTTCCTCACGATGTTTTCCTTCACCGTTTTGAGAGCAGTGGTGATGAAATAAATTAGGTACACAAAGTAATGCGCCTGGCGGGGTTCGAACCCACGATCTACAAGTCGTAAGTCGGGACCGATACCACTGGGCCACCACTGCTCCCTGTTTGTTTCAGACTCCTTGAAATAAATTGAAATACAGTTGGTGTAATGGCTGAGCTATAGGCCGCTGCTCTACGTGTAGGACGTTCGAGACCCGCATGGAACTAATATTTGTGTGGCCTAACTAAGTAGTTGTTCCAGTACAGGGTATCTGTGTGTTCAAATGTTAGACATGTAGGTACGATACGTAGCTTGGTACTGTCGCGAGTTGATATTCGTTTTTGATTTTGTATTTGCTTTGGTGGACACACTCGCTTGTTCTCGGAGCGTTATATCTGCCTATTTCTTTGATCTGAGACTACAAAGACATTATGTTTACGATGAATTTGAGTACATTTAAAACTGTCACTTCATTCGGCCATTTTGTTTAAAATCCCACAATTATCACTTAACTCAGTACCACACGTCAACATTACAGGGTTATAACCCTCTCGCGCTGACGGCTCGCTTCGTTAACCCTAGTTACGTATTAAGTGACGAACGATATGGTTATTTTACGGTTTGTTTGCTGTTTCGCTTATGGCATTAGAGGGTTAACTTCACAGCTGATTCTGTGAGGCATTGCTTTTTTTGACTTAAGGGTTATTTTGAGCTTTTGTCCCTTAGGTATTTTATTTCCGGAAAATTCAGGCAGAGGTGTAAATTCGCATTTATTTCGCCAATTATTATGGGTAAAGTGTAAATTATGAAAAAGCAAGGCAAATATCTGACAATAGGATGCTTTTAAAAAAACCCAGTGACATTGGTTCGACTGGCAAAGCGAAATCAAGAACATAGACCGCCACGCCGAACGACAATTCGCCACTTGTATCCATCGGTTGCCCGCGACCCTCACGATGTCGTCGGTCCACCTAGTGGGAGGCCTGCTTACGCTGCCTCTTCCGGTCCGTGGTCGCCACTCGAGAACTTTTCTTCCCCATCGGTTATTAGTTCTACGAGCGATGTGACCCTGGTAAATATGGATGTGATGTGGATACTTCAATCACCTTAACATATATACCAAGTCCTATTTTTTATCTAATTCATCACCAAACCAGATACGAAAACCATTCATCTGTCAACGTTATGAAACCGCTGAAACCCGAAACTCCTATCCTAGTATTACATTACCCAATTCAATTCGCAAACAATTGACCTTGAGTCAGAAAACAGACACGGAAGCGCCTTCATCAGTCGCGCCAATTAGTTAATTACAATTGATAACTAGCACACATTTGTTAAAACTGAATATGTGCAAGGAAGATCCGTAGGTCTACCAATCTTTCCTCGCGAAGAAGGAGGCAGAACACGTGATCAGAGCACAGCGTCCACCTTAGCCCCAGTGGTAGACGCCCACATCAACGGACGTCACAGGTCGATTTCCGGCCATCGCATCGCACCGAAGTCGCGGCGGGCGTGCGGACGGCGAGTAAAGGTGTGCGTCCACAGGTCGGCATCGCACGTACCGGACGTATCGTACATAACGGATTTTAGTTTGCCTTGTATGAAAATTCATACAACTGCGTCCACTGATCCGCATCGTACGGACGGCTCATCGGCAATGCCTTGATGCGATGCGTACCGATGACGTCATACGGAATGCCGATCCTAGAGGAAGCGATGAAGATGGCATCGGCAATCCGATTGCTGATACTCGCGTCGGCAATACGATCGCTGCCGACACAGAAATCCGTTTGATGCGATGCGTCCGATGTTCGATACGTACGATGCGGACATGTGGACGCTTACCATAAGTCTGGCTGTCCATTGATGCGGATCGAGCTGGCAGAGTGGAGAAACGAGAAAAATTAACTTCAATAAAATCATCACTCCTCTTCAGTGGTACCATCCTATTGGTTAATATTTCTCCGTTTTACCGCTCCGCTCCTATGGACAGGTAGCCTAGTGGGCGACTCGCTGTCCGATCATGGACCATGCCCGGATTGACGGCGCGTCGTGTACTACGCGCGCATGAAAGGGCTAAGCCCCAATCCCATTAGAAGGCCAAAGCCTTCAGAGTCGCGACACCGTCTTTTCAGGTAACCGTAGTAACATTAAGGGTGCGTGCACGGGCTCTCCTCTGCTAAAGACATTTTATATTACGTATAATATAATACTATATAATATAATAGCTGTGACAGAGTGGCGTCCAAGAAATGGAAAAAGAAGTGTTGGTCGTCCGGCGGCGAGATGGGCAGACGACATTGTTGCCATTGCGGGAGTGTCCGGGATGAGGCTGGCGCAAGATCGTGGAGCTTGGCACAAACAAAGAGAGGCCTATACCTATGGGTGAAGACGGGCTGATGATGATGATGATGATGATAATAAATATAATAACAAATCCATAGCCGATTGGTATTTCTGTGTCAATCTTCTCAATTGCAACATGTGCCAAAACAAAACCTTGTGTTGATTATCATTGACCCGCGGTGTCTTGTAAGCAATAAGTATCAATAAACGATGCACCTTCTATTAATGTGTGATTCATACAGCTTTATTTGTGCCAATCTGTGTCTGGGAGCAGTGACTCGATCTGTGTTGTGGAGAGTTCGAGAAATTGGACAGATGTGGAAGTTACTAGATTTTTTTTGAAGTTATTTTTTGTGTTATTTTTTGTATTTGAAGTACTACTCAAGGTAAGGAAGAAACCATAGTCTAAAAAAACAAGGTCTGGCACTCCCGAAGTGACACATGTTGACGTCACTTTCCAGTTGCCAATTAATTGCAACAAGATACGAAAATAAGGAAACATTTTCACCCATTATTTTGTTTAAAAGAATAAATAAACCATTTAAATTGTATTTAGCATAGCAAACGAAACAATTCAATACGTATACCAACAGAATTGTTTAATAAAACCACAGCGTTTTATCGTATTCGCTTATGTAATAAATGCGCTTAGGGAGTTATAACCACACACTACTGGTAACACAGGAACGGGCTATGTCATTGTCATGCCGCCATTTTGTCGTATAGCGCTATCCTTGTTTTATGCGTATGCCTGTCTCGCTCAGCGACTGTGGAACCAGCGGCACTCAAACATTTTTATTTGTGAACGTCGAAAAGTTTCTTTGTTATCTTTTATCCTAGGATGGATAAATAATGCTTTTTGTCACTGAAAATCTACTACGCTGAGGTAAGGGATGGAAGCCACGTGCAAAAGTTAGCAGTAATGTAATAATTAGGTCAATGTTTTATTAGGTTAAATTTCCCCAAACTGTAAAGTTTGAGAACCAGCAGATAGCGATGATGACGTAGGCTTGTGTCACCCACGTGACCACTGTGTCTCGGAGTGCCATACCTGGTATTATTATACCATGGAAGAAACATGCTTTTGTCAAACCACCTTTTAAAAAAGTAAGAGGTCAGTAGAATCATGCAAAAAAAACTTAAAAATATTGACTACAGTTTTAATGTAATATTTTTTGTGCGAAAAAGATGAAGCAAAGTGAAAATAAGTTTGGTCTCTAGACTGTTATACTCGTATTGTGTCATCAAAAACTTAACAATTTTTTTTTTCTCACTTGCTCTAAGAAGAAAGAAAAGATCATATCCATGGAAAATAACAATTCACTCATAAAAACGTATATCACAAATACAAAACACCATCCCATACAATCACAAATTACTTTATTACCACCATAGACTCATAGAATCCATAGACAACCTTTCCATCAACTAGTAGCGTTATGTCAAATTTCGCGCCAATCCGCCATCTTTGCCACGCTCCTAAACACGCACGATATAAAGCGATTGCTATGCTGTGTTAAGTTATCGTGTCACGCAAATTAAAGCTTGTTAGATAGCGTGGTCTAATGAGGCCTAAGAACAGGTGTTTATATATAAGTTCAATGTGATTTATTGCTGTCAAGGTGATCTGTTGCTGATCTATCTTAGTTCTACGATGTAAAAATGGATTCTAATCGATTATGAGGCTTATACAGACTGTTCAAAAACTAGGAATGAAAGATTCGGGGTCGCGGGAATGTCTTAACAGGGTATCAGGGCCCTAGTTGATTACAGTCAGTTAAAACTTGGCAGTCTCGCTCACACCACCCAGGGCTGGTGCTCATTTGATCAGATTCCACCCCAAAAAAGATTGAATGATCAAATCCATAAATCTGTGATTTACTTATCTCAACGTCTCGTTTAAATAAAGAAAAGCATCGAAGAGTAAGCTAGAAACGAGCCTGGTGATCATAAACCATTTTTTCTATAGGAGAGAAACCCTTCTTTCTATAAGATGGACCTATCTATAATGATATTTAACCCTTATAACAACAACTTGCCGAAGAATTTATGTCTGTAGAATTACGGGTGTCATCATCAGCCTATAATTTGCCCACTACTGAAACACAGGCCTCCTCTCTGTGAGAGGGAGTGGGCCATAATAAACCACGCGGGTTGGTAGATGTCACATGTCTTCGAGTTTTTGGTTCTAGGACATGCCGGTTTCCTTACGATGTTTTCCTTCACCGTTTTGAGAGCAGTGATGATGAAATAAAATACACAAAGTAATTAGCCTGGCGGGGTTCGAACCCACGACCTACAATTCGTAAATCGGGACCGACACGACTGGGCCACGACTGCACTCACGTGTGTGAGATAATGAAATAATGCATGAATTCAAACCGGTAAGGTGTGACAAAAGCTTCTAAATAACAAAATACTTCAGCTTTTTTTCTTGAAACTGTTCAAGATTTGCATGTCAATAGGTCATTAATTACAGAATGACAGAAATGTTACGGTAATTATTCACAGTAATCATATAAAGAGCGTGAACCGAAAAGAATTAATGGCACGCCCGGCCGGGGTAGCATCACCCCCGCGAAGACACGTAGGTAAAAGCCATTTTTGTTTGAACTTTCTTGTGTAATTAATAAAGTTGGGAATTGTTTTACAATAGTATAGAGAACAAAGTAAAAACTTTCCGTTTATGATCGGTTGAAAAGTACTCGTAGCAAGTTATGGATTATATTTCTGGACTGAATTAATATTGTGATATTATAATTTTGTTAAATGAAGAAAAAGCTTTGGCAACATTGGGAATGCGAGGCTACCAGTAAAAGTATTTTAATTGAGATTTGAAAACACCACAAATCTACAATTAATTCTTAGCTTGCTGAACACTCCAGCTAAGAGTGTGAGAGCTAAAACACATGCAATCATCGGAATCACGTATGTAATATATAGATTCATTTAAAAACTCACATAATATTTTCTTTCTGCTCTAGAACAGCCATAAAGTAACGTATTTATTTACCTGAAACATAAAAAATACACTGGTTAGGTTTATTATGCAAACGAATTTTTTTTCAGCGTGGTAAAATCATCAAATGAATCCTCCCACCCTGGGCAGGGCGGGAGGGACTGTCAGACTCGTACTGACTAAAATCCACGGTGACCTTTAATAGCCCTTTATGTTCCGGGGTCAAGGTAAAGAGATAAATCCAATAATATAAGCTTTGGCCCTCTGAAACCCCGCCCCGTCATCTATATATATAAAAGAACAGGGGTTTTTCTTTTGACACGACTACAGCCGAAACCGCTAAACGCAGAAACTTGAATTTTGGACAGCATTTGCAGTCTACCATGTAGATTGGCAATAAGACGGGATTTTGCGAAAATCCTCCTCTAAGGGGGAGAAAAGGGGTGAAAACGTTTGTATGAAAAATCTTATTCCTTGGGTTTATAAACTTGAAACTTACCACGAATGAGAACACACGTAAATAAATAAGATTAGCACCATTATTTTTTTAAAACTACCCTCCATTGGTAATCTAGGGGTTGTTAAATTTTGTATGGAAAAATCATAACGCGTGAGCTGAAGAATTTGAAAATCAGTATTTATATACTAGATAAAAATTAATCAAACACGTGTTTTTGGATTTTTCGAAAATAACCCCCCAAGTTGGTGAAAAGGGGTATTCATGTTTTAAGGGGAGGATATTAAACCACTAAAAGTAGAAACCTGAATTTTGGATGAAGTGGCAGTTTATAATGTAAGTAAGCATTATGAAAGAATTTTGCGAAAATCTATCTCTAAGGGGGTGAAAAGGGGTGAAAACCTTTGTATGCAAAATCTTATTCTTTGTGTTCATAAACTTGAAACTTGGTACGAATGTGAGTTTATGTAAATAAAAAAGATGGAAACTATTTTTTTTTCAAAACTACCCTCCATTCTTGGGTTTTTCGAAAATCACCCCCTAAATTTTGAAAAGGGTTGATTAAGTTTTAAGGGAAGGATTTACTGCTTGCTTCGATAAATTCTAAACTGGGCATAAATTATCTCTCAATCGAATACAGGATACGTATTTAATATTTTTTTTAAATTAACCCCTAGCGTTTTTTGTTTGTTTGTATTGAATAGGCCCTGAAACTACTAGAGATTTTCCAAAAGTATCCTATAAGGAGGGTGAGCTGGAATTAAATTTACTGAGTTCGAAATTAGAAACACGCGCAGACGAAGTAGCGGGCAAAGTGCTAGTATGTCAATAAACTTTAAGGAATTTTTGTGATATCAATAGTAAAAACCTATTCCACATTTAATTAATCACCAAAACACTTGTAAATTCCAATAATTTTGCGATAATGAACCGATATCCTACTCTATATTTTGCATTACACTTAAATTACGAATACCTAATGCCTACTTTTTCAGTTTCAGCAAAAAAATACAGGAAATTACAGTTCCGATAAGCAATTTCCGCGAAAACAAAAATTTAATGATCTTACAAAGGCAACAATACCATTGCTTATTATCACAAAAAACTAATAGTGGTTAAACAAGAAAAAGAACTGGCTGATAATCTACGTTACTTATAGGCGAGGAGCCACCAATCCTGAAAGCTCCGTGATCACGGATTCTAATATTTTTAATAAACAATATAAGTTAACGTTTAGACGAACAAGATTTGCTCGGTCGGCGTGGATTTGATTGGCCGGAAATATTTTAATTAAATTTTTTTATTATTAAATTTCCATAATTTTTTTCCGTCATCACGGATTTTGATTAATCTTATATAGAATTGTGTGAAATATTCTGTTCAACAAGAAAAAATCCGGCCGACCAATGATTTTTAGCCGGAAAGGTCACGCATACCTATTTGAATGGTGTGATAAGGGGTAAAATTTATCCATTATCACGGAAACCGTTTCTTTTTTTTTTAATTCACGCGTTTTAATGTCACATTAATGATTATCTTGGTATGCGTGCTTACAAACTGCCGAAAGTATCGCGCATACCAAATTTTATTGTGTGAGTGAGAATCATACTATTATAGATTTCACTTACTTGATGACATTTCTTTTAGTCTTTCTTCTACCTCTGGTCTCTTCTTCAAGTTTTTAACTATTTATTACTAATTAATATGGAAAAGAGGAAATACAGGAAAATTTTTATTTGGGTTGATTATATAAGAAATGAAGGTTGATACAAAAAATATGTTCAATTCAAGTTTATTAATGAATAATCATCTACATCATTATCATCAAAATTATCATTTCTCTCTTCTTCTGATTCTTCGTTTTCTTCCTCATTCTGTTGGCAACTTAAAATTTCCTCAACCTTTAACGGTGCTGATGGGCCAATGTACCACAATGGTTCGAGTTTACTGGATTCATTTACTTGCCATCCACATTCTGTTGGATCATATAATGTACAAATGGGTTCAGTAGCATTTTGCCACATTGCGTTTACAAAAATGGTGCGTAATATTTTTTGCGTTAAAGTTTTCCAGCATGGTGGAATATTATTTGAATTGAAATTTATCATACCTTTGTAAATTTTTTCTTTGTCGGTTGTACTTGCAAAGGTTTATCTCATGCAAGGTTTCAACTTGAACCAAAAATCTGTCTCACTCACTCTTTACAGAAATATAGAAACCGTTAAAAAGCGGAGAGTTAAAATTTGGTATGCGCGATACTTTCGGCAGTTTGTAAGCACGCATACCAAGATAATCATAAATGTGACAGTAAAACGCGTGAATTAAAAAAAAAAAAAAAGGATTCCGTGATAATGGATAAATTTTACCCCTTATCACACCATTCAAATAGGTATGCGTGACCTTTCCGGCTAAAAATCATTGGTCGGCCGGATTTTTTCTTGTTGAACAGAATATTTCACACAATTCTATATAAGATTAATCAAAATCCGTGATGACGGAAAAAAATTATGGAAATTTAATAATAAAAAAATTTAATTAAAATATTTCCGGCCAATCAAATCCACGCCGACCAAGCAAATCTTGTTCGTCTAAACGTTAACTTATATTTTTTATTAAAAATATTAGAATCCGTGATCACGGAGCTTTCAGGATTGGTGGCTCCTGGGCTATTAAGGAAAATGGTGTTTAGGATTTGAAAGTTAAGATTGGAAAACTAAATAGAGTGAAATTGGCTTAAATGTAGTTATTCTTCAGGTGAGAAAAAATATTTTTTGTTATGTTCTTCCAATATTTCGAAAGTTTATTGTACTTCAAATAAATTGTCGCACCTATTTTTATTAAACTATAAAGAATACGTTGTTTTTTATGTTCTTTTTGTAATTATAATAACGAAAAGATTAATTGGAAAGTTAAGGGCGACGCCTTTGCCCAGTAGTGGGACATTGAAGGATAATAAAAAAAAATATGTTGCGTTCTGTACTTTATGGCTAACCCCACGGGAAGAACGCATGCGTTTATGTTTTTAAACTACTTTAGACTTGTCAAAAAAACGTAATAATTTAATCTACTTAACCGTATGTAAACAGTAATCATTAATCTTTAGACACACAAAACTAATTACCTAAAAAGCTTTCGCTCTATTAAAAGTGATATTATAATTAAACCATAGTTTTTTCCACTAAGGGGTTAAATAGTTCACTAAACAATAAAGGGTTATTTAACACCTATAATTAATTATGTAAACGTTTTAGTAATTATTATTTTAGTTTGGTTAATGACTTTGTAATTGTAATGCTTTGCGTTATGTATTATTCGATTTGATAGTCAGTAATAGCTTCACTACATAAAAAGTGTTGTAAATACATACTTAGTACTTATTTCTATTTTTTTTCATGTGTATTTTTATACATAACAATAGTGCAAATATAAACACTGTGTCATTAATGTCATTAACACGTTCGGTGCGGCATCGGGTCGATTATATCCGATGCTCATCTTGCCACTGGTGCGGGGTAAAAAATGTTGTTCCAACCGCTGGTGCGGGACAGATATATTTGGTTTCCCTATGAATATGAATGAGACAGTTAGTGTTTTGGAATTGCCTCTTTAAATAAATTATAAAGGAATAAAAAAAATGCATCGGGTCTAAAGGACCCGATGCCGACTGGAGCAAAATTTTTTACGTCTAGTGCGTTTATCGGATCTAAACGACCCGATACCCGATGACCCCATAGCCGCACTAGATTACATGTGAGTAGAGCTAGTGAGGTCCTTCTGGTTCGATGATTTTTTATCCAAATGAGAAGAGAAAGTGTATGAAACATAAAACGATGTAGTCATGAAACGATCTAGAAAACCATACTACTAAATATGATTGTATAATTTCTTTTTATTTGTATTAAATACTTTTTTTAACTATCACAGTTTTCTTCTAAACTTAAAATGTCACTTACGGGATATATTCTCACGGAAATATTTTAATCACGGAAGACAATCCCGTAAGTGACATTTTAAGTTTTTGTATTAAATAGTTCTCAAAAATATACAATGTGTTGATCTGCAACCTAGTCAAATTCAAGGACGTGATTATACTCATAATTTTCGACCCAAATCAACAATAAAATAGGTAGGTATTTTTTTTATTTTATTTTTCCTTTTTACTGAAATCCGTAAGTGTGAACTAGTTTCTACAAGAGTAGTAGATTCAATTCACGCACACCAGCTGCTTATCGCTGTTTGCGTAGGCGCGGACTGCGTAGTCGGGTGATTCTCTTTCATTTGTATTGAATTAAGGGTTTAATTCTGAAATACTGTAAAATTTCAACAACAAAAAAAAAGCAGCCCTTATTAGTTTTGCCCGGTACTGTACTTTTAATTGATTATGTATGACTTTTGTGACAACCACCTGAAGTTTGACGAAAATGCAAAAAAACAGCGTGTATTGTAAGTACATTTTATCGATATCAAAGTTTTTTTAGTTATCCACAACACTAAAAATGTATCGACACTTTAACTAACCAGTGCGGATATGGGGTCGGAAAGATCCGACAGACAATACCTTTATTTACAAGCAAACCATTCAGTGCATTTACCAGCGACTTCAGCCTTTTATTGAGTATTTATTTGTCAACATATTGGTATAAAGGAATATGCTTTTATCATAATCCCTATTAAGATAAGTCCTTCTAAACAGACCGAAGTCGAACAGGTCTTTTCGACCCAGCACCGCACCAGGGACAAGTCGGGCTTCGGATATAATCGACCCGATGCCGCACCAACTGAAAGTCATCAAATTTGACTAACGCAGTGAACGTGTTAACATGGTATTTTTCTTAACTTTTGTTTAGACTCGGAATATGATGCTGCGAGACTTGAAATGCTAAAACTATAATAATCATCTAACATAGTCATCATGTACCAGTATTATATGTGGATCAGTGTGCTTAGTGCGAGTTTTTTTACGTTGACGCGATAGTAACGTTTAACCGCGTTTGGCGCTCCTATTGGCCCGCTGCAAGGTCGTGAGAACTCTCAACCAATGAGAGCGCCAAACGCGGTTAAACGTTACTATCGCGTCAACGTAAAAAAACTCGCACCAAGCACACAGTACCCCTCTTTTTCACCAAGAAAAAAGTTTGATACAAAAATTTTCAAGTTATAATTATTTGTTTTAAACGTGTATGAGGTTGTTTAAAACATTCAACTCCCCGCTTAAACGCTACAAGTTTTGTAGACAACATGTTTTCGAAATACAAAAACATTGCAGAAAAAATAAAATACAGGTCAATAATATACCGTGAAAACAGGAGGTAAGTAAGACTGACTCTTAATTATCCATAAAGATAATGGCAAAACATCTGTCCTATTTTTAACCTAAAAGGACCACACACCACGTAAACCCAAAACACGCTTTCACATAAAAAAAAAAAAACAAAATATCAGTTATTTTAAAACCACAAACCGATAACTACATCCTAATTTTATTTAACAACGGTTCAACTAAAACTGGTTATCGTAATCTACTGTTTACGTTACGATCCGGTCGTAATTCGTTAAAAACCCAGACATTTTTCATTTTAACGGTATTCCTGTTTTGTCTGCTACTAATAGGGGACTTTTTAAGGTGATTAATTTTATTTTTCGGGGAATATTTTTTGCTATTGGCAATGGCAGTTTGTGTTAATGTAGGTTAATATTTTTAGTTGATAAGGTGGTCGCTTGCACCGCAAGAGTGGAACGCGAAGGACAACTCAAGGAAGGAAACCGGATGGGTTTCAGACTATCACGCAATCCCTTCTCATCATCATCAGCCGGAAGACGTCCACTGCTGAACATAGGCCTCCCCCTTAGACCGCCACGTTGAACAACAATTCGCCACTTGCATCCATCGGCTGCCTTTGACCCTCACGATGTCGTCGGTCCACCTAGTGGGAGGTCTGCCTACGCTGCGTTTTCCGGTCCGTGGTCGCCAACTCGCCACTCGAGAACTTTTCTTCCCCATTGGTTGTCAGTTCTACGAGCGATGTGGTAATAATCCCTTCTGCTGTACCCCAAAAAATATGGTATAATAATCTCAAAATCGCCCCAGACAGAACAAACAGGCTTCATCTTCACTCGGCAACTGCAATCATTAGGTGTTTGAACCGACTTCAAAAAAGGAGGAGGTTCTCAATTCGACTCTATTTTTTTATTTCATTTTATTTTATGATCATTTTGAATTCTGTATTCCACAATATTTTTCAAAAAATAATAGATAGATGGGAATAAAATCAGCTGACCAAAATCAAAATGGCGGAAAGAGCATGGTTTAACGGGTATGTGGGTAAAGTCAACGATCATTTATCATGATGACATTTAATTCTGAATCCAGATATAATACTTTCAAGATATTGTTAAACGTCGTGGTACCACAAGTACATGTTTTTGCGTTGTCACTTTTGTTTTTGTTTGTGATTCTTTATTGAACTAGTTGAACGTCACGTGTGAGTAGCCCAAATGAGAAATAGCCCAAATGAGAATTAGCCCATATGAGAAGTAGCCCAAGTGAGAAGTAGCCCAAATGAGAATTAGCCCAAATGAGAATTAGCCCAAATGAGAAGTAGCCCAAATGAGAAGTAACCCAAATGAGAATTAGTCCAAATGAGAAGTAGCCCAAATGAGAATTAGCCCAGATGAGAATTAGCCCAAATGAGAAGTAGCCCAAATGAGAAATAGCCCAAATGAGAATTAGCCCAAATGAGAATTAGTCCACATGAGAAGTAGCCCAAATGAGAATTAGCCCAAATGCGCCTAAACCGTGTAATCCGCATTTATGTTTTAAACCCAAAATAACTTCGATATCGCAAAACCACAATCATTCTTATCCCCGCATACTTCACAGCTTACAGAGCTTAAAGCTAAGCTATCGACGTGCTCAAGTTGTACTTAAGTAAGTCAACGGTGAGTCAGCGCTGAAAATATGATGCCCTTTGTAGTTTACGGACTTGCAACGAGAAACTGGGAGCTTTTACACCGGAGTGTAACAAGAGGTTTGAAGAAAGGGTAGATTTGCGATTTTTAATGCCGGATCCACGCACGGAACACGCTTGCTGTGTTCGCCAAACAGAAGGAGACGGCGTTATATAAAGAAACGAGATGGAATTATTTGCGTCTTGCTTTCTGTAATAGCGCCGTCTCTTTCTGTTTGGCAAACACGGCATAAGGGTTTAATAAGAGCTTTTAGAAGTCATTTAATTAGATTGTTATTTTACTTCTGATTTTGCATTATCTATAAGCCATGAGCTTTATTTCCGTCTTCATAAAGTTTTTAATAGTTAGGTGTCCACTTCGCGGCAAAGGCGTCCCCTTGTTTTGCCAAGATAATACGTAAGTTCATTAATTTTGCTCTCACTTCCAATATAATATCTAATATCTTTTAACGAGCAATTCTTGTATATTTATATGTATATAACCGGGATCTCGGAAACGGCTCCAAGGATTTTCATGAAAGTTACAGATTAGGGGTTTTTCGGCTCAAACAATCGATTTATCAAGGTCCCAGGTTCGAGAAAAGCTCGGTTCAGACATTTAAAAAACCGAGCTAAGCTCGGTCAACCAGATATTATATAGATTATACACTAACACAGTCCCTATAATAATGCTCAGCGCCAATATGTTCGATTTGGCGCTCAATCGATCGATCATTTAGTGAGGTTTCTTAACTTGAACATTGAAGGGGATAGCTTTTATCCAACGAAGGACCTTCTTTGCTGTAGAAATTTTCGCTGTGTGCCATATGCCTCTAGATTTTTTGACACACGTATTTGGTACGCTACGGTGTAAATGCTTCCGTTTATATTAAGCACGGTACCTAAAAAAAACAAAAGGGTGCGAATTGTTTTCGCGAAACGACCAACTCATTGTCTACAAACGATTTTGACGTTTATTACTCAAACAATAAAGATTTATTTTATACGCCTTTTGCGTCGTATATTTAGCTCAACGGAAAGTGATTTTGAGAAATAACATTGAGTATGTTTGTTTTTCCTTTTAAAGTATTGCATGGTTTATTCGTTCAGTCTTGAATTTTAAAATGTCTTAGTTAGCGATACTGTAAAGTCTCTACAAGGAGAGTTCCCTATCTCTGTGATCGCGGAACAGTCTGAACGTATAATCGTGTCCCTGGAACGTAAAGGGCTATTGAAGGAAAACCGTGGATTTTAGCCAGTATGAGTCGGACAGCGTCTTCCGCTCCGCACTCTGGGTAGGAGGATTAATTTGTTGGTTTTTTTCGTAAAAGAAGGAGACTTCTTTATCATTGATATATTATTTGCAACGCAAAGGGCAATGGGATAGGCAAGTGGGGAACTAATGGCGCTAGTAGAGCTTGTTCCAACCATGGTCATTGGTTCAAATCAGTTCAAATCGTAAATGTACTTCAAAATAGTACTACGTCATTGATCGGATTAGGACTAAGCTATGGTGGAGCCATCTACTATACCTTTGACTTGCCTTCCCCATTGAAGATACAGAGCCTCTACCATGAGTTGTCATTACGATACTCGATCATCGATATCGACCGCGTTTGGCGCCCTCATTGGTTGAGTTCATACAATCTTGGAGCGGGCCAATAAGAGCGCCAAACGCGGTCAATATCGATTATCGAGTATCGTAATGACAACTTATGGTATGGGTACAGAATGGTTTCATAGCGGCTCCACATTAGGTGCCGTGAACCCCCGTGAACAGGCGCGAATGAGAATGTGGATGGTTTTCGCGGGGTTCACGACCGTTAGCGAATGTTCCCTGTTCCCCTATCAATGTCGGTATCGTGCCGAGAATTCACGGCGACAATTCGCGGCGTGAATTCACGGCACTTATGTGGAGCCGCCATCAAGTCTGTGGCGTCAACATTCTTGACCCACAAATATTAACCTGAATTTCATAGTTACAGCGCAAGTTCTGCTTACCCCTTTTCTTCATGGTGGCGCGAAGGCGCGCGCCGCTTGATAATGCGCGAGCGCCGCCCGGCCGCGGAAACCTGTTGGCTTACCTCACCCCGGACTCCGCGCGCCGCACCGCCTTCCGCCGCCCGCTGCAGCCGCAGACGACGCGGACCACCGGCCAGTCAACTAGACGCCTTCATCGCGAACCCACGCCGCTTTGGTTCACTACCGCGTTATTGCTATAGCCTATCGTAGATCTATTTTTCATTCTCGCTATCACCTAGATCTTTGGTTTATATTCTTCCTTACTCTAAATCTTCTCTATCCTCGCTATACTTCATCTCTTCTTCATCTTCATCTCTGTAAACCTTTGCTTGCGCTTTTATCCAATAATACAAACGTTGTTATAAACATTGCCGAGTATTATTCCGCACGCCCGCAACCATCCAAAAGTGGTGACCCCGACGTGATTCGCCGCGTAGTTAACGTATAGCGCGACCGCGTGACGTCATAGAATCTTCCGGAACGTCCGCGACGGACACGTTAACTTCGAAGAAAAAATATTCTGCAAGTCATCGCGAGATGGCGGATGAATTGACTGAAGCGCTGGTTGCTGCACTGGGATCAGCAGAGATAGCAAAGGTCAGAGTACGCGTTCCTCCCTTTTGGCAAGAGAAACCAAATGTATGGTTCACTCAAATTGAAGCCCAGTTTGCCCTGTCCAATATAACGTCCGATGCGACTAAGTATTATACCGTAGTGAGTAACTTGGAGCCTGCCATCGCGGCCCAGCTAGAAGATGTTTTAGAGAATCCACCGGCGACAAATAGGTATGAGAAGCTTAAAGCCGAACTAATTAGGCGTTTGTCAGTTTCCCAGGAAAAGAAGGTGCGACAACTCCTTATCCACGAGGAGCTTGGGGACCGTAAGCCGTCCGCATTTCTTCGCCACCTGCAGAGCTTGGCAGGCCCTGGGGTGCCAGAGGATTTCGTGCGCACCATCTGGACCAGCCGTCTGCCCACCAGTCTGCAGGCCATCATAGCGTCCCAGGTTGCCACGTCACTGGAAGCTGTTGCGGAGCTGGCTGACCGGGTATTGGAGATAGCACCGGTGAACCCGGTGGCCCAGGTCGCGAGTACTTCGTCCTCTGATGGGAGCATACTTGAGGTAATGCGTACTGAAATAGCCAGTCTCACGCGGAAATTTGATGAGTTGACCGCTACGGTAGAACGTCGATCTCGGACAGGTAGGCCAGATAGGAGTCGTAGCAGGCGATTTTCCCGTTCGAGGAGTAGTTCACGAGGCCGCACTTACAAAATGGCGGATAACCGTGGTATATGTTGGTACCATGCCACATTCGGAAGTAGAGCGCATCACTGCAACAAGCCTTGCGATTTCGTTCCGGAAAACGCCAACGCCAGTCGCTAATGACGGCGAGCGATTGCTGCGGTATTTCCAGCCGTTTATTCATCACCGATCTGCAGTCTAGAAAACATTTTCTTGTTGATACGGGTTCCGATCTTTGCGTCTACCCTCGCCATTATTTAAATGAAAAACGGACACGTGTAAATTATGACCTTAGCGCAGCTAATAATTCTGTTATATCTACATACGGATATATTAATTTGCAGCTGAATTTAGGACTACGGAGGGAGTTTAGTTGGAAGTTTATCGTCGCGGATGTCTCAAAACCAATAATTGGGTATGATTTTCTCTCCCATTATAATCTTTTAGTGGATTGCTGCAATAATCGGTTGATTGATGGTTTGACCAACCTCTTTGTTAGCGGAGCTGTCGCGAAGACCGAGTTACCCAGCATCAAAGCTGTTACCGGTACTTCTCGGTACCACGAGCTGTTGCGAGAGTTTCCAGACATCTCACGTCCATCTGGTGCACCAAGGGAGGTACGTCATTCTACCGTCCATTTTATTAATACCACTCCCGGCCCACCCGTATTCTGCAGGCCACGACGTTTAGCACCAGATCGTTTGAAGATTGCCAAGGTTGAATTTCAAACTATGGTAAAGGAGGGAACAGCTCGTTGCTCCAGCGGACCTTGAGCATCACCTTTACATCTGGTGCCGAAGCATGACGACACGTGGAGACCCTGTGGCGATTACCGAGCGCTGAATGCAAGGACAGTGCCGGACAGGTACCCGGTTCGTCATATTGAAGATTTTTCACAACACTTACATGGAAGCACCATTTTTTCTGTCATAGACTTGGTCAAAGCTTACCAGCAAATACCAGTACATCCGGCGGATATAGAGAAGACAGCCATCACGACACCGTTTGGTTTGTTTGAATTTCCCTTTATGTCGTTTGGGCTGAGAAACGCGGCTCAAACGTTCCAGCGTTTCATCGATGGTTTGGTACGCGATCTGGATTTTTGTTTCCCGTACATTGATGATCTTCTAGTAGCTTCTAGGAATACGCAGGAGCACGAAGAACATCTACGCAAACTGTTTTCCCGCCTTCAAGAATATGGCGTGGTCATCAATGTGGCTAAGTGCAAGTTCGGCCAACCCGAGGTAACTTTTCTTGGTTACACTGTTTCAGCTGGAGGAGTACGCCCATTAGAGGAAAAAATAAAGGCCATACAAAATTTCCCACCGCCTCAAACTATCAAATGCTTGAGGAGATTCTTAGGAATGCTCAATTTTTATAGGCGGTTCTTGAAGGGCGCTGCTGAACTACAGGCCCCACTTAATGATTTATTGGCAGGACCAGGCATGAAAGGATCAAAACCAGTGAAGTGGACTCCACAGTTACTAGAACTTTTTGAGCGTTGCAAGCGTAGTCTTTCAAATGCAGCCCTGCTGGTTCACCCAGTTGCGAATGCGCAACTGGCTCTGGTAGTAGATGCGTCCAATGTTTCTTTAGGAGCCGTTTTACAGCAGAAAGTAAATGATGTCTGGCAGCCCTTGGCTTTCTACTCGAAGAAGATGAGCCCCACACAGCAAAAATACAGCGCTTATGATCGCGAACTCCTTGCAATTTATGAGGCCATCAAACACTTTCGTCACATGATAGAAGCACGAAACTTCACTGTTTATACCGATCATAAGCCGCTGATAAGTGCTTTCAAAAAGAAAGATCAACAAGGTTCACCGCGACAAATTAATCAACTCTATTTTATTTCGCAGTTTACCACGGACATACAGCACGTTTCGGGGCAGGACAACCAGGTGGCAGATGCTTTGTCTCGAATCGAGGCAGTTACCGCGCCAGTGGACATCATTGAGCTCGCCCTTGCGCAGCGTGATGATCCAGAGCTGCTAGAACTTCTAAAGGGTAACCACTCGCTGCAACTGGAGTTAGAGCAAGTACCAAATTCAAAAGTACAGATTTATTGTGATGTTTCTTTGTCCAAACACAGACCTTTTGTAGCAGCTACCCATAGACGCCGCGTGTTCGAAACGTTGCACAGTTTAAGCCATCCCGGGGCGAGGACATCCATCAAGATCGTCAGTGAGCGTTATATTTGGCCTTCCCTTAGGAAAGATGTTCGGGCTTGGGTTAGAGAGTGTATTCCATGTCAGAAGTCAAAGGTGACGAGGCATACTACATCACCTCTTGGCAAATTTGATATACCAGATGTTCGTTTCGCAGAGGTCAACATGGACCTAATTGGCCCACTCCCAGTATCATCCAATTTTAAATACTGTCTTACAATAACCGACAGGTTTACCAGATGGCCTGAGGTGATCCCGCTTCCTGACATGACAGCAGAGACTGTGGCGAAGGCGTTCGTGTCGGAGTGGATCGCTCGGTATGGTTGCCCTAAGAAGGTCATCACGGACCAAGGTAGACAATTTCAATCGCACTTATTCCAACATCTAGCAGAGACGTATGGCATCAAATTAGCGAGGACGACAGCGTATCACCCAGCCTGCAATGGCATGATTGAACGTCTACATCGTACGCTCAAAGCTGCCATAATGACTCATGGTACAAAGGATTGGGTAAGCTCTCTTCCCATAGTTCTCCTAGGACTACGCACAGCATACAAAGAGGACCTGCAATGTTCATCAGCTGAATTAGTGTTTGGAGAGCAGCTACGTGTCCCTGGCGAGTTTTTCGCCATAACCAATAACAAGGTAGAATACCCAGATTTTGTCAGTCAATTACGACAGAGAATGTCTGAACTACGACCGCGACCAGCATCCGACCATTCGCAGCATAAAGTGTTTGAGCACAAAGATTTACGAACCGCTACGCACGTGTTTTTACGTCAAGATTTGCTGCGAGGAGCGTTAGAACCACCTTACAGTGGCCCTCACAAGGTCGTTTCAAGAGGTCCAAAGACAATTGATATTTTGCTCAACAATAAAACTGTCAAAGTGTCCATTGACAGAGTTAAGCCAGCTTATACCTGGAGTGAGGATGTGGATGCACAAAGTCACGGTACGCAGGGGACGCAACCAAAACAGACTACCCGTTCAGGACGTAAAGTCAGGTTTCCTGATAGATTTGTGCCTTAATATGACCCTTTTATTCGTAAGGGGGTACTGTGGCGTCAACATTCTTGACCCACAAATATTAACCTGAATTTCATAGTTACAGCGCAAGTTCTGCTTACCCCTTTTCTTCATGGTGGCGCGAAGGCGCGCGCCGCTTGATAATGCGCGAGCGCCGCCCGGCCGCGGAAACCTGTTGGCTTACCTCACCCCGGACTCCGCGCGCCGCACCGCCTTCCGCCGCCCGCTGCAGCCGCAGACGACGCGGACCACCGGCCAGTCAACTAGACGCCTTCATCGCGAACCCACGCCGCTTTGGTTCACTACCGCGTTATTGCTATAGCCTATCGTAGATCTATTTTTCATTCTCGCTATCACCTAGATCTTTGGTTTATATTCTTCCTTACTCTAAATCTTCTCTATCCTCGCTATACTTCATCTCTTCTTCATCTTCATCTCTGTAAACCTTTGCTTGCGCTTTTATCCAATAATACAAACGTTGTTATAAACATTGCCGAGTATTATTCCGCACGCCCGCAACCATCCAAAAGTCTGTCGCGATCCGACCAGAGGTGAGAAATATTTGATAATTTTATAGGATTTTCTGATAATAACCATCATCTTACCTCCTAGATGATAGTTAATTTTACTATACCCAAGATCCAACAATTACCTTTGACTAAAATCTCATAAAACTTCATTATAATTTATGAAATACGAAAATATTATTAACTTATTTACCAAAAAACTATCAAGGGTGGCCTTCGCACACTTTGAGAGCATTACTCATAAAATACATAAGCAAATATTAAATAAAGATGGCGGCGAAAACATTCTAAATACTCATTATCTCATATTTAACATTCATATTTACTCATCATATTTGTGGACTCATATACTTAGACAAATATAAAATAATATTATCGGCACATTATAATCTAGAACGCAGACATTATCTGCATAAATAAACAGTTATAATGTTCCCACAGTTGGGACACTGGCCTCCTCTCTGTGAGAGGGAGTGGGCTGTTATTCGCCATTTAGGCCCAATGCGGATTGGTAGATGTCCGAAATTTTTGGTAATAGAACCAACATTTGTCTGTTTTACCCACGATGTGTTCTTTCATCGTTTTGAAGGCAGTATATAGTGTAATAGTAGGTACAGCTTGGCAAAAAACAGTAGAAAACCGGAAGTCGCCACTGTGCTCTCACTACCAGCACTTTGACTGATTTTATTTAATATTACGTTACTTTTATGGCACAAGAATAAATCTATCAAACCTGCGTTCTTTGTTTAGGTACATCAAATATCAAAGATTTTAAAACGTTGTCAGAAACAAAAAGATTAGTTCCGTTTCAATCCGTTCTGGCCAAGCTGTAGCAAGAATCTCCATAGAGAATAGATATCCTAAGTAACTCTAAGTTAAGTAAGTCTAAGTTTGTATTTCCTTTCATGGAGTTCACCGAATAACTCATCATCTTCCTGCCCTTATCCCATTTTACTTGTGGTCGGTGCAACACCATTCTCCCCTATCCATCTTTTCTTTGGCCTTCCTCTTCCTCTCCATCTATCAACAAAATTCACTAAATAACTCCGAACACTGTTACATACCGAAGCGTTCCTTTCACTATTCCTACAAATCTCTTTAGTAGATAATAAAACCTTCCTAGTAGGTCTACATTCATAATA
Organism: Agrotis segetum; assembly: GCA_036375495.1. Classification (NCBI taxonomy): domain Eukaryota; kingdom Metazoa; phylum Arthropoda; class Insecta; order Lepidoptera; family Noctuidae; genus Agrotis; species Agrotis segetum. The sequence continues at coordinate 286,638 of JAQSVV010000108.1, forward strand.
CTCGTCATACCGACTCGTTGGCGCAATATTTGCGTCTCCAAGATAAAATATGGCGTCGGGATGTGACGCAAGAATCGAGATGATAGGACGAAAGAGATGAGATATGAAAATGAAAGTGAAAAGGGATAATAATAGACTCGATTCACATAGATGCAGTTTGTTGGTGCATTGTGTCGGTGGAATTAAAGAATATTGCCAAAACTGACTGTATAATTCTGGAACAAGAGACATCGTAACGTCGTTTATAAATTATCGTTTTTCGGCAGGGACCAATTTCAATCTTAAACAACAGCTGTACCTGCCGGGGTCGCGGGACTGTCGTATGAAGTTACAGGGACCCTAGAAAGTACAGTAGAGCTGTTGATGTATTTCCGTCAGTACCTACGATTCTCTTAAAAAAATTAAATTTAAAAGTCCTAATTGTCTTGGAGGTCCTTACTCGGTCGTCGCTACTCTCATCTGCTTTATGCATTTATAATATACTTTATCATAAAAAAACTAAACATGTGTTGCCTCACTTCTCATAATCAAACAGAAAGTGTTCCCTTTCTAACTCGTATGCCACGTGTCTCCAAGTACAAGTAGCGAGGGCCTCAGATATACTATCAGTATTACGACATTTTTGATAACGCGCCTAAAATCTTTCGTCTTCCGCGTTTTATAGGGCAGGGGCTATACTTTAAAATAACTAGTTATTTGTGCAACGACACAGCAAAATCGTTTTTTGCTGCGAGTGCTGATTTTGAATCCTGAGCAAGCGAAGGATTCAACAATTGAATCACGAGCGTAGAGAGTGATTCTAAAGTTAAATCCTGAGGGTGGCGAGGGATTCAAAGGCGAACTCCTTTGCTCTTAGAATTAGTGTTGCCATTCAACGTGGCAATTTGGCTTCATCTGGGCAAGTTTGTTAAAACTACTAACGAGTTGCAAGTGGTGTCGATCCCAGGTAAGTGCATTTATCATTATCATATCAGCCTGGAATCACCCACTGCTGGGTATAAGACTTTTTCCCCGCGATTCCCCGCGATCCTGACGATATCGTAAACCCAACGGGCTTTGGGGCAGCCCTAGTTTCTTTGGCCGAACCAAGAAGGCAGATGCATTACCTACTTCGTGTAATTTATTTCATCACCACTGCTCTCAAAACGGTGGAGGAAAACATGGTGACAAACAAAACGGTGAAAGAACCAAAAATTCGGAGACATGTGACATCTACGAACCCGTACTGTGCCTACGTTTTGGTCCACTCCGTCTCTCAGATAGTTGACCTGTGTCAGAGTCCCAGTAGTGGGAACGTTTATTATACTTTAGCTCTCTCCTAAAACGCACCCCAGTAGCTCAGACAACCATTTAATGGCTCATACGCACGTAAGTAACATCGATTCAGTCTAAATTTAGCCTGAATCCATTACTCCGACACCACATTGGATATACGCTTGTAAATCTTCTCGAGTAACACCAATAATAACTGGGAATTGGCGGCTAACTGCGTCTATTAAAGTAACCTATGTTTTTGGTCTTGCACCTTGGTTATATCATCAGTCATCTAAACTTTTTTCCAAGATTCAGCGAAACATCATTCGATCATCGACATTAGACATTTCGGTTCATATTTTAAAAAAAAAATGTTCGTTTCATCGACAAAATTTTTCGACGTTGTGTTTACTTTTTGCCGACAACATACGATTTATTTATGTCCGTTTCATCGACAAAGTCTTTCAGTAACAGACGTTTCGCTCACATTTTACAATAACGAAACGTCAAAGTTGAATATAGTCTCTTTATCTGAGAGTTTTTTAAACGTTTGTCGACACATGAGGAATTCATTGCGTCGTGGAACGTTTTGAAAGAAAACTATTATTTTTCGAACGTATTTTAATAAATCCATGTTCCGTAAACATGGCTGCATGGCTAAGTTGCTCCATAAACGGTACCAAATATTCAAATTCAACTACAGAATTAGGTCGGTCAACATTCATTATAACAGTAATAACACGTTACCACACACAATGAAATTACATTATAAACAATACATGATTCAGATTTAATGGACTCATCAATCAAATTGTTGATTTACGTCGATTCTGATCTGATTCATGAATACGATTCAATTTTGATTGCAACGACGATATAATACTAGACTCCGCATGCACGATCTAAAGAACACAAACTATTCTGTCAACTCGCTGAGGTACTACGTAAGCGAGGGGTACGGGGTACCTACTGCGTTGTGATTGGCTAACTCAAGGTCTGTTCTGTCTCAACGTATGTTTACGGCTCACAGGATTGGTCGAAATGAGACGAATATAAGACTTTTTTGCCTAATGTGTTGGCAGACATAGGTCGCCTGTTATTAGGAGTCTAGTATTATATCGTCGTTGTTGCATTATCTTGGATTATATCAATACGGATATGGAACGAGATACTGATGCGATGTTGTGATTGTTCTAATTAGATTATTGTTGTTTCTATGCCTTGTTTGGTTTGGTTATTGGTAAGTGATTGATAATTGAAACAATGCAACATGTTTTTAAGTGGTTATTTTGATTTGTATTGAGACGAGCTAATGGGTGCCCGAGCTAATCTCACAGTACCTAGACTAGAGACTAGAGCAAACCCATTGCAAATTTAAAAAAAAAAATCCCAACATTTCCTCCAGAGTAAAACGAGCAAGCAATGTTTTTGACACAATTTAATAAATTGTAAATAACTTATCTTAGCTATTAGTGTGTCTCCTTATAACTTAAATAATATCATCAACACGACGAACCAGTGACCATGACAAGCCAAAATTCTTATATTTTTATTAAAATTATGACAGCAACTAGCATTCCTAATTCAACTATAAATTAAATCCATGGTTATCAAGCCAAGGGCACAAAAACAAACACCTCTAACCTAACAGCGTATAAATCATTTCACGAACAGCTCATTATTGCCTCAAGACATCCCACCCACGCACGAACAGAAATTATTCTTATCCATCGTAACATAGTCGAAGTTACGCCATTAATAATTTTAAAACTCTTGATGACAAAATGACTGCCGGTACTTCGTTTAGGAATGTCGTCAAGTAAAGTAAGATTGCAAAATTATCGAAGATTATTGTAAAACTTTGACGTGTCGTGTAGATATTAATTATTACTTAATTTATGCTTTAATGTATTATTAAGAGTTGGCTAACGGTTTTTCATCATCTGCCTAGCCTTTTCCCAACTATACACAGTCTGGCCATAAATACTGTTACAATGAAAAATGAGAAAGATATTACGTTTGAATTTGGAATCTGTCATTTTTATATGATTGCTCATTGGGTTTTCTAATTTTGGCGCCAATACATTTTACAATATTTTGAGATATTAAAATGGAGTGGGGTGAAAAAGAGAACCGAATCGCTGTGATTGCGTTGCACAAAGTTGGTATGGAGACAAAGTCAATTTTTAAAACTCTCCATACGCTTGGTATTAGTCAAATGTTGGCATACCGGGCCATTAATAGGTACAATGACACGTCCTCTGTTTGTGACAGAAAAAGATCTGGCCGTCCACGTAGTGTTCGAAAGAAAAAGGTGGTCAAAGCAGTAAGGGAAAGAATTAGAAGAAATCCTGTCCGAAAGCAAAAGATTTTATCTCGGGAGATGAAGATAGCACCCAGAACCATGTCACGTATTTTAAAAGATGACTTAGGACTTGCAGTTTATAAGAGACGTACTGGTCATTTTTTAACTGATAATTTAAAAAAGAAAACGTGGTAAAATCAAAACAACTACTGAAGCGGTACGCAAAAGGAGGTCACAGAAAAATTTTGTTTACAGATGAGAAAATCTTTACAATTGAGCAATGTTTTAACAAACAAAATGACCGTATTTATGCTCAAACCTCTAAGGAAGCTTCCCAATTAGTCAGCAGAGTACAACGTGGGCATTATCCGTCTTCAGTGATGGTTTGGTGGGGTGTCAGCTATGAAGGAGTGACTAAGCCATATTTTTGTGAAAAAGGTATCAAAACATCGGCACAAGTGTACCAAGATACCATTCTTGAGAAGGTAGTTAAGCCCCTTCACAACATCATGTTCAATAACCAAGCATGGTCCTTCCAACAAGACGCAGCGCCGGGTCATAAAGCTCGGTCCACGCAGTCTTGGTTGGAAGCGAATGTTTCTGACTTCATCAGAGCTGAAGACTGGCCGTCGTCTAGTCCCGATCTTAATCCGCTGGATTATGATTTATGGTCAGTTTTAGAGAGGACGGCTTGCTCTAAACGCCATGATAATTTGGAGTCCCTAAAACAATCCATACGATTGGCAGTGAAGAATTTTCCCATGGAAAGAGTGCGTGCTTCTATTGATAACCGGCCTCAACGTTTGAAGGACTGTATTGTAGCCAATGGAGACCACTTCGAATAAGCTTTTTATATTTAAAATTGTTTTATATTTATGTATTAAACTAACACACTGTAAAAGTAATAAATATTATTTGCAACAAAAAAATCTTTGTGACAATATTTATGGCAAGACTAGGTATTGGGGTCGGATTTCAATAGAAACCAGATGGCAGCTGAATATCAGTATTTTACATGGAGCGACTGCCTATCGGACCACCACAACACAGAAACTTGGTAACACGATACCACATGGTAAGACTGGTTGTCAGCCTTTACAGCTTCTGAATAACAGTAAAGACTGTCAAAGATCTTCAAATGACAGCTGGGACCAACGGCTTTACGTGCCTTCCGAGGCACGGAGGAAACTCCTCGCTATCGACAGATGTTCACCCATCCACAGATCAACCTCGGCAAGCGCGGCTTAACCCGGAAGATCGGCTTAACCCGGAAGATCGGCCTGTGTGGCTGTAATTATTTAGCCACGAGCTCCTTTGTTAATATTGCTAAGTTCGCTCTGTTATTGAAATTCTAGACTTACCTAATGTAACTTCCACAAATCCATGCGCAGGATCCAAGACAGGTTAATTCATTCTCCGGGACACGTCGAGCTTCATTGTCTCGGCGCTTTTCTGGTGGTTGCCACTATTGATTCTGGCTTTTAGGAGTTGCATTGGTTTGGGAATCGTGTGGTGGGTTTGTCCAAAAAAAAGCTTGCGTTTCATTACGTCCCTCTCTCATAGACAGATAGCTTGTATCCCAGTACTGGGAAAATGGGAGATGCTAAAATACACTAATTAGCCTACGTGAATAAATGCCATGTTTGAAAAGAGAATCTCCAAGATGGCGTCAAGTCTCTTATCAGTCATACGTTATCAAATCAAGAACGTTACGCAAGATGAAATTCCGGTTTGACGAAAAACGAGTTTTTATTCTGTTCACGCTTGCTATAAAAATAGTTTCGTGCTTGAGACTATGAGAGTACCTATAATAGAGTTCATTCTAGTTTGAAGTTTTTGGGAAAAGAAAGAGCCTTTGATTATACAACATGTAAGTACCTAACATAATTAACGCACATCCTGAAATTGGTTTGTTCAGAATCGTTTACTGAATCGATTTCTATCATTTTTAATGTAAGTAATTTTTTTATCAAAAATAATTAAAACTACGGAAATTATAGTAACATTACCCTTGTACAGTTATAACAAACTAAGATAGACCGTAAATCAAGACAACAAGACTTAAAAGTGCAATTTCATTTGTATTAATACAAAATCCGTCATTCAATACAAAATAAAGAAAAATAAACCTTGCTGCAAAATAACTAATTTAGTTATTAACAATGCATTTACATGTTAAATTAAATATTCAATATATTATGTATTATGATTATAACATACTATTCTAATTGGGGTGTCTGAGGGTGTGCGTTAATTACGTTACATGTTGTATATAATTATAATGTCCAGATTTGTAGTAGGCCACTGAGAGTTGAAGCCATAAAAAAAGGAAGAAAAATTATCCCCTGCGTTTGATTCCTACGTAAAACAAGTGAACATCTCGCAAGGAAAGCATTTCAATAAATGTGTACGTGGCGTCTCCCACTTTTTAAAAAAGTGGCTTCGCGAAAAACGTTAGGTACTTTTTTTTAAACACGGTCTGGACTTTTTATAATCTATGGAAAGAGCTTTCGTGTTTTGACATAGGAAGTTACCACGCCTCTGGATCATAAAAGGCAATTTAACTAAAAAAAGGTGGATTTTATTCAGAGTCTAATAACCTGAGTCCACACAGGGTGGGAAGAGTAATTTTATGATTTCTCTTAAAAGGGTTTCGACCAGAGATTTTTATACAACGGTCAATCGTTATTATATCCACATTAGCATTAATATGAACTTTAAAATTGCATTCAACTGTCAAATACGGTGCAGGAACTGTCAAAATGCAATGTCATTACCATGCATAGGCCATAGACCACACTACAATTCTTTTGTCTTTGGATCAAAGAAGTAATAAACGAAATAGGTTAACAGTACTATGTACTTGTATGTAACAGTTACATAATTGTAATAAATTAAAGTATCGCAAGACAATGCAAGCTGCAAGCTTAAACGTAGAATTTTAATTTCTAATTAGCATTCATTAATTAGTCAAATGTAATTTATTATTGCCTTAGTGCGAGTAAAGAACATGGTGTATTGTTCTAAGTTGTGTCTACACTTTACAATTTATTGTCATTTTTTTTGGACTTTTTGAAATTAATTTTGATTTAAAACAGTCTTTTTCTAATCGACAGCAGTACCGTGCCTTAACTCACAATAATTGTGCTGTGAGATTTTTTACCTAAAAACCTCCTAAGCGTAAAGAGAGGGGAGGCAATCGGAATCGCAGGCTAAAGCTAGTATTTTATTGTGCTAGTCTAACTTTAAAGCACTACGTAATTAATATGAATCTTTAAGTTTAAAAGCTCTTTTTCATTAGCTTAATCTGTCTGTACGCACTATTCATTACTTTCAACACAAAAATTCGTATGTAAAAAAGTTTTCGGAAAATCCACCAGTACTTTAACGTACTAAACTTAGTGTAAACTATGCTTTATAAATACAGTTACTATTTAGTACTACTGACATGGCAACCTGCCACCAGCCATACGTTTCATGTTCTCAGAATGTAAACAAGTTTCTTACAATGACGAATCTAAATTACCTCATATTAATTAAATTGGCTAGACCGGGGCGCAGTTACTGAAGCTCGCATTGGGGGGCATAAAAGGTCTTCCAACAAGGTGATTCTAACTTCTGGTGGACTACCATGAACTCTTAACGCGATCAGTTTAGGCTGTCGGAAAGAGATGGCGCTAGACGACTTGTGTAGCTCTGTCTCTTTCCCACAGCCTAAACTTGATTCCTCATCATCTCCCCAGCCTGTTCTTAATTATTTTGGGGTTATCTTCCAGTCTGCAGCTGAATATCAGTATGGTAAATGTAATATAAGTATATTGTAAATAGTGGGTATTTTATTTAGTATTAATATCGTTGTACGTTTCATGTCGCGCCAGTCCTCGATTAAACGCTGAACAGTAAAGACGTATTCATTATTTTGTGCTCCCGAAAGTCCCAGTAGTTCCCATATCCTTCAGTAAACACCAAATAATCTCCCTTATTTGGTGAGAGAGGCAACTCAGTGATAGTCTTAAAAGTCTCTCAAAACGTTACCTATGTAAATACGATCTAAATACCTACTGAAGCGACACACAGGTTATGGGGAAAAAAGGAACTAATATTTATGGTGCTTCACTGTATGCTTTACCTTTAGGAGAGGGCGTAAATTTTTTCACTAATCACTCTATAAGACGTCATGGCCTGCTAATTCTAATTCCTAATCACCTAAAATCGAATCAAACTTAGGTCTTATTTATCACCTCAGGTGCTAATCACCAATCTCTTCAAGGAAACCAAATTAGGCAAAGTGTGGCCACTAATCTTTAGATATTATAGGTTTCAAGAATTTCGTATTAAACACAAAATGTGCGTGACTGATGACCATGAGCGATGCCAAGCCTGTTTTGATGATAGCCGTGAATATACGAAGGGAATTGGATGCGGTAGTTAAAGAATTTTTATTATTAGAAAGATCAGGTGCTATACCAGCTAAAATGTCTTCAAGCGAGAGTAAATTGTGGGAACGAGATGGCGATAGACAATTTGTATAGTTCTGTCTCTTTTTCACAGTGGAACTACTGTGACTTCAGGACGTCATGGTAGGTCCTGAGACCGTTTTTCTATTCTTATTCTTAAATGACTTTATACAACGTGTTACATTAATAGCGCAAAACCTCTCGCCTGGTAACTCAGCCCATGTTACTGAACAATGTTTGTTCTAAGACTTTTGGAAATTCGCAAAAAAAAAAATGCTTTTTCATACAAAAAGGGAAATTGATCGGGCCCATGCGGCCCGATATGAAAAATACATTGATGTTTTGCGCCATTAACGTTGTATTTAAAATGAATATTCAATTAGGAATTTCTCAGTAGCAACCATGAAGTCTGGATTTCTGTTCGGTTGGTCGCCAAAATGGCAATAGAAACATGAACTGGTAATCCTTTGGGGACTACAGGTGTTATTAAGATCACACCTACTTAAGTTTAATAAAGAGTCATGTCTAGTTGTAATTTTACTTTAATCATCATCATCAGCTTACCGCAATCTACAACTGGCCTTATGCCTCTCAATTTGCACGCTACAGTGAAACAGTCTGGACCTTGAGAGATGATAAAAGCTGCGTAGTTTTCACTCTCATCGAGAAAAAAGAACTGCCTCAACTAAGGAAATCTGTAAATCCTTCGCCTTTTAAGATCCACGAATGTGAGCATTTAAGTATCATAGCAGATATAATTAAATAGGTACAGTCTACTTATACACACACATAGGAAAAAAGACATAATTTATGTTTTTAGAACACAACTTCATCACCTTCACGCCCCAACACGCCCAAACAAAAGACGGCTAACTACAAATAACTTTGATAACATGCCGCATCCAAACTTCTAACAGTTCCGTTGACACTTACAAATGTACCGGGCGATAATACAGCGCTAATTAATTGTATGGGTTTCTTGAACCCGCGCCCGTGAGGGTGGCAACACTGAAAACACCTCGTGTTAATGTGAATAAAAAGGTAGGCAGATTGTCTATTTAGTGGAAATAATAATTACTTGTGAACAGGAATTTTGTTGTACAGATTATTCGTGCCATAGAAAAGATGTAAGACGCAGACGGTGCGAAGACGTGTGTCTCTTCGGCGTCTCTTTCGTACAAAATGTATAGAAGCGTCGCGACGTAAAACACACAGAAGAGACGAGGCGCATTTTCGCACATCTGCGATGCCTCGTCTTACGTCTATTCTATGTGGCCTGCGCCTTAGGTGGTCATCAACAACACACATCATTCAACATTGGTACATCATTTCTTATGGTTAATTCATCACCATTGATCTAAAAACGATGAAGGATAACTTCGACAAGAAACCGACATGTCCTATAACCAAAAATTCGAAGATATGTGAGAAACACCTGACCTGAACTAGGCCGGGCGTCAAAAAGATTTAAAAGAACCTATAGAGCGGGCATTGGGAAAATTGTCATACAACATTGTTGATGCCATGCGTTAGTAGCACTATCTAGCGTCGCATAGCAATGCGACTACTAGACTGAGCGACTTTTTACCTATTGGTAAAAAGTTTTGAATCACAATTTTCTTCGTGATGTCCCGTCTATTGCTCGTATAGTTTAATGTCCTTGGCCCGCGTGGTGGATTTTGGACAGTTGTGAAAACACAGGTTGATTATGACTATAATAATAATTTATGATATTCATTCAATGACTATCATAAATGATATTCAGCTTCATCCGACTAAATCCAAAAAACTAGTCATATCATGCCTAGTTTTTCTGTAACGTTTAAAGTTGTAATTAAAACATATTAGTTGAACGACAGACAAAATAACTTCATAATAAGCCTCAAAAACAATAATGAATCATTCAAAAAGAATTTCACAAGCAAAGAGCAGTAAAGTATGATCAATACAAATAGTGCAAAAAAATGTGGTCGTCTAGCTGTCTGACTACTCGATAAAAGCTTTATAACGGCGTGGCCACGACCACGATCTACACGCGTTACGTTGCAAGCGACCGCACGTGTTTCAAGCGCGACTGTCTGTGTAACAAAAGCTTACAGCTTGGCAAGAAAGATTCTGATGCGGTGACAATTGAAACTACGAAAAGATTTTTGTGAACACAAATAAAAAAGTCATCTACGAGTAGCTACTGTGTTAAAAAACAATTACATTGCGTTATTTCACTATTTTCTATATTATTTCGCAATGATCAGTGCAGTGTTTTTCTTCATGAATAAAACCATTAGCAGCGACCAAATTTTTTCCACACTCTTTTTTGCCATTTCATTTTAAGGTTTGGCTGACTCGTAGGTACACCTACATTTCACTTTAATATTTTATAATGTTTAGGAGGCCACCCTATTGAAGACTCAAAAGGTGTATTGCCATCAAACCGAAAGAGATATAATTATGTGTTACGTGGTTGTAGCAGAGAAATTGATTATGGAAAGTCTTAATAAAGTAATGATTTGTTTAGACTCTAAACTCTGTTCTAAACTTGAGAGCATGTATGGAGTCGGGTTTACTCCATACATACGCGACTCGTACTGAATCATTCTCGTGTAACTCGACACAAGATACGTTGCAAGTCGTATGGCCTGAGGTCGCGAACAGGTCATTAAAGCATTGTAAAAAGGCGGTATTGACGAAGATAATTGCTTCAAAAAATGACGTGTAATGAGTACCTTACAATTTTATTATCGCCATTACACTGTCGTGCAAATAAATCGTAAGTGCCTCGTTATGATATTTTATGATTAAAGCGGACTTTTTTAATTCGTTTTGTTGAGTTTTAAAAAGAAAGGTTAGGGTCAGTTCAACAGTAGATAGCTGATTAATAAAATGCATAACAGGTAATTTTTTCAATAAGTTTTTATAACTTCATAATATTACAACAATATTTTGATGTAAGTAAATGTAACTGAATGAATGTGTAAATCTCTACTAAAAGGTTAGTTATCTGTTTAGACAAAATAAAATTGGTATTTTTTATTTAATATTTATTTAATTGGCAACCTACCCACTATGAGTTAGTTATTCTTTTTTTCTTTTTGCGCCTTTTTTGTTTTTTTCTTCTTCCTTATTTTAGTTATTTAATTGATAAAATTAACTTGTCTAAAATCATTCTTCAACAAACAAAAATTAAACTTCGGAACATCAAACCAAGAAAATTCATAAAGCCCATGTCAGTTTAACTCGACCAATAAGCCTATTACAATCGTAATTCATGTTATTACCAGCCGAACAGCAATTTAAATAAATAAATTACACGTATTAAACAGAATAGTCATGTATTTACTCAGACTGACTCAAATAAGTATAAATTCAAACTAGTTTTTAAAAAGAAAAAGAATAAAAAATAGTTAACAGTTAAATAACTTAGGTTTAGTGATTAATTTGGCACGCTAAATATTTACTACAATATTATTAATTACAGATGGCTATCCTCACTTTTGCCTTGTGTCAAAAAAAAAACCGTTATCCTAAATTATGTGAATCTCTAAATCTAGAGCTTAAATGCTAACGACAAATTATTAAAAAAAAATCAGCTTCAAAAAAGAAAAACAAAACACGCCCTTCAATGGCATTGAATTTTAAAACGACATTTCAATCATTGTCTACTATTATCTATGGTTAGTAACCTACTTTTTAAATTCGTTCTAAATCACAGTAATGTTACCATCGATCAATTTCAAACGCACACAGGCAAAAATATCAATAGTTGTCTAAAATAAAATGATAAGTAATACAATGAAACAAGACTATTTAAATTACTAGCCTTGAATAAATACACTTCCGACTAAAAAAAAGTTCAGAGTAGGTTTTACTTTTTTGCATTAAACAATCAATAGCAATATCATTAATGGCTAGAATTCAATCCTACATTGGAAACAATATAAAAAGAAATAAAGGAACAGTTTGTTTTTCCACTTTAATAAACTACAAGGATACTAAATACGCTAAAAAACCTACGGAAATGTGATCGGTAATTTAACACGTTAAAAAAAAGAAAGAAATATCTATTGAATTGAGAGGTCAATTACTTCAATGACCTGAAACACTACACCGTTTCATAGATGTATAATTCTTCTAATTAGTCAAAACAGTAACAAAATCCTTACTTCATCGCATCCGACCTCAACAAAAACCAATAACATGACCCAAAAACTAATTTCCCGCCGCGCACACGTTAAAGAACCCTTGAGTTGACATCTGTCACGATGACAGGCGTCGAGACAATAATTTTGACAGCAGCTGTCAATGAGAACTCGCAATTACGATCCCGTTACGGATATCTGTGTTAATACTGCACTTAAAATGTCTGCACTTCGCTTGTAAGCTTACTTTTATTTATTTGTTTTCTTGGCCCACAATGTGAGAATTGATTGAACGAAATTGTGGCATGATTAAAAAAAAGTTCCAGTTTGTTTCGTTATAGATGGCATTGCCTTAGCTATGTCCACATTTGAACAAACAGTTCAAGTAATGTAAAATTTTATTTAACAGTTTACTAAATTAATTATTATTAGATACTTAGTAGTTTTATGATAATTCAATAGGCATTATGTTGCTTAAATAAAGATATTAAAGGTAAAATCCTATTCTCATTTTGAACACATTAAACCTTTTTTAAGCATTGACAAAAAGGTTAAAAAAAAACTACATTCTACGTTCGAAAAATAAAACCGCGCTCGCACATCATACATTTGTATTTATTCATTCAGAAATGGTCTGAATGGTTGCTCGAGTGAATTATTAACTTGCCTTCACCTTCAAAGTGTTGTTGACTCTAACTAAAAATAGACACGCAGTTTCGTAACTCTTTTTGTTGTTAACTGTTGAGAAAAAAATACTCCTTTTACCGTGACCTCCTTTGTTTATTGGGTCTTCTTATTTTGAATTATTGTGTTCCAAGTTCAAATGTTATTTTTAAGATTATTCTCTGTTGGAAAATGTAGTACTTATCTAAAGTAATTATTTATTTACCGGCCTTTTTGGTGCCAGCAACAAAATTCTTGCAAAGAAAAGCTCAGATTATAAAAATGTTTTAAACATTTTTTTTTCAAAGTCGAAGTCAAATCATTTATTCCAATTAGGCCAAAGATGCACTTTTGAAGACACTTTTTAACCTGGGGACTTGGACTTAAATAGCATCCAAGACTTAACAAACTACCTACTTGATAAAACTTTGCCTAGATAGGTACCTACCTATATTTAATAATTTAAGTAATTTTACGCAATCCCTAAAAATATTTCCCAACACTTAAAGACTGCCCTTTAAACATTTGCCTGAATCATCAAATATTATTGCTATGATGTATCTACAGTAATAACTTATAAACAGAAAGGGTAATGCCCTTTAAGTAAAAATATCAAGACTCAAGTATCCGACTCCCTGAACAAACACTGAAAAATATCGTTTTATCAATGAATCATTTCATTCATGTTTGTTTTACACTTTGTAAAGTAACACACGATAAGTATTTCTCATAAGTTAAGTGTCATCAATGTTTGTCTTTGTAAAACTAAGAAAAGAAAGCTTGAAAGTTCAAAAAAAAAAATGAAAGGAATAGAGTTCTTGGCAAAACACGGAAAGAACGAAATAAATTAAAAAAGGAAAACTTCACTTTCAGAGATACGAAATCGATACATTTTCTACGTTCATCGTAATTGTGAAAAATTGGAAAGGTATATGATTTAAATTAGGAATATCCATTTTCAAATCCACAAATCATTCGACTTCTGTATTACCAAATTAAAAAAATACCTACTATTTATAACCTACCCAAAGGTCCGTATTCTGGAACACTTCTCACCAATAAAATTCGATACCGAAATCTCTAATCGAATCTAGTTCGAATTCTCCATTCAAAAATTTACCATTCGTTCTTAAAAACAGGCCTAGAGACAACAGACTTTTTTTTTCTTTTGCTATAAAAACTCTTTGACCTCGTATTTTACAACTGTCATTATGATCGCACAGTTGGCTGGCCACGACGACCTAGAAACCTAAACTAGTGTCTTACTCATCCTAGAACTTTAAATTTCCTAGTATTGTTTTATTTTTGATAATGCTACTATGTACTTAGATTACCGGGTTTTAATTTTTATGGCTATGGGAGTTTTGTGTCATACCTTTTTTCGGTTGTTAGTAGTGTGAGAAACTGTTTATACAATTGTTCATGTTTTTAGAGTAAACTTCCGGTGAATAACCGCTTTTCAGAAAAGCAGTTATTACGTTTGTAAAATAAATAGTAGAATTATGTGTGTCAAAAAACTTGCTAGAAGTAAAAAAAACAAAATTATTTGAGAGGCCTTTAGAATAAATGGCTCTCAATCACATTTGCGTACAACAAACTGGCAAGCAATGAAGGGTTTTTTAATTATAATGGTGAATTGAGAACAACCTTCTTTTGATTTTGTTAGCAATATGTGACACCTAAAAATAAATTGTGTCCACCTGTGCCAGACTAAGCATCTTGTATACACAATATACCATCAAGTAGATAACTCAAAAATACACAAAGTAGAAAATACATATTTGAAAAATCTTACCTGAACAATGTGAGATCGCCAACACGAACATCGCCATACAAATGGTCAATCTCCTCAACTCCATAGCTGCTGCTGTTCTAAATATCACTTAGAAAACAAACAAAATCACTAACAGTACACTTAGTAATAAAAATATTACTAAAACTGATCAAAAACTGTTAAAAACACTGGCACTTTCACTGAAGGCACTCCTTTCTTCGTAATTCAGGCACTTATTCGTTTAATCTGAAAAGAAAAACAAATTTTAGAACTTCAAACAAATATTTTTAGGTTTTCGATCTCGTATTTTAGAACGATCGATTTATGAAAATATTCTTTTCTTTTTTCAAATCGAGATTTATATTTTTGAATATTGTTTCCAGAATACGGATCTACATGTTTTTTTTTGAGTTCGTTCCCGCTAAATTAATACGTTGTATTTACTAGGTATTATAATAAGTATGTTTCATTTTAACGGTGCATTTTGTTTTTGTGTCTTTAAAAACGGTTTCATAACATTTTAATCTTATTTCCTTTCTAAGAAGCTAAGTTAAAAAAGCGATTTCGTTTTAGGTATACTAAAAAAGACGGACCCAGTTACTGGCACTTTTCAGTTGTCAAAAAAAGTTGAAGGAAGTTAAAGCTTAGCCACGAGGCACAAAACAAGACGAAAGTTCCAAATATAAATATCTTTTGACTTTTTTTGTTTCTTTCTTTCTAACGTCACAGTCGACTAAGAACCGTTGCCATAAACAAACCATTAGTCTACATTCAAAATCAAATGTCGAATCAATCATCATAACATAAAAACAGACCTACTAATAAATTATCGCTTAGCGAACACATACTAAACATAATCTGATTTGGTCTTTAATTTAATTGCCAGCATAAAAAATAGAAGACAGTATAAATGTTTTATAAGACTATTATAGACTACCTAATAATCTTTTTATGCTAATTTATTTAGAGTAGAAATTCCTTTCGAATTTATTGTTGCATCTGCAGTTTAGATCTCGGTCGAAACATTCGATTCGGTTTCTATATAACGAAAACGTTTAAAATATGAAAAATGTTAACTAGAAAAGCCAAACATTTTGTGAATTTCATAATTATTGTTTGTCACTAAGTAATAACTTAGTTTGACGATTATGCTGAAATACGTTGACAAAAACCTAATAAAAGGCACTTTTGGCACAAAAAGATTTGTTTGGTTTTTCAATTTTGATTAGTTTTAAGTATAGTTTAATGCCAATAAAAACAATTCGTTTCTTCTTCTTTCTTAAAAAGTATACCATAGACAAGATATAACTCAAAAACATTTCTCTAAAGTGAAGAACCATACATTTTAATGTAACGTTCAAAATGCAAACACAGCAAGTATAAAAACATTAATGGCATTCCCCCTAAAGGTCATAGCACATTATACCAGCACCGCAACTGCACAGCTGCAGCACGGCGTCACTTTGAATTTGGGCTACGGCTAGCCGTTGGCGTGTTAACTGCGCGTTGTACAGGAGGTGTAAGCACGCAGTTCGCGCACCGTCTGCGAGGTGCAGCTTGCTGTCACCGTGAACATATTGTTATAAGGCATTCGTTTCGCTAGCAACTCGAAGTCGGCCGCCGCGCCGTAAGCACGCCGTCTGCTCGCTTGCAGCGCACGGGCTGCGAGGCGAGTTGTATGTTAGCGGTAAGCGCGCTGACTTCCCGCCGTTGGCCTTTTCATATTGACATTATGAAATATATTATATGACACATGATCTAAGGCTCTTATTTGAATGACAGGGTAACTGCTGGGTTGTAGCCGTTTCGTTGCCGCGCCGGTATAGTGTGCCATGACCTTAACTCTTTAAGTGTTGCCATCTAAATTATAGCCTGTAATAAACTTGTTTATTGCCAGAATTCACATTATTTGTGAACGATATATTTTTAGTACTGTTATGATCTTTTATATTGGTTATTTTTGGCAGAAAATCGGGACAAAATAAATCGTTATTATGTGTTTAAGGATCCTAAAACTGCATAATACTTTGGTATTTATAGGCAAGCGATTTTTTTTACAAAAATAAAGGTTATTTAACATCGGTAAGGTGTAAAGTTCATTGCTCTAGTTTCAGATAAATAAATGGAAGAAAATAATCCATTAGAGTAACTTCAAAGACTGCTGGATAGATGTCGACAAACGGAATCCAGTGCCTGAACAAATATTTGTCCCCAAACGGGAAGTGAACCCCTGCCCCTACAGAAGGCGAACCCTCCTCGACAACGTAGTGTACTTACTTAACACACATTTTTTCTACTTTTATCAATATTGTTGTTATCCACAAAATCCAGTCATAATACTTATACGTTAAGGTCAAATTGAGTATCTAAACTTGATGATTAAGTTTATCTGATGATGAAAAGGTTTTTAAAGAATCATAGCTTAAGAAATGAATGTAGTGATCATTATGATTTTAGCAATAGGTATCAAAAATGGAAGCTAAAACTTTCAGGCATAGGAAACGCTACTAAAATTTTTAACACTTTCCCAAACTCTTAAAACCCGCTTGAACTTGATAAATAAAACTTAAAATCAACCTATTCGTAACAATCCCAAAAAACCAACCAAAATCCCAACATTCACACGCAAAACCAACCCACTACAATTCAATCTAACACCACGGAAGTCTTTGAAAACACCATAAGAGACAATGAACCCAATATTGAATATGCAACGTTCCACTCAACACTTAAAGTTCTAAATCCACCAGCAAGGGCTCTGCTCCTTGCAATAGTTCCTACTGTTGAAGACATACATTACAAAAGTGACTACATAAACACACAGTATAACAAGATACCGTAGACTGACATTGTGACACCGGCGACACGTCGAAGAGATACGACACGAACCGGTAGACTGTGGTCTAGATGTTTATGTATACTGTAATACCTTATAGGTCAGAAGTAGATAGTCTGAAAGTGGTAGATAGTAATAATGGTGATGTACTTTTCATATCGGTCATAGGACATAACAATGATGGAAATGAGAGGTTCTAAAAACACACAGCTATAACCTTGGGGTCTTCAATTCAAGAACAGGTTACTTCTAGGCAAGCGTGCTTCACCGTCGACCACATCTTCACTTATCATCAGGCGAGATAGTGGTCAAACACGAACCAATGATTTAAAAAAAATTAAGAATAACGTACCACTATGGCCCACGCACAATGGTCCACATGAAGGACTAAGTGCGGAAACTAAAACCCCTAACATAGAACATAACATACGCTTGATTGGAGATGATAATTTTGAAACAAATCTTGTAGATGGAAGAAAAGAAGAGATACATAAGATGACAAGAAAGTCCACAGACACGCAGAAGTGGATCGTATGAAGATTGCTATTCATAGAAATGTTATAATCCTATTATAGATTCTTATAATAAGTGCAATGAACTTCCATTGTGAATGAATAGAAAAAATTGAATCTCTTCGAAGGTTTTACCAAGGTAATTGACCTCCTGATGAATGAAACAGGTTGTCCTTAAAATACAATAGAAGATCCAAGAAAAGATAATGAGGGAGTTGACAAATACCTATCATATTTAAACGTTGCTGTGGTCTATTTTACTAAAACACATATTTTACTCGCAATCCTCCTAATAAAGTTAGATACTCTTACCGCTTTCGTTAATATTTAAGATCATAAAGATAATGAAGATACAGTGAATTTATAAAACATGGTAAGAAAACATAGAATAGTAGGTAGTAGTACACCATATCCATATAAACAAATACAATAGTTATAGCTGTTGGCAAAATACCCAAAAACTAATCACCACAAATCTATCAGGAATCCCTCACACAAGAAACAAACCAATAAAACAAAATAGGGACTAATAAAGAAATCATCAATTGCCCGTCTAATCCAGACGAACAAGCTACATATCCAAAAAACATTCGAATACCCTCTCAATTTGATACAAACGGCTTCAAGATCAAAGGGACGGACGGACGGAAGGCCTGAATCAATAAATCTTTAGCTATTTTTAACTAACAGTACCATAAGTACCGTCTTCCTGGTTTAAGATGGGATAATTAATTATAGGAATGGATTTGGTAGTGAAATAATCGTGTTTTTGAAAGATAGAGAAGTTAGTTATGACTGGGTTGTAAATTATTTTTATCAGTCCTTGGGGTACCCCT
The DNA here is from genome assembly GCA_036375495.1 of Agrotis segetum. Taxonomy (NCBI): domain Eukaryota; kingdom Metazoa; phylum Arthropoda; class Insecta; order Lepidoptera; family Noctuidae; genus Agrotis; species Agrotis segetum. The sequence goes on from JAQSVV010000108.1 coordinate 305,411, forward strand.
TTAGAAAATGAATCAGTTTTGTTTGGGGTTTGGGAAATTATACAATTATTAATCCAAATCTGGGTGGAACGGATGGGATTTTCAGACTCGCACGAACAAAAGTCTACCGTTCCTTCAATTGTCCTTTGCGTTGCAAGTCCGAGGATTTCAAACAATCCGGCAATCCTGTTATCTAGCCTGCGATCAATTTTCCATAAATGCCCGGATCTTTAATTATCATTAATTGTTATTTTATGTCAGATAGTACTTGCTTGCACATTGCACACAGTATCAAAGGCTTCAGTTGAGTCAGGAAAACAAATAATGACTGACAAATCAATTCGGAAATCGTAATACCTTTGAAAATGCTAAGATTTATCAATCTAAAAAAGCATGAATGATGGTAAAACAAAGAATCCTATAAAATCAAACAATACTCATAAGTGCAAGTCAAATGCAACAAACAATAGTTGACATGTTCAAAGTGTCTATTGAACATATCAGTTCCTTATCAATGGAGCTTGTCGTAAAAGGCGATGAAGGGAAAGTGTTACGTCACATACTACAAGCAGATAGAGGAGTAATGGATTGACAACCTGTTGCCTTTTTATTTCACTTTCATGTTTAAAGGGTTTATTAGCTTGTGTGTCTAGTTTATCTATTATCAGTTTAGTTACCTTGACAACAGCAGTTATCGAAGTATCGTCTTGATTATTCGTTTGTTGAAGATCATTATCGATTTTACTTTTTAGTGCTACCTTACATTTACTTCAGCTATTTTATAATTATTAGAGGGTCCATCTTATTTTACTGCGGTTGATGTTTATTGATACAAGCTAAAGCTTGTTCATGCTCAATTTACCAAGATATGATTATTTGAGAAGATGATTGTGGTCTACGGTCTTGATCTTTTTAGGGTTGGACCTCATCTGGCAGCACGGAATCGCCTTTTTCAGTTGCCCTTTCTTTTTTTGTCGCTTAGAACTGCCATTTGCTAGACCGAGACAGGAGGGTCGAGGATTCCGCCGCGTGCTATCGCATTATGCTTTCTGTCTCGGTCTAGGAAATGGCAGTTCTAAGCGACAGAAAGAGAAAGGGCGACGGAAAAAGGCGATTCTGTGCTGCCAGATGAGGTCCAACCCTTACCCTGAATTTGTGTCTTCTACAGTACCAACCCAGTTTCTATAACGTGCATAATTCTGTCACTGTTAGTCTGCATCATCTTACAGCTGGACAAAGGACTCTCCCTTGTCTTCCAGTTTTGACAAACCAGAGATATTCTGAAACAGTGGTTGTTGGTTCAGGTCGACGTCTGCTAATCTTACTGACCGATCTATCAAAAGATTAGTTGAGCAAACAATCTGATTTTCTGAGTTGGAAAAGCTAAATGAAGATTAACAAATTTTTAGACCTTACAAAGGCCGTTCTACGATCGAAAGCGTTGCAACCAAAACTCTTTGTTCTTGTTCAAGTCAGATATCAGTATTAGTTAATGGTGCAACACGATTTGAGGTCACAGAACCGGTTGGTCGGACCTTTGGTTCCCATGGAGGTTTAATTATGTTGTGATTATTGCGTATCTCGCCTAATAAATATTGATGATTTGGTGCAAGCGACGAGCGGTATAAACTTGTGACTAAAGAGTTATAAATAGAAGGATTCAGACAGAGACAAATGTGAAGAAAATATAGTTATAGAAAATCAGGGAATTCAGTTGAAGAATTCCTAATCTTTTAGAAATGGATTGTACAAAATTGTTGCTGTAACTATCAAATTGACCCATGTTCCTAAAATGCTATTTAATTTAGTTTTTGCTGAAAAACTAGGATGCTGATCCTAGGGACCTTTTAAAATTTATCAATCTTCTCGTTTCTCATATAAATCAGGAATGTGCTATTATCATAGTTATCTATGTTGCCAACCTATCAATCCTTCAATATCACCTAAAATAACTTCAAGATCTTCATTCCCACTAAATTATATAATAATTTAATTTATTTCTTACTTCTATCATCTTATAACTTGTACCACCATAACAAAGTACCACAAGATTGCTGTACAAAATGTCGGATGCTACTAATTTTGAAAATAACGGGTCTGCACAAAAAGCTTATGATGTTTTACATTCATTGGTGAAAACCAATTTAAAATTAGATACATCTGACGTGTTTTCGACTCTCTGAGTTAATAAATGGAGAAAAATTAACTTGTATTCAAAAACATTAAGATAATGGACTCAATCGTGTTCTTCTCACGTAATTTGAAAACTAGGTTAACATGTTATTAAAGTTATATTATATTACTAATATAGTGGCAGATATTAATAATGTCAACGCTTTTGAATTAGCTTATCCAAAAGCTGCCAAGTCTTGTGAAGAATTTGAAAATATGTATATAAGAGTGAACCGCGAAATGAAAACATGAGTTTTAATGACAATATCAGAATTGAGGAACTAATTAGATTCTGTCAACTATGGTTATCATTAAAGATGATGTAAAATTTAGGTACCCCTAATACAGACGAAGGGAACTAAATTACTGCACACTAAAAGTGTGGGAAAGAACAAACGGATAGGAAAGACGAAAATATCTGAAGTTTAAAAAATACTTTCGTAAAAAAACACAGAGGTATCAAAAAATATCAGCAATTTTAAAACTGACATTCTTAAAGATACAAAGAAAGACTGATGACCACTAAAAAGAGGGAAATATAAACATCATGAATTCACTCCAACTTTTTTTTTCTCCAAAACGGAATATATGATTGCCAGTACCTTGATGCAGTATGGTATAAAAACGAGTATTGTCATAATTAAATTTAAATTACCGTGTCCTAAATGCAACGGTGAAAAATTTTAATCGTTTCGCGAAATTGAGGATGGTACTCGAATTAAGGACACAAGTATATGTACTTATTTTGGAGTATCCACATTTTGTCCAATTGCAAATATTTACCCGTAACTTTACCCGAAATGTTTTGAATTATCTGATAGACTGGTCAATAATTTCCAGATAAAATTAAAGTACCTACATATAAATTGAAAAAGATTCGTTGGTTCGGTCATTTGTATTGTAACCACAATCTTCTACTCCACAGGCCGTATTATGACTTCTTCTGTTTTAGTGAAGTTAAAAAAAAGTTTTTTTTGTCAAATTAATGTCAAAGTACCAGCTACTTTGACATTAATTTGACAAAAAAACTCGTTTGTGCACTAAATTCTCTAAAACGCAGTATAATCTTCCATACGCTGTAAATACGAGTAAAATATAGAAATATTGTGATAAAGCTCCTGAAACAAGGACTTAATCACTGGGTAATGACAACATTAATGTAAAAGCTAGCTATCTATTAATAAAACAATCCAACAACACAAATAGCAATAAAATCTCCCATTTACAACAAACAAAAGAAACTTTCCCTTGATCTAGAAGTCTAACCTATCACGAAAATACAATCTAAAGGAAACAAAGCTCTTAGAAAGGAAATTAGCATAACAGTACCAAAGACACAATAGACTGCTAATAAATTAACTGTTTTATCTAAAGCATTTAGATTCTAGGCTCTTTCAACGTTTAGTTCAAGAACAATAAAAGATGAACAAAAAGCAATCTTGGAAACTATGAACCAGTTTCAAAACATTGAAAAGATTTCGCAAGAGTCTATTGTTGGACTACAGTTGAAAAAAAAACTGCCAAAAAACAGTTTAAGTAAAGTTTTACAGGCTATTGAAATCGTCTGATTTGGATCTCCGGTTCAGACAGAATTTCTCAAAATAATTAAAGGATATTTCATCATATGCCTTTTCCCAACTATATTGGGGACGGCTTCCAGATAAACGAGATTCAGCTGAATATCAGTATTTTACATGGAGCGACTGCATATCGGACCCCCACAACCCAGCAACTGGGTAATACGATACCCCATGGTAAGACTAGTTGTCAGACTTTTAGAGCTTCTGATTAACGACTGTCAGAGATCTACAAATGACAGCCAAGCCAAGACCAACGGCTTTATAGTGCTTTCCGAGGTACGGAGGAAACTCGCAATGACGTTATGGTCTTCCAGCCACAGATCAGCCTCGGCAGGCGCGGTTTAACCCGGAAGATCGGCCTGTGCGGCTGTAATTATTTAGCCACGAGCTTTTGACTACTAATCCCGTAGAATTTCCAGACCGGTCCAGCCACAAAGACATTAAACTATATACGAGCAGTAGACGGGACATCACGAAGAAATTTGTGATCCAAATTTTTTTACCAATAGGTAAAAAGTCCCTCAGTCTAGTCACAGGTCAACGCTTAGATAGTGCTACTGACGCACGGCATCAACAATTTTGTATGACAATTTTCCCAATGCCCGCTCTATAGGTTCTTTTAAATCTCTTTGTCCAGCCAGCACCCAAACAAAGGCTAGCCACAAATAAGATTGCACAATGACAAACAATTTAATCTGTCACAATTGACATAACTACTTCATCTAAAGCTTACAGACGCCATGGTGTGGCCTTCATCTACAATGGTTCACGTCCCATTAAACTCTGCGACCATGACCTTGATAATGGGTTTACCAATTGTCTTATTTAATTTAGAAATAGACTAGACATTGTTGTCCGGGATGATTGTTGAGGAATTCGGGTTATCTTGGAGATTCAAGGTCTTTTGCCAAAATAAGAGCACGGTTTGTGGGAAAATTTTTGCTAGCTTTAAGCACTGGTCGCGGGACTAACGAATTACCGTGACTTTGGAATGTAAAGGGCTATTGAAGGAGACCGTAGATTTAAGTCAGTACAAGACTGACAGTAAGCCTGGGTTGGGAGGACTCATGTGATGATTTTATCAGGATAAAAAGAAAAAAAAGCACTGCCGCCATCTCTGCAATATTTTCGGTGCAGAAAACAAATTAGAAGACAAGTTACATCTACAAAAGTTGCTTACGTTTGTAGATGTAACTTGTCTTCTAATTTTTGGTTCTAGGATATTTTTTTTCACCGTTTTGAGAGCAGTGGTGATGAATTAAACTACACAAAGTAATGCGCCTGGCTGGGTTACTATTTAATAACACACGTTACACGGTAACACGCGTTGCCAATCTATTGTATTTCGCTATCTATGGCGAGAGCAGAGTGGTGTCGTTACGGAAAAACGGTAGATATAGTTAGATATATATCCCAAATAGCATAAGCAAATAGATAGATAGCCCAAACAGTGTATACCTACTACGTGTTCTATAATACGAAAAAAAGGATTTATAATCAAAAAGGCAAGTCCCAATTTATAACCTTTTTGAATTCCCTATTTCTAAAACTAGAAAGTCACGCTACAAAGTCACGTATTTCCCACTAATCCGCTATCTCTGTCGCACTAAAAGTGAACGTGTGAGCTTTGTTTGTCTGTTCGTTTGTTTGTCTGTTTACTTTGACAGTTTGACCGTGATTCTGTTTTCTAGTGACCTAAATCGGTTTTGAAGAATTTTCTTTGGATTTTTATTGACTAATGATGTAAAATGAAGGTCGTGTTAAAGTATACCTAATAATTCACGTACAGAATAGTGATCAGGGTTAAGCAATGCTTGCTGAAGCTACTCTGTGGATTGATGGCCCTCCATCTCATGCCGAGGTTAACAATTTAGAAGTACATTTTGGTGAAACTCTGCTCCCGGGTGATATATATTTTTTGTGTCACCTACTATATCATCAATGGAATTCTCGGGAGCCTTGAGTGTAGCGAAAGGATCTGTCAATAACTAGTACTGACTTAAACCAAGACCGTATATACAGTCCCTCTTCTAGAATCCTAGACGGTCGATACAGAAGGTCGTAACTCTGACAAACACACTATAAGGTGCTTGTCTAGTAACAACTGAGTTGTGAACATCAGATAGGCAATCGCTCCATGTAAGTTACTGATATTCAACTGCATTCAGTAAGACAGGAACCAACTCCACAGTAGAAAAAGGCTAGGCAGATAATAGTGACATCATAAAACAACATCAAAATAGATGGAGTTGACTTTGGCATACTCCAGTAATTTGCGGAAGGTTACAATGATAATAATTTTAATTGCTATTTACTGGAGTGATCATAAAAATTACTGCGTTTATTTTTATATAACGTAGAGTGACTAGATAACGCGTTTACTTGCATACGGATACGCGTGCAGGCTCGGGTTTAATCGATTTACGAACTAGCATTCCTATATCCAAGCTACATATCAATTACAATGCTGTAGTCTACAGCTTGACAAAAAACTGTAGAAAACCGAAAGTTGCCACTGTCTTCGCGCTACCAGCACTTTGAATGATTTTATTTCATTTTATTTCACTTATTACGTTAGTTTTCTGGCACAATAATAAATCTAACAAACCTGCGGTCTTTGTTTACATCAAATATCAAAGATTTTAAAACGTTGTCAGAAATAAAAAGATTAGTTCCGTTTCAATCCGTTCTGGCCAAGCTGTAGAGCAGTGGTGAGTTGGTAGACCCAATGATATCGATTCCGACTGACTTGTAGGTCGCGGATTTAAACTCAGCCAAGCGCATTACTTTGTTTATTATTTCATCACCACTACTCTCAAAACGGTGAACGAAAACATCTTGAGGAAACAGGCATGTCCTAGAACCAAAAAATCCTAAAAATGCGTCATCTTTGGCGGGTGTCGCATTCTACCGATTTTTTTAAATCTTTGACAATAATAGTTAGGTACAGGTACCAAAAACGACTTACCTAATAATTATACTTATATTACATAATATAAAAAACCTTGTAAATATCAGCCATGCAATTGATATCATATCACATATTTTAATGTCAACGTTGTTAACTTACAATAAACTGTATGGATAACGGTTTGTGAAGAATTTTGTCATTATGAACGGTCAGTTTTCACACCTTGGGGTTTAGCCTTTAGGGGAATACCTAATATATCTGTGAATATAGACAGCTATGTAAACAGGCTTTAGGTTTTACCAGCTGAAGAAATAATATCAATGCCTTCTGTTGTAGTTTTCTGGAGTCTGTCAGCTATAACCTTGGCGTCTTCAAGTCAAGAGCGAACAGCCTCCCTAGACAAGTCGCAAACGATAATCGTTAACGCTCGGTTTTCCCCAATAGATTTTCAACCTTATTCCTTGGAGGCTTTAGTTGAAAATCTATTTAGGATATCTAAGCGTTAGCGACTGAAACGAACGACAACGCCATGAAATCTTCAATACATTTTCAACTAAAGACTCGAAGGAATAAGGTTGAAAATCTATTGGGGAGAACCAAGCGTTAACGATTATCGTTTGCGACTTGTCTAGGGGGGCGGGTTATTTCTAGGCAAGCGTGCTTCATCGTCGACCACATCTTCGCTGACCATAAATCCGCATTTAACTGGACGCATTCTATTTATTATTTAATTACAAAGTATGTGATAAAAAAATCGTAAAATATTTATCAGCGCTAATATTATAGTTACATATTAATTATAATTAGTAATTCGATCCTAAGTCACCGAGGAAATGTTTACAATAACTAATGACTATGACGAGATAAACTAATGTAGATCAAAGATCATACAAGACAAATTGTTTTAACAATGTATCTCGACCATAATGCTACGACAGAGATTTTTGTTTTGACAGTGACACAACGGAACAGGTAAATTATCTGTGAAAGAACTATAACTATTTTAAGACCGCCATTTTCTAAAAATGACGTTGTCAATTTGACAGCTGTCAAAGAAAAGAATGGCTAGAGACCGCGCCACGACTGAAAAATTCCTACTGAAAATTCGTGGTACTACATTTTTAAGGGGGATGCTCCAACCAGCCCGCGAAATTCAATTTTTTTTACGTTTTTTGCAATTTGCAGGCCAGTGACATGTTGTAACTTTATAAATATTTGTGTTGCGCTAATAACAAGTATAATTTTAAATATAAGAATTATCAAAAAACTCGCTCCATCAGCTCTCACATAGAAAAGGTGCATCATGTTAAAATCTCCGAAATCTAACTACGATGCACCTTCTCTATATGAGAGCTGATGGAGCGAATTTTTTGATAATTTTTATATTTAAAATTATACTTGTTATTAGCGCAACACAAATATTTATAAAGTTACAACATGTCACTGGCCTGCAAATTGCAAAAAACGTAAAAAAAATTGAATTTCGCGGGCTACATCGAAGCAATCACCTTAATGCAATTTGCTATAATAACTTGGACACTAGCGCCACGTTAAAACTCTCCACTCTAGTTTTAAAGGCTCTCGTTAGTTTTAGTGATTTAATGGCTAAACGTCATTTTTGAAATTCGAATGTCAGCTCGTTGTGAATCTTGTGATTTACTTTAAAAAGAAAATGTTTTTGTTTCCAAATTGTCTATGCTCAGTAAACTTTACAGAATAAACACTACACAGTTGAAAACAGTGAATCATGATACGAAAATGAAACCTGTTAGCGTTACATTTTCGATACCAACTGTTAATTTAACGCCTACAATTGGCATAGTTACTGTTTTAGGCTCGTTTGGCACTTTCATCCTAACTATTCATTTAGTTCACGACTACCTACACTTACAAATGGTGCTATTTGTTAACTGCTCTCTTTTTTTAGTCTAAATATTTGGGCATCTTTAAATAAACAATTTTGCCTGTCTTTCGAATTGAGAAAGTAGGATTCGTGCCATCTCGCTACCTTTTTGCCCTTCTAGGGTAAAACTAGGTAATACAGTTACAAAGTCAACGACGATATATTACTAGACTCCGCATGCACGATCTAAGGAACAAAAAAAAAATAATTTAACGAAAAACAAAAAACCTGACTGCGTTAAAAATACACTAAAAAGAAAGAAACAAGCCCAGTAGTTTAGAATTCACTCATTCACACTCACAGTCGGGGCCCCTTGGGAAGATTTGATTGGTATAATTTGAATGGGCTACTTTTTAGTTTATAATATTAGTGTGAATTAGTCTCTCTAGAGACCTAACTCGGCTCAAAGCTACATAATTATGCTTGATATAACTTTTAGCAAAAATGCGTGAACTTAAGTCAGCCACAGCTCGGTCCAAACTCCAAAGTAGTTCCTTGGTGCTTGTGTATACTTAGATTATTTTTACCAAAAATATTTGTTCGTCATGCTTATTCACTACGTTTCTTTTTTGTTGTTCAAAACCGTTTATTTACGAGTACTAGAAATAAAAACTTAAATCAATAAGTAAGAAAATGAGCGAAAATTATTGTTTTGTTAAAACTTTAAATCGTCATATATCCTAAACTGTTATTTAAAATGAAAAACGATTAAGGGAACCTAAAGATGATTTTAAAATACCTATTCAACGATACCCCACATGACATAGTTCATCGACTTTTTTTTTTTTCATTTTGACAATATGGCGTCTGGTTGTCGCTGTGGTGAATATTGATTACTGTCATGTCTTTAGTGACACTCGCAAGGTTAAGACGAATCGATTGACGTAAGAATTATCAAAATCGGCCCACGCGTTTGGTCTCTAGAACGCCACATAGAAACAAACATACATACATACATACATACATGAGCATTGGCAATGAGGTTGACGCCATTTATAGTGATTTCAGCAAAGCATTTGATAAAGTCGACCACAGCATCCTGTTAAAAAAGCTCGAAATTACATTCGGTTTTCACGGGTCACTTCTAAAATGGTTCCAGTCTTACTTAATTGGCCGAACAGCTAGAGTAGTCGTCAATGGACACTCATCCAATACCTTTGTGGCCACATCTGGTGTACCACAGGGGTCAAATCTGGGCCCGATATTTTTCTCAATGTTTATTGACGATGTCAAATACTCCATAGAACATTCCTATTTTGAAATGTATGCCGACGATCTGAAACTATATAGGATAGTCATGAATAAGAGCGATGAAATTCTTCTACAAAAGGACATTGACAGGCTCTGCACGTGGTGTGAGAATAACGCCATGCAACTTAATATTAGTAAATGTTACCACATTAAATTTTCTCGCAAAAGACACAAATTTAACTCGACCTACACCATGAGGAGCCAGATATTAAGTAAAGCGTCTGAAGTTAGGGATCTAGGTATTATCATAGACGCAGAAATGAAATTTCAAAAACAAACTGAAGTCGTCATAAATAAAAGTAACAGAATGCTTGCATTTATGAATCGTAACACAAAAAAATTTAGTAATGTAACAGCAATGAAAATCTTGTTTTCGGCTTTAGTACGTAGTCATATAGAATACTGCTCAATTATCTGGTACCCAGTACATAAGAACAACATTCAGCGTATCGAAAAAATACAAGTCAAATTTATAAAAAGACTCTCTTATATATCTGGCATACGAAGAACAATTAAAAGTTATGAGGATAGACTGAAATATTTTGGGTTAAAATCCTTACACTGGCGTCGAGACTTCGCAGGACTAATTTTCTTATTTAAAATATTAAATAAAGGCGTAGATTGCTCGCAGCTCCTGTCATCAATTCCTATAAACGTGCCCAGGTCATCAGCCAGGCTTCATAATTACAAACCTTTTGCGCCCGGTGGCCGCAAAACTAAATACGGGAATAATGCGCCCCTCTCCTATATTCTCAGAAAATGCAACGAAATTTTCCACGACTGTGATTTGGACATATTTTCAGGCAGCATTACTACATTTAAAGGGGCGGTTCTAAATAATATGTAAACTGAAACTTTTTATAAACTCTAAGCTGAAACATTTTGATTTATTTTCTGTTTAGTTTTTATTTTATTTAATCCTATTTTTTTTTTTTTTGTTGTTTTGTATTCATTCAATCTTAATTCATTGTAATTCATTCTGATAATGTAATTAAACTACTATTATAGCTAAAGATGTAAAAATGCATGAACATTAGTTATCTTTATTTATTTAAAGTTATAATTTCAATGTAATATTATTTATTATTGTATAGTGAGATGTAAACAAAATGCTGTGCTTACCTTTAATTTAGATACATGCAATGTTACTGGTTTCACAAAATACGTGTAATGAAAATGTATTAGCGTGTATTTAGTTGGTTTGCCTATTAAATAAATAAATAAATAAATAAATAAATACATACATACATACTTACATACATACATACATACATACTTACATACATACATACATACATAGACTGATAAACACATTACCCTCCTTTGCGTCGCGCAGTCGGGTAAAAATTATTCTGTCAACTCGCTGAGGTACTACGTAAGCGGACGGGGACGGGGTACTGCATTGTGATTGGCTAACTGAAAGTCTGTTCTGTCTCAACGTATGTTTACGGCTCACAGGATTAGTCGAAATGAGACGAATTTATGACATTTTTGCCTAATGTGTTGACAGACATCGGTCGCCTGTTATTACGAGTCTAGTATTATATCGTCGTTGTACAAAGTAGTTGACAAAACGCCCATCATTTTAGCACTCAATGTTACTGCTCGGAACTAAGGGCGTATTACCTAGTGTTACTCTATGTCTGGGTGTGGTCTGGGTCTGGAAATACGAGTAGGTATCTTTATTTTATTTTTTCACCTTCAAAACCTTATTAGTGCATTGCCAAAGTTAAAAAAAGACTTGCCGGAGTCTCCTAGGTCTATTGTCTCAAATCGAAGGCAATGTCTAAGTCGAAGTCGCGTTTCCAAGGTGATATTGTCTCAAGTCAATGTCAATATCAAAATCGCGATTCCAAGGTAAGAAGTCAGAAGACGTCATCTTATGCGACTAATACCTACAAGACTCAGTCGTTTTTTCATCAGAGCACAGATGCAACATATTAACAAAGTGCATAAAATTTATAACCAAACAAATTACTTTTACTTTCCCTACCTTATCAAGAACAGACTGCAATAAAAAATAAATTACAAAACACTCACTGTTTGTTCGAATTAATTTCCTAACGTTTATATTACAGTTATTATGAAATATGTTTGATGTCACAGGTCAGTGGAACGACTTTCTTGATAAAGGGAGTCTTCAATGCAACGATTTATTGCAACTTTATCTATTTTAGAAGAGAACTCTTGAATTAAATTGTTTGTTGCTACTTAAAATGTTTTATTGGGCCTAGTTTCGGTTTGGAAATTAGCACACTAAGAATTCTGTGTCAGGAATGCATAAAACTATAACCTAACAAAATACGCCATTTTGAATCGCCGTTATCCAAGATGGCGAATTTGTTTTGGGTTTGTGACAGCTTTATATAGTCTGTAATGGATGGCCTCTTCAGCCATGATTTAAATAATTTATAAAAATAACCATAGGACGAAAGACCAATTTAAAAATGTAACAAAAAATCTGTAACTCAGCATATTTCATTCACTCCCATGCATAAAAACAAACACAATTTTAAATACATTTAGGATTTCGAACATCGAACCCGAAATTCCAACTCATTCACCGGCCAGTATTGAATATTGAGTGAACGAAATGATTTGCATAACTGGTTTCGTTCTTGAGTCTTGAAACACGAGTTTGAGCTAGTTTGAGTTGAACTCTCGTATGCTATAGGTACTTACTCCATTTTATAATGTTTTCAAGTAACAGGATGAAATCAGAAAGAAATGGTGATTTTTAAAATTAATAGATGATGTTTTTTTTTGCTTTCTATTAATTTACCAAAAACCGAAAATTTTCATCACTGGCAATCATTTATTACATTTTATAAGCCTTTGAACCGTAAATTGCCGACAATTTCCGAATACCAGCGATTAACATTTTTCTCCATCGTCGTAATTTTCATTAAAGTTTGACACATTATGTACATGTTTTCTTTCTCTTTGCTATTGAGGTTATCAATGTTAATGTACTTAATTGTTGGTAATTATCATTTGTATGTGGAGAAAAACTTGTTGTAAAGTGCGTTCGTTTAAGTTACTGAATAACTGAATTCTTTTGGATATTACGTTTAAAATAACTTTTATTTACGAATATGTAATTCGCGTTTTCTATAATGACTTGTTGAATGAAAACCTACTTATTTCTCAAAATTGGGAAACAACATGGGCAACATCGAAAATCATAAAATTTCTCAATCATATTCCGTTCATTCAAATGAATTTTATCTTTTTACCTACTACTTTATAAATGCGAAAGACTGATATTGTCGAAATTTGGACATAAGCTAGTAAATAAATAAAACCTATTGACATTAAATATTTCGTTCTCATCATCCATCAATACCCACCTTTTTACTTATAATATCATTGTCAATACCAATCACAGTTAGCATACACGTAGATACGAGATAAAAATGTAGACGTTCCCTATCTATGAATGTGAATACTTGAATAAACATGCTGGGCGTGTGATTAATTTTAATATTAAATTTCGCAAATATATGCGGATAAGAAAAAGAAATGAATAAATCTAATAATGGGGCAATTTTTTTTTAATCTGTCGAAGCTGTCAAAATTATTATAATGATGATGTTGATGTGAAAATAATGTTTCTGTTTTGTAATTTAATAACATAAATAACAAGTACTGTCATTACATACATTACATACATTACATACATTCATACATACATTACATACATACATACATTACATACATTCAATGTACTCTGTGCTAGGTAGTTACTTTTTGAGCAACGAAATTCAAACTGTCAGTATTTTGAACGACACGAACGCTGGTTCTTTAAAAAGAAAAAAAAGCATAAAGTATCGTGCACGAGGCGAAGAGATGTATCAATGTAAAAGGAACTAAAATAAAGTTTAAATCTTTATAAAGGTCAGGACAGTCAGTACATCATATAAATACAGGAAAAGTTTAATTTATTTGCTGTATAAATCCATGTGGAGAAAATATCTCCGATAAATGCAGTCTCAGTGCCAACTGCATCTCATAAATATTCCAATTTCTACTAGAAAATTCCTAGTATTCACTAGGTACATAACCTATTTTCTCCGTGATTTCGATTTATGAGATAAAATTATGCTGACGTTTTTCCTGTTTTTTTTTTAAGATAATAAGTCGACAAAATAGAAATCTGATCACAACAGTAATTTATGCCCTGGAAATATTCAATATTTTATTATTTATATCTAGTCATGATGAAACTAGTTCCTTTTTTAAAACAGACCAAAGACCGTGGGATTTTAGACAGTTGGCAACCTTGAAAAAATCATTTAGCAAACAAAAGGGGAGATGACAATGCCGGTAACTTGAGAAGCGAAAAAAAGAGTAAAAAGGTGTGAAGAGTAATTTTCAAAAGGGTTGACATAGACCTTGAAAAAAACCGGTTCTTCCCTACGAATTTAAATTTAAATAGCATGAATCGTTTAAATAGGATTAATAAATAATTAATTACATTTACGTCAAGTAATTTGGCGTATAATGGTAAATTATGCGGGTTCAGTTTTTGTCGCCGCCATTTTGTATGGTACTTACCGCGATGAATTTTAATGTCACTGTCATCGGTGAAATGTGGTGAATAAAATATTGAAAAGTTTTTGTATGATGTCATATCCTATTCCTAAAAATATGATTGGCCGGACTTTGTCAGAAGATGTACCTTTTAAACTTCGTAATGTACATATTTTTAGCAGAGATAAAATAATATATTTGCGAAATATTAAGCTGAATATTTACTAAGCTAACAATATTTTAATGTCACCTCACATAATGACCTACCTACCGTTTGTGCTTAAAATAAAAACAAGGACACCTATTTATCTAGAGCTCTAGACAAAAAAAAATAAGAAAAACCGTTCTAACGAAATTTTCTAAATTAAAATAATTTGTGAAAACATTGTGTAAAAATTTGCTTCTTCCCGTAGGTTGAAAGTCGGAAATTAGGTATCCCACGTCAATGTGCTACTGGGATAAAAAATATCCTATGACATAACCAAGGCGATCGTCATCTTTGTTCACCGTGTGTTGAAGGTTGGAAATTATCCCATGGCAATTAACTACTGGGATAAAAAATATCCTATGACCTAACCAAGGCGATCGTCTATCTTTGTTCATAGAAATTTAAGCAGAAATTAAAGTGAAAAGGACAAAGTCAATTTTACATTGATGTAAATTATTGTGGATGATGCTAAAATTTTTGCATAACACATTACGTATATTTATTCAACGTTTGCAGTGTTTGCGTTCATTATCTGCTGTTTGGTACCCTTGACTTTTAAGTGTCGCCATTTTGCATTTTTACGCTAACAGTAGTGATGGGAATTTTATCGATAATTATTTTTGTCTTTTTTTTTTCAAGGTGTAAAAGTTGTTTATTGTTTAGTTTTTAAGTGTTCTATTATCAGTATGCAGTTAGGTACTGTTTTATAGACAAAATAAAAATATCGTGTGTTTTTTTCCTTTTATTAACTCTTTTGAAAAAACAAACTGCGAGCCTTACATCATACGTGCATTCCATAACGGTTTATAATTAATGTAGGTATCATGTTTATATCATGACTGTGATCAAGTTATTTTATTTGCTTACCTACCTATATTTTCTACAAAGAAGCAGTCGTAACTCATAATTATTATGTTTATTATATAACAGTAACGTAAGAACATCAACGTACACGTGGTTGTTTCTTGAAATGTTAAATGTATGTGCATAATTAAAAAAGCGAATAGAATTATACCTAGAATTGTTTATTCAGGTTTATTTTTCTTTATTAACAGAATGTTTCTAGTTCGCATGTTCTCTGTTATTGCGAATAATGATTTTCGTAATGGTAAGCCAAAGTAAAAAGTTTTCATCCCTCGTGAATCGTAAATTTGATATTAACAATATCTAGTGGAACTGAAACTATTTAAAAAAAACCTTAAATCATCAGTGGTCATAAACACTTTTATGGCATGTAAAATCATCAAACGAGTCCTCCGAGTTCGGGGTGGAGAGGACGGACTGAAAGTGTCTTACTGACTGACTAATATTCCACCCTGTTCCTTCGATTGTCCTTTGCCGTTCAGGGTACAGCAGGGTCCCTGTTTTAACAGACTTGCGACTAATAAGTAACACTGACTCTACCGTCCTATCTGCACGCTTCAACTAAATTAAGATACTAAATAATGGGTAGCGGGACGGTCTCATCGATTGAATGATCACCGTGCATTTAAGTCAGACAGACTTTCCTGCTCAGCCCTCGGTAGGAGGACTCATTTAATGATTATACCACGATATATATATATATATTATATATATATATATATATATATATATATATATATAATAACTAGATTTCATAGAAAAAGTTAAGCTCCACATAAAAATATACCAACCTTGTTCAATACTCACTTGAATGACAGTTGGCAAAATATGAAAGAACGTAAACCCTGCCAGCGACCTCAAATGATATCAGTCAGTTGTGATTGTAACTTATCTCTATGATAACAGCTTCTGATAATAATCGATATGCGAAGTAATACTACTAACCTATACTTGAAAACTGGATGTGGTATTGTGATGATAGGTATTTAAGTTGTTGATGCTATCGGTCGTATTAATTAGTTTAGCTAGATTAAATTATTTATAATGTCAGGTCGATACTTGAATGTGACCTTTTAGTGGGTAGGTATTCTGCGTATTTTTATTTGCCGAATATTTTTATGACGAAGAAAATTGATGATTTTTTGGCATCACTGAGCTTTGTCTTTCTTTTTGTGGCTCTGCCTTGGTCCGTATCGCACGGCGCACGTATATTTTGAACTAATTGTTTGCTATAGGTACCTACTTATCAGCTTTGCTTATAAAGCCAGTTCTTTGTTACTAGTTTAAATCAAGATATTCAATGAGACAAAATTGGGCCAACATAATTTTGTTCTTGAAATGCCAATAGAGTTTCCACGGAACATTCCTGTTGAATCTAAAGCCTTCTAAACCAAACAAGTGATTTATGTCAAACTATCGAATAAATTCCGGCATTGGCATTTGGCCTTCTATTTAACCCTTAAATTGATTTTGTCCGTTTTAAAGGACACAGTATTTCCACGCGCACAGATCCTGTTGTAACACTCCTAAACGCTATGCGTGGGTGGAATGGCAGGGTCCTAGCTATGTCTTTCGCATGGGTGCATGTTCCATTGACGAAGCGATGAACGGTCACGAATAGTGATCATTTGAAAAAGTGCAACGATCAGATTTGTTAACGCTTCTGTTTCAATTGATAATAACTGCAAGTATAATGTTTGTTTTGATTATAATGTTATATTATTAGTTAGAATATGGATAAAGGTGTAGTATATTGACAGATATTTTTTTAATATATCTGTATTTAGAATAAAAAACCGAGTTCATTTATAGTGTCCCACAAAACGGACCTTGCCAACTTGAAGTATATACTAGTGTATTCTTTGACTGTCCCATGTAACGGACATTGTCATTTAGGCCTTCTTGCAAGAATTCTTTTTTTTGTCCTATACAACGGACGACGCCAATTAATTGTCACTTTTAACTTCATTGTTATAATTATATTTTTTAGTTTTTCATCAAATACATTTATATCAGGAGCATGGCTTGGCGATCAAAGAAAATCTTCTCACTATTACCTCCGGTGGAATCTGAAAAGTGCACTCAAAATACGCTCATATGACGTGGAGTTGCGGATACCAGCCCGTTATACAATACAATACAATCTGAAAAGTGTAACATTGAGACTTAATGACGATTTGGCAAGCAACTTTGAACGACGTGAGTATTTTCACGATGATGACAGTTGCAGATCTTCACTCCATACCATATCTCCGGTATTGAAGGGTGTATTGGTTGATCTCAGTGACTTGAAAGTCACGAATACATAAAATAAATGCTGCAGAACAGCCATCGCAGACCACGCCAGATGAATCTTCTCCACTCCCTGGTAAGCCTTCAGTCCCATCATGTTATATACCAAAAACATATGCGTAAAATGAATACTAATATTTAAAAAAGATGACGAATACAAATTCCGTACAAACTACCAGAAAATGTGTGATGTGACCCAAAAAGAAAGGAATTATTATTATTAGACATTGATGACTGATGGGTATTGTAGACTTAACGGCAGTTAAAGAGAGTGCTCTCAAATATAAGCAGGTAATATATTCGTAAGCAGAGCTTGAAGACAGAAGAAGAACGTTCCTTCGCCATCGATGACTAAAAGCTGGCAGGAGATGGCAATATATGCCAAAAAAACCTAACAAATGCGTTTTAAATTTTATTTGGTGTATAATTTCTTTGCTTACGATGGCACAAACACATTTCAAGGTATCCAATTTAATTTGTTGTTAATTTTGAATTGTTAAAAATGTTCAAAATGTTTATTTTGTTCATGTACCACAACTTCACATATAATACGCCATGTCCGTTTTATGTGACGTAGTTTCATGTACCATTACTGCACTTGTAATTGACAATGTCCGTTTTATGGGACATAGTAAAAACAATAAAAAAAATACAAAAGTTTTGTTTTTTTTTTCTTGGTCCTCTTTTTTATCCTTATTTCAACCCATATTCGCAATTTCAACATTATACACACTAGAAATCTAAGGGTGACAATTTAAGGGTTAATAGTATACCTAGCTACTGTAATTGTATCCGAGACTAGGCATACCTAGTATTAGTCATGGATAATAGACGTTACGAGAAAAACTAGCAATTTCCTCTTGCTACTCGAATTTATCTCAAATCTTTGGTTAAGTCTATAATTTAGAAAAATTATAATTTGCTAGTAGGTACTAATTTTACCTTTTCCTTTTTTTGTTTCGAGAAAGTTAGATTTTCTTTGATTATCTAATAGATTAGGTACCTACGGGGATATTTTGCACAAATGATTTCGCTAAATTTTCCTGGTGGCATCCATAACTTTTACTAAATTTAAGGACATCCCTATACTGATCTTAACTATCAGGATATTTTGATTATCAGGAGATTTAACTTCCCTCTACTTCCGATAAATCATAAATGAATGATCTTCCGGAAAGAATTGTGAACCATGATGGTGGTTTTGGCAATTAATTCAAACTAGCTAACCGTGGAAAATCATACTAATTATTATAATTTTCTAAGAAAGCAATAGCGGAAAAAAACGGTCTAGATGAAAGAAAAAAGGTAGAATTTTATGTCACATTTATAGCAAAAAGAATAAAGAAAATCTATAAATATTTGTCTAAAGAAAATAACAAAAACATAAACGCTAGTGAAACCCGGCGTAAGTGGGCCGCTTTGACAGCTAGATAGGTCAACGACACGAGCGGACGCAAAACGTGGAAATGTTACCACATTAGAAATATGCGTAATTAATAGCTTTCTTTGACGCTTAGGGAAACAGATGGCCACCTTATTTTAAATTTAGAAAAAAAAAGTTCTAGGCTTTTGGAATAGATATTAAATTATAACAGACAAAATTATCTTCCTGTCACGGAACAAACTATAAAACGCAGACTTTTCCTCTACTATATAACCACAAAATACAATTTTTCCTTAGTCTATGATACCTATTTATATAGTTTTTACATTATTTGGCGAAACTACTCGGCAATTACCTACATGCCTCAACTTCAAAAGTCCGTAACAAAAATATTTTCTTGGTAGGTAAGTGCAAGAAAAATATATATTCAAGTAAAAAGTGGACTCTAAGTCAAACATTGCGCAAACCATCAAGTAGCTTGTTAAACAGAAGCGGTGTTAACTCGTTGACCAATCTCCTTTATCTGATAAAGAATTCATGCCTATCGTAATAGTTTACGTGATAGTTGCGCAAGAAAGTAATAAAATTCATAGAGCAACATTCATTTTTATAAGCATCACAGTTGCATATAAAATTACGATCACGGGTAGTAGCTGTGCTGTTGAAATCCATACGCATGGTTGGAAACTTTAAGTCTAAGAAAGCTTTTATTTCTAAAATACGAACATATTATTATGAATTAAAAATATTAAGCTACAGACTAGTCAAAAGCTATAAAATTTATCGATATCGATAAAAATTATTTGAATACCGAAACAACTAGCCCGGTGGGCTCGGTGTACCGGTTGAGAAAGACAAAGTTTTAGGCAACGCTAAAACAATGGATTTTGAAAAAAAAAACTAAAAATTGTTAGAAAAACTCAAGCTTATTTAAAATTCTCACAAAAAACATAATGTTTGTGACTAAACATTAAAGTTAAATTTACTGACAAAAAGACCTTCAATTCAAATGCTTCTAACATAGTAGTTACCTACTAAATTTAGGCACCTATTTATGCTGGACAGAAGTTTTACAAGCTAGGTACAGTCAGATTTACGTAATAATTTGTGGTTATTATAAAGTTATGTATGATTGATTTAAATTTTTATTAATTAAATTATAATAAATTTTTGACCAACTCTTTTAGACATTTTCTATGAAAAAACCTAAGTTAGTTCCGTGACATTCTAACGCAAACTACCAAAATATATATAATTGGCAAAAAATAAACAAAACATTTTGATTCAAGGCCCCGTGCGATAATGATAATGAAAAAAAAATAGAAACAAGATAGGTACGATGCGATAAATAAAAAAGAATAATCTATCGATTCTTTATATCAATAATTTCTTATCAATTTTCGTAAATTCATTTGACTATCTAGCGCCAATGTCGATTTTCCTTCAGTTTAGACAAGTTCAGCATTTTCGTAGCTCAAATTAGTTTTTTACAAGGTCGTCTTCAATGAATGACAAATATATTTAGCACTAAAAGAAAGTCCCTAGGTATATAATAAAATAGGTACGCACGCAGCCCTAATTCTAAAACTACCGCTCCGCAGTTATTTTTGCTTTCTAATAAACAACTCAGACACAAAACGCTTAAATATAGGTTATATTTAGAAATAAAACCGCGAAGAAACAAAATGCACCGCAAAAAGAATCCACTGTGTGTTCATTTCTTTTTTTTCACTGTCACGTCACTTCGAAATTTGAATATTGAGGAATTAGCACTTTATACCACAGAATAAGAATTAAAAAAAAATCCGAACACAAAAAAATAGCGGGAACGAACTCTTTTTTTTTTTAGTTTAATTTTACTAGTTTTAGATTAGTTTTGATGAAAATTCGTTTGCTGGCGACATACCGTGTGTTATCGTTCAACGCGACTTGACGGCCGCGCGCTCGGACTGAACTGACTTGGCTTCAAAAGTTTTATTTTTCCGAGCATCGCTTTTCGAACGAGTACAGTGACGCGTGTTGAATCCTCTGCGAGATATTTCCGTGTGTGCGTGTGACTAGTGATGGAGTGAGATCGATGTTTTTCTGTCGATAGGTTGAGGCTGTGCATTTTGAAGTGTTGTAAGAAAATGTGATTTGTGCATTTTGAAATGTTGTGAGAAAACGTGAAATATTTAATATTATTACATTTCCTACCTATTTCACTTCCTGACGCATTATAAGTTCGGTAATTATCGGCTTAATATACCTAGATAAAAAGTATCCGGCCATTAGATTTAATTATGTGTACCAAACATTTTGTGTGAAAGAATAACAAACATCCTTCCATCCATCCTCACTTTCATATTTATAATAGATGTAAGACTTAAATCTTGATATACATAATAAGAAGCTATTTAATGAAATCTTGATAAGCAATGAAAAATTTAAGTACATACATTATTATTATTAAGTACCTATTTTATAAATAAATGTAAACTAACTTCCAGCCCCAGATTAATCAGGGTATTCTACATAATTATAACAAATTTTACCATCCTTGTTAGTTTTTATTTATAGTTTAGATTATGAGTATTGTATTAAATATCCTTGTTATCATTCTGTATTTATTTATATATATTTTTTAATAATGGTAAAATCATCAAATGAGTCTCGTAATCAAACATAAAAAATCACACAAAAAATATTTTTTTAATATTTTCTGCTTATCCATTTATTTATTGTCTTTATCAAACTAAATCCTAAAAAATACACTATCACATTAGGTATTTTTATTTTTACATTTTTTTAATAACGATTACCCTATTAATTTTAAATAATACTGGCTTGTTGGCTACCCCATTCTTATTTTAGTAGTAATTTTTCCTCATTGTAACATTAGTAGTAGCTAAAATATTGATAAGTATGTATTAAACAAAAAGTAAATCACATTTTAAACAACAAAAGTTATATAAGTAACTGAAATGTTAAAAAGTGAATATTGACTGTATATTTTTTCATAGAGATGATTTTTTCAATATTAATGACACACTTTCCTCGTCCGCTTTAAAGTGATAGCAATAAGTATAAAGGTGCATCCACACATGCCCGGCATTTGCCGCAGAAACTTACCGTCTTGTCTTTGTTTCTTCAAGGCGGTCTGAAACCCCGGCGGCATAAGCCGGCGGCATGTGTGGATGCGCCTTAAGAATTCGTTTAAGTAAGTTTTTATCGACAAACTAAACGCCCA
Organism: Agrotis segetum; assembly: GCA_036375495.1. Taxonomy (NCBI): domain Eukaryota; kingdom Metazoa; phylum Arthropoda; class Insecta; order Lepidoptera; family Noctuidae; genus Agrotis; species Agrotis segetum. Next base: position 327,717 of record JAQSVV010000108.1, read on the forward strand.
TCACTACACAGTAACAGTATCCCACATTCACGTACACACTCACACTAACGCACGCACAGTCTCTTCACACACACATCCGAACATTGAGCTTAGAGCTTTAAGATCCAAACACCACTCAAAACTCTACCTTATCACCATTACGTAAGGTTCATATTCGAATAAATTAATTTACACACATACAAACATAGTACTTCGAGCTTTCAAACGAACATGTCATTTAAAACGCAAGTTTAACTCTGAAGTATAAGGTTGTTATTTGAAGTAAGTGTATGACATACATTCAAACACCGAGCTTTTAGCTTTAAGATCCAAACTTTATTTGAATCACAACTTTATAAGTGATAGATAAGGTTGATTTTTAAATAAGCTGTGAAAGTCAGCCAAGCAGAAGAGATTCGAAATACCGAAATAAAATGAAAACCGTTTCTGAACGTTTCCTTTTTACGTTTTATTTTCATATTTCGTTTAGCAATTATGAAAAGATTTGTCTGTCTGTCTGTTTGCAAGTTTATGATGGAGAGGTAAGACTTGAATAATAAAGTTTTGTTGTTGAAGCGAAGTTTTGATTTTCTAAAGGAATTATAATTATTTGACTGGCCTGTTGGTCTCGTGGTTAGTGACCCTGACTGCTAAGCCGGGGGTCGTAGGTTCGATTCCCACCCAGGACAAATGTTTGTGTGATGAGCATGATCATTTTTGTTCTGTGTCTGGGTGTAATTTATCTATAATATGTATGTATTTAGAAATATACACCGTGACTTTTTAGTCGTCTTACAAAAAGGGTCCACTTAATGTATCCGACCTAAAATACCTCTAGGCAAGTTATTTTTTTTTTTAATCGTTAATAATAATTTTTATTTTTAATAAATAGGTGCATTAGAAATATGAAACACCCTGTTAAATGTTTACGTATCTAGCTGTAAAGTATACCTACTAGTGACCGACCGAAATTTCGGTTTCGGTTTCGGTTTCGGCCGGTTTCGGCCAAAATATCTAGTTTCGGCCTTAGTTTCGGTTTCGGCCAAAATATAGCCGAAACTTTCGGCCCCGCCGAAACTCAAGTGTTCCTGCATTTTCGTGCGTCGTTCAGTAAAATTCGTAGCTAACACGTACTTGCTCGCCGGCGGGGCCCCGGCTCAGTTTGCCACCGTCCGTTTATTCGTGAGACGAGGTTATGTTTTTGAGTTTACTGCTAAGAGTACCTAAGCCTTGTATATTCCTGTCATAATAAAAAAAAAAACGTACGTTAATGATTAAAAACTTATCAATCGTCAATGCGATTAGAATTAGGATAGGCGGTATTCGAAACATAATTAAGTTAACGGTTTCTTTTTTGAAATAATGCAATTTTTTTGTGTAATGTCTCAGTTATTTCGTATTGCTAAATTTTCGAATAGATTATGGACTCAATAGTAGTTAAATAACATGGAAAAATACCAATTCTTAAGATCGTCTATGTATCTATCCATAAGTTAGCCGTTTTTCATTATTACCCTGAATTTTATCCTTACTATTAACACTATCAAATGGTGTAATAATACAGGATGTGATTTTTTTTCATAATTAGCGGTTTCGATTTTTGGCCACGATTATTGATTTTTCTAAAATCCAATGATACAGTTTTAGTTTTCGGCAAAATCGGTCTCGAGAGTCTATTCAACGTTTTTCGACATTCCTCATAGTTAAAAATATAGCCGTCCACGCCCAGTTCAAAAATTCGCTTTTTGTATTTGACAGTTTTTCTTGTGCCAATAAATGTAAAACAAAATAAATAAAAAATCAGAAAAAAAAACAAAATGTTAAAAGTTTTAAAAAGTTTCGGTTTCGGTTTCGGCCGAAACTGAGAGCAAGGCCGAAGGTTCGGTTTCGGTTTCGGTTTCGGCTGAAAAATCAGTTTCGGTCGGACACTAATACCTACCCAGCGCAATAGTCGGGTAGATCATTCTATCTCCATTTTCTATGAGACAAGGGTGTTTCTAACTACACCTTGCGTCATAATAACGAATTAAAATTTTATTTTAAAAATTTTCAAATCTCTTAAATACCTATTTTTTTATTATAAACGTGTTCTAGTCATTGGGTACATGAACTGGGCTGCTTTTGTAAGACGACTAAAAAGTCACGGTGTATAAGTATGTTTATCAGTTGTCTAGTACCCATAACTCAAGCTCTGCTTAACTTGGGACTAGATGGCGTTGTGTGATGGTTGTGGAATATTATATAATTATATTATGTTGAACTGTTGTTGGAAAAGTTATCTTTGAAATTATTGTATAATTTAATCGTTCGATACTGTACTATTTATCACAAGGAATCTCATTACTTCTTCAAAATGCCTTGGTAGTTAGTAAAACAATTTCATTGATGTTCAAGATAAACTAAGAAAGAAAAATGATTACAATGACATGATAGTAGGGCATGCAACCGGGAAATCCCGGTACCGAAAATACCGGGAAATCCCGGGAATTTTTAAAGCAATCCTGTACCGGTTCTTCGTCCCGTAGTCCCGGTACTTTCGATACTTTCGGTACTTTATTATTTTCCTTTTTTTTCAATATAATGTTACAAATCATATCCAATAAACTATTATTTTACAATGTTGTTGATATAAAACATTTTATTTGAAAATAAAGAGAATTTCATAAACAAAAACTAATCAGCAATGTAAGTAAGGGGTCAGTTATGATGATGATTGTGATTCATTTATTGCTTCACTTTCATTTTGAAGAGAATAACTTTAATCATGCTCAGATTTTGTGTATTTTATATTTATACCGTCGACCTTGTCTTAGTCTTTCCTGACCTAGACTAAGGTCAAGAGCAAACCCATCACACACAAAAAAAAAAAATATAGCGTTTGTTACATTCTTTTCTTGAGTTTTATATTTTTTTATCTCAAAAAGCATTATACTAGTTTTGTTTTGCTACAGTTTGTTTAATGATATTTATAGTAGAAGGAAAAAAGTGAACAATTATGTGCACGCAAAACACGCAGAACTCCATTTTCTGCGCTAGAGCGCAAGGATTTGTTCAAAATTCGGACAAAATATCTTGTAGTGTGGTGAAAAGTTGTGTGTTGCATTCGGAACCAATGTTTTTCTGCATCTCGTACCTTTGAAAAGTTTGCCAAAATTTCGCGCCAAATACCTACCTACTTTGAAGCCTTTATACAAGGCTGCAAAGGAGGTATTTGGCGCGAAATTTTAACTATTTTAACACATAACTATTTTATTTTAAAAGAAAATTAATATGTTTGTGATGCACGACTGTAATATAGAACTTCTATGTTGCAGGAGAAATTCGTAGGTTCATTGTGAAAACTCCTTTTGTAGCTAGCCGTTTAAAATTAGTAAGATAAAGGTAATTGTTTTTATGACGGATATTTTTATGATTACTGAAGTCTCCCGAACTGAAACGACGTTAGACGATGCATGGTGTCGGGTATTTTCGTTAGGTTTTTATTGGGACTGTTGTCTTGATTTGGTCGCCGCGCCGCGATCAGAGCCCGCAATAAAAGCTATGCAATAGTTTAAAAAAACATTTAAATTCGGTTCCTTGAGATTATGTTCTGATACTTATTGTCAATTATAGATTTACGAATAAAACAAAGTTTTATGAACTACTCCATCCCACCCACATTTGTATTGAGTTAATTTTTCAACTGATTTAGACAATTTTATGTAGTGTTCACGCACTCGTGCCTTTCATACCATTAGTTAAAAGCGACATTAACACGTACGACGTGAGTACCGAAAGTACCGTATTTCCCGGGAAATCCCGGTGCCATGTCCCAGTACCGAAACTTCGGTACCGGGCTTTAAAAAGTACCGGTTCTGCAACCCCTACATGATAGGCACAGTGGCTGAGCGATTGACTGCAGCGTGTCGCGGGTTCGATTCCCGTACAAAACAAACTGTTTTAGGTTTTAATTTTTGTTTCTGTCCGTGGCCAAAGTACAAGCACAAGTTTGTTTACTCTGACGTTAATCACTACATAGTATAAAACAAAGTCGCTTTCTCTGTCCCTATGTCCCTATGTCCCTTTGTACGCTTAAATCTTTGAAACTACGCAACGGATTTTGATGCGGTTTTTTTTAATAGATAGAGTGATTCAAGAGGAAGGTTTATATGTATAATAACATCCATTAAAAAGTGGAGAAGTACTGTTATTTTTGAGGTTTCTAATGTGATGTCGTAAATAATTACATTTTTTCCGCTTACATTGCAAACGCAGGCTGAACCCTACGAGTTTTATCAAAATAATGTACTAAGTATTGTACACATTGAAAAGGTCTACAGAAAAGTCCGCGATGGTATATGTCTATCTCATAAGGATAACCCACAATAACTTTTTTTTGTCATTTACTTTTTACGACAAATAATGGCTAATTTTCGAAGCGATTTTAACCAATACAGCATTAATCCTTAACCAATTAAATACCTCGAATACATTGTTCATTTAATAAAGATCTATATGGCCCTTAACACCGTATGATTTAAGTGAATATTTTCGAAGATATTACAGATTTAAAAATTGCGGGACGTAGCGTTTGCGGCGGTACCGGCCGGCCGCCCGGTGCGGCAAGAGCGACTTTGTTTTAAACTATGTAGTGATTCTATAATATGTTGTAAAAATAAAATAAATAGTTAAAAATGTAAAAAGTAAATAAGTAAAAATGTAGTGTATGAATTTAGATATTCCAAAGATAGCAGGAAATCTTCATGGTATAGGGAAAGGGGGATTGTTTCACTCCAAATTTAACGCGTGCGGGCCACGGGCATTAATGAATAAATCAAAACTACTGGATCGATTTTAATCACATAGGCTATATAATTTATACCCGTGCGAAGCCGGAGCGGGCCGCTATGTTTTTATATACAACGTTCACAGTTTTTCTGTAGTGTATTTAATATCAGCATTGCACCCGTGCGAAGCCGGGGCGGGTCGCTAGTTTGATGAATAAAATTAATTCTTCATTTGGGCAATAGAGGCGTTTTTTCGTTTTCCATGCTGCAATAAAATTACATCGTTTTACTTCAAGTACGTAATACTTACAGTAAAATACGTAGAACCTAGCCAGTGATAACTTTCTAGACCTATTTATCTATCCAGCTTCGTGTATCTACGCAAGTTTCATCAAAATCGGTTCAGTAATTTCGAAAAAGAAAAACCTGACAAACCTTTTAAGTTAGTAAAGGGAGAGCGGCTTCTCCTGGCACAAGTGTTTTTACACTTAAAAGGAAAAGTCAACCTCAATATTGTTAAGTTTACTTTTGTTATGAAATTAACATTATTCATTTATTTTTTTCATTTTTCGTTTTCACAATTTGTATAAAGTGCCGATCACTCAAACTCTTATTATAAATTACCTACTTCAAACTTATCCATTCTGCATTAACAAAACAATAGTGCCCTTAGACTTATTCTTGGAAACCGAGGCTACATCAAACAACAACTGTAGGCCTGATAAGAAATGGCTTAGTCTAGATAAAACATTTGAATATACAAACATACATAGTTGGGGTTTCGTTGTACCAAAGATTACGCGCGCTAAGGCTTTTTTTTTTACGTGGCAAAATCATCAAATGAGTCCTCCCACCTACTGTCAGACTCGTACTGACTAAAATCCACGGTATCCCTCGGCAGCCCCTCATGTGCCGGAGTCGCGGTATACGTGTATGTCCCGCAACCCCGGCAGGACTGTGGCCCTCTATAGGGGGGCCCCGTCATTATGCTGACGCTCCTCTTGCCTGCCCGGCGGCAGGGTTAGTGCACGCCGGGCCCGCTCTTACTCCAACCACTGTGCCCTCTGCTAAACAGAGGGACACGTGGTGGAGCGGTGTGTTGGGACATTGGCATACGGGCAAGGAAACCCCTTACGGGGAGTTCTTGCCCGTACCCCGGGGCGCACCGTCCCGAGAAACTGGGCTTCCCCCCGGACGTATCCGGAAAGGAACTTCCAGTCCTCAGGCACTCGTGGAGGTTTCCCGGTCCTTAGCACCCCACGCGCGCTAAGGCTAGCTAATGGCGGGAGACGCCTACGGCAACGGACGTTGCGAAGCGATTTTCTGCCACTGTAGTCGCAGGCATGGGAACGGCGAGTAAACGGTGACTTGCCGTCCGATCATGGACCATGCCTGGGTCAAAGTGCGTTCCACGCGCGCCTCAAAGAACTGTCATCAATTTTACGGGATCCAAAGCCTGCCGGGGTCGTGCAACTGCCTAAATACTTAGATAACCGTGACACTGGAACGTAAAGACAGTGAAGGGAACACCCTGGATTTTAGTCAGTACGAGTCTGACAGCAGCCCATTTCGCTGAACCCGAGGCCAGAGGACTCATTTAATGATTTTGCCACGAACAAAAAACAAAGAACCAAATTATTATTCTGCATATACAATCGCATAAAAATTTATTAGGTACCGAATGCGATAATTAATATGTGTTAATATCGTAACACCGAAAAAATAGTTTTTCATGTAAAAAAAAAATTTGGGAACTTGCCAAATGCCTATTTTACACCTGAAACGGTTACAACATCAAATTCAGTATTTTAACTGTAATTCATAATCAAAATTTTAGTGCCCTACCCCATATTTCTTATTTTTTTAGTAAATATTTGACAGCTATTTGCGACGTTGCCAACTTTCTTCATAAATAAGCACTTTAAGCTACTTTTGAAGTCTATTTCGAAGTTCAAACTTACTTAGTATGGAAAAGAGGCCACATCCAGCTCTTTCTCCTAAGATAAACGATGACATAAGCCAGCAAGCAGGTGATGACTGCTGATTCCTGGTAGCTCAAGTAGCCAAGGTAATGACAACCGGGACAGGTGTCAGCCCAGCTATTTCCTGATGGTACTTGCTTTGCATTTTAAATTGGAGGTATTGTGGGCAATAGCAATGAATGTAAGTTATTAAAGGGGGATGCTCCAACCAGCCCGCGAAATTAATTTTTTTTTACGTTTTTTGCAATTTGCAGGCCAGTGACATGTTGTAGCTTTATAAATATATGAGTTGCGGTAATAACAAGTATAATTTTAAATATAAAAATTATCAAAAAACTCGCTCCATCAGCTCTCACATAGAAAAGGTGCATCATGTTAAAATGTCCGAAATCTAACTACGATGCACCTTTTCTATGTGAGAGCTGATGGAGCGAATTTTTGATATTTTTTTATGTTTAATATTATACTTGTTATTACCGCAACACATATATTTATAAAGTTACGACATGTCACTGGCCTGCAAATTGCAAAAAACGTAAAAAAATTGAATTTCGCGGGCTACATCGAAGCAATCACCTTAATAGGGCTTAGAAAAGTACAGTTCTTGTCGCGTTCGATTTCCGTATGCAACAAATATTTGTGTGATCAAGGACCATTACCCTTAGCACGAGTTTTCAGTATTTGAGACGTAAAGTAACAACAACAACACGTAAAGCAACAATTTCAAATTGACAATTTTCAAGGAAAAAATAGTTCCCTCTTCGCATACCAGAGGCGTTGTTCCATTTTTCATACAGTGCCCTTAGCACGAATTTTCACTCTTTTACTTTATAGCGTTTTTGTATGAAAAAATGGAACAGCGCCTCTGGTGTGCGAAGAAAGAACCAATGTTTTCTTTGAAAATTGTCAATTTGAAATTGCAAACTTCGAGTTTACTTTACGTCTCAAATATGTACTGAAAATACGTGCCAAGGATACTGAGGCGTTATTCCATTTTTCATACAAGAAACGCTGTAAATACTGGAAAGACGCTATAAAGTAAAAGAGTGAAAACTCGTGCTAAGGGTACTGAATATATTTGGGAAAAGACTAGGCAGATGATGCTGACTTCAGTACTAAACCTATTTTTCCTCGTACATATTAAAGTCGGTGACACATTTGCTCGACCATTAGAATATTCTAATAAAAAGTAATACGAAAAGGATGACATAATAGACATTTAATTGTTTATTTTCTTAGGTCATCTAAAATACTAGATAGACGCCTGGTATTGCTTGAAATAAAATTTGCGTTCTACTTATAGAAAACTCTTTTAAGACCATCCCGCGGCGTTTGGTCGTTTAGGAACGCCCTCAATTTGGCTCTTCAATCTTCATCATCAGCCGGAAGACGTCCACTGCTGAACATAGGCCTCTCCCTTAGACCGCCACGCTAAACGACAATTCGCCACTTGCATCCATCGGTTGCCCGCGACCCTCACGTCGTCGGTCCACCTAGTGGGAGGCCTGCCTACGCTGCATCTTACAGTCCGTGGTCGGCACTCGAGAACTTTTCTTCCCCATCGGTTATCGGTTTATCTTCAATCTTAAACAGCTCTTTGAAGCATGCGCGAACACAACACGTGGCAAAGAAAGAAACAACTAAAAACAAACTGCAGTTACGACGCCATAGGTACGCCACTGCTGCCCCCCTAGACAAGTCGCAAACGATAATCGTTAACGCTTGGTTCTCCCCAATAGATTTTCAACCTTATTCCTTCGAATCTTTAGTTGAAAATCTATTGAAGATTTCATGGCGTTGTCGTTCGTTTCAGTCGCTAACGCTCAGAAATCCTAAATAGATTTTCAAATAAAGATTCGAAGGAATAAGGTTGAAAATCTATTGGGGAGAACCAAGCGTTAACGATTATCGTTTGCGACTTGTCTAGGGGGGCTGGTCCTTCATTAATGGCGAGCTACCCATTACTTGCCGTCCAAAAGCCTGTGCCATGCCATGATAGCCCTCAGATAAAGTTGAGTACAGTCACGGGCAATAGTATGTATACACTAAGCAGTATTCAAAAGCGATTTATTATATCCATATTGATTAATCTTTTGCCTTTTCATTAGACTTCTATTTTGGAAGACATACTGTTACGAAATAGGTCTTATTTCAAGGTGGAAACCATTATTTCTCGAGTAATTTGCGTTTGAATTTTGTTAAGTGTATACATGTTATTGCTCGTGACTGTACATACCCAATTGACTTACAAACATAGCAGGCTCTTGGCTTCATGTAACATACAAACAAACAATTTCCCATCACATTAGAAAACCACCAAACATGCATCTTTAGAAAAGCTTACTCATAGACTGCATCTGTTATCTAGTCACGTGTGACCGCAGGGCTGGGCGGCCATTTTGAGACACAATGACAAAATGGATGACATACCGCGGGTGACATAACTAGAGCCTTTGTAAGAGGTGAAAGGTTAGTCATAGGTCCTGTTAGTATTGACCTATATTAAGGCACTGTTACTTTAATTTAAACAAGGATCTACACTTCAAAATAAACTCCATGGACATCGTTTTCATCTTGAGGTTGTACCTAGATACCCTAGATACATTAGGGATTTCATGCGGGCGGCTTGTAATGGGCGACCCGTTGTCCGACCACAAACCATACCCGAGTCGATGGCTCGTCGTGTTGTGAGCCCTTAGGCCCACTTGCAGGAACCCGAGTTATCTTTTAAACTCAGAGTTAGTTGCCAACACGAGGTTAAATTGACAATATTGTATGACAAACTGTAAATTTGACCTTGTGTTAGCAACTAACTCTGAGTTAAAAGATAACCCAGCCTGGCGCAAGTGGGCCTTAGAGATGGCCAAAGCCTGCCGAGGTCGCGGAACTAGCGAGCTACAGTGACCTCGGAACGTAAAGGGCTATTGAAGGAAACCGTGGATTTTTGTCAGTACAAGTCTGACAGTCCCTCCTGCCCTGCCCTGGATGGGAGGACTCATTTGGTGATTTTACTCAAATACCACGTGTAATAAAACCTACATTTTTGTTGAGAAGAATCTGAACGCAAGGTGAGTGTCATAAGTAAATATTTAAAAACAAATTAGGGTTCCCTCCCGTCCCAAGCAATGCTTCACCTGATTCTGTAGCCAAATAGCTAGCGACAATCGTTAACGTTGAGCAGTCGCTAATACATTTTCAACTTTATACCCCATCGCATAAAGTTGAAAATCTAGTAAAGACTGCTAAGCGATAGCGAACGAAACAAACGAAAACGATCTGTAATCTTTGATAGATTTACAACTTTATGCAATGGGGTATAAAGTTGAAAATGTATTAGTGACTGCTGAACGTTAGCGAGTGTCGCTTGCCGTTTCGCTAGGTCTGGTTTCTCCGCCTGGCTGATGCACGGGGCCTACCCTTGGTTAAATGGTTACCTATAAGTACAATAATTCAAATAAACAGGAGCAACTAACATTCCAAAGCCCAGAGATCATTGCGCAGGATCATAAGACGCAAAAAGCATACACCTCATGTTTATAACCGCAAATCAACACTGCAGCTGCGCATGCGTTTATTCCTGTCACAATTATAAAGGATGACAGAACACAGGTTGCATCATTTTCAAACCAAGGTCGGAAGGCGAGTAGGAGAATTCTCGCTGTCCGATTAAGGACCAGCTGGCGTAGCATGCCGCCGTAGAAAGGGGTTTTGTCGACGCAAGAATAGGCAAAATGACAGAACGCAAAATATTTTAAGCGTTTTAAGCATGGTAATGTAAAAAATATGGAAAATAAACGTTCTTTTCTTCAATAGTGTACGAATGGTGTCATATTTGTGCAAAAAACATTCGATTTGTGTAGAAATAACGATGAAATAACTTTGTCTTTTCTTGGTAGAATAGAGATAGAATCGCCAGGGGGGTATTACAGCGTCTTAAAACCAGGCTTGTTCCAGTGAGTGAACGAGATGGCGCTTAACGATTTGTATAGGTTTGTCACTGTCACTCGCTGAAATAAACCTGGTTTTAAGACGTTGTAATACCCCTACAGGATCGCGTCTCATAGGGATGTCAGCACACTGACGTGGCCCGACAGGTCAAAACACCTGCGGAATTGAGGAATAGTCTTAACAGGTTGTCAACTCATGACCCGCGTGGTGTATTATGGGCTTATGGCCCACTCCCTCTCACATAGAGGCCTGTGTCCCAGCAGAGGGATCATTTAGAGGCTGATGATAATGAAGTCTCAATACCGTAGGGGAACTTGACCACCATTTAAATAAAGAAATCAAACAAACTACAGAGCTTTTTAACCGACACCAAAAAAAGGAGGAGGTTCTCATTTCGGTCGGTTTTTTTCATCGTTTGCTCCGAGGTTTCTAGTCCGATTAGTGTGATTCTTTTTTTGTTCGATGTAGTATACTTGCAGTTTCTTGCGGTTACATAAAAAAATCATCTTATTTGGTTCAGCACTTTTTATTTTGTGAGCATTTTTATTAATCCGAAATTAATCTCCTTGGATGATATGATGATCTTTACTTTTTGCGTGTTCGTTATGCGATTACTCCGTCAATTGAGGACCGATTTTCATTTATTTTTTTGTACTAGGGTTCGTTCACCTTAGGGAACACTGCAAGTTTCATCAAAATCTGTTCAGCAGTTTTTAGGATAGGGAATTTTATTAGCTTATTGTGTACATGAGCGATGTTAATACCGGTGCCACGGATTACAAAATTCTAGTGCAAAAGCTCGAATTTTGACGGTGAACCCATAAAATAGGAATTTTATGCTCCTGTGTCGTAGGTGCGTTTTCAAACAAAGAAACTCACATGCACAAACTCTGGGTGTTGCGAAACAACTTCTTGCAGATCAGTATAGGACTCATTTGATGAAATTACCACGCTATAAAAAAAACGGGAGTCGAACTCGCGACATGCTGCATAGCAATCACTCGGCCACTACGTAATCCGTTTCTTTTTAGGGTTCCGTAGTCAACAAGGAACCCTTATAGTTTCGCCATGTCCGTCCGTCCGTCTGTCTGTCCGCAGTTTAGCTCAGAGACGCACAGTACTAGAGAGCTGTAATTTGGTGTAAATATACGGATTTGTTGTGCCGAAAAAGTGGTAAAATAAAATCTCGTAAAATATTTCTTTTTATGTTACCTCCTGTACACATAAAGTGGGAATGTTTTTTTTGTTTCTCGCGTACCCCTTAGTGTGGGGTACGCGAGAATAAATTAACAATTTTTTGATAAAAAAATTTAATAATAATAACTAAATTTTGCTCGACTCGAGTTTCCCCCCCCCCCCTCTACCAGCTAAACGGTTATGTTTGGGGGTGTGAAAAACTTCACAATAATGGTAGTATATATAACGAAATTTAAAAGAAAATTATCATGACTAAGTAGGCTTTACAACTTTACGAGTAATAGTCGACCAACTTGTAAAATGTACTTGGATATCATATTTTCTTAAACAAAATGTAGGTATCGGAGACAACTGCAAATGTAAGTTTGTCAACTTTATTTTTACAGCTTTTATAGGTATGTTTTTTGGGAATAGGTAGGTTTTAATCGTCAACTATTTTTAACTAACTTCAAAAAAAGGAGGAGTTTCTAAATTCGTCGTAATCTTTTTTTTTATGTATTGTCCCCGATTTCTCACACTCCTGGACCGATTTTGAAAATTCTTCTTTTTAAAATTAAATTTAGCGAATCAGTATAAGTATTTTGATGGGCAACTACGGAACCCTACACTGTGCGTGACCCGACACGCACTTGGCCGGTTTTTCTTTTTATCGTAGTAAAACCATCAAATACACCCTCCATGCTGTCAGAATTGTATAAACTAAAATCCTTGGTGATCATTCAATAGCCCTTTACGTTCCAGAATCATGGTTTCCCGATGAAACATTCCCGCGACCCCAACAGGCACTACACTAACGCAACAGTGCCGTCAATACATATGTGTCATGACAAATTATTGCTAGGTCTCCTAGGAAAATCACAGAAGCCTAGACCACAGAATGACTTCATTCACAATAATTATTATAAAACGATGAATGACTGTATCTTACAAATAAAATACAGTCAATATGCAGCTTGCAATAATAATTGTAACACTTGATAACGCTGGGATGATTCTTAGAATCATTTCTTATTCATTGTTTATATTGTACACAGATAATGAATGACTTAATGTTGTCTACTTATCTCTGGCATATCGTAAGAATGCGTCTCGGTTGAATGATGCATTACTTTGGCCAAACTTTAAAAATAAAGCGATCTGTCAAATTTTCTTCATCATCAGCCGGAAGACGTCCACTGCTGAACATAGGCCTCCCCCTTAGACCGCCACGCCGAACGACAGTTCGCCTCGCCTCTTGTATTCATCGGTTTCCCGCGACCCTCACGATGTCGTCGGTCCACCTAGTGGGAGGCTTGCCTACGCTGCGGCTTCGCCCCTTCGTACACTAGGCGACGCAAGTCTCCGATACCTTACGATTATGGTATTCATTGACGCGTGCTTGTGTTCGAACCTCTATGGGTTTGTATTGCGATAGCCGCTTGGATACCGAAGTCGTAAGGTATCGGAAACTTGAGTCGCCTTGTGTACGAAGGGCTTTCCGGTACGTGGTCGCCATTTCAGAACTTTTCTTTCCCATCGGTTGTCAGGACTGCCTCTAGCTGGTCCATCTCACCTTTCCCTCTAGAATATTTGCCTCTTAGTGACCTCTGTCCTCCGTATCAATAGACAGAGCGTCTAGTACTTCACTTTCACATTACAAAGCGCTAGAAATATCCTTTTATCGCCATTTTGTGTTGTTATCACGTTTGTGATGCACAGCGGGGTTGGTGACGCAATTGCGCTCAAATTAACATTGACTCCACGACCTTTAATGTGTATACATAGTTGGCATAGTCAGCTATAGACGTGAGGGTCCAGAGCAGAGGCGTAGCTACAGACCGTATCAATGGGGATGGCAACTGGAAACTAATGGCGCTAGTAGGTATAACTTGTTCCAAGCATCGTCATTGGTTCAAATCAGTTCAAATCTTAAAGGTACTTCAAAATAGTACTACGTCATTGGTCGGATTAGAACTAAGCTATGGTGGCGCCATCTACAATTAGCTTTGACTTGCCTTCCCCATTATACGGGGCCCCTAAGTGGCAACGGCTTCAATGCTCGATTGGAATAAAAAAAAAACAATAAGTAACTCTTAAATGAAAACCTATCGCGGCTAGCTCCAGTTATCAAACTCCTAACATAGCTCAATTTTCAAAAAGGCTTCATGTGGTTGTTAGAAATGAGCTACAATCAGTCGATTAGCATTCTATATTTTGTAGCTCCCTTTAAAATTCTCTTTAATAACATCAGTCTAACGTCTCTATTCTGCAAAAAAAACTTAGATTAGAAGGGCCCCAAACAATTTTTGATACGGGGCCCCTTCTGGTCTAGCTACGCCACTGGTCCAGAGGTCAAAGGTCACACAGCTCATTAGAGCCCACCCCTCACCGCCCTGGCCACCCGTTGACAGATGGCCAACTGGTGGACGCGGCGTTATCACGAATGAACGCCGCGCGGTTCACTCGAATTCGCCACTGGCGGCGCCACGTGTCGAGTTTCAAACATTTCTACATATACATTTCATCATCATCATCATCATCAGCCTCTAATGTTCCCACTGCTGGGACACAGGCCTCCTCTCTATGAGAGGGAGTGGGCCATAATCCACCACGCGGGCCCAGTGCGGGTTGGTAGATGTCACATGTCTTCGAACTTTTGGTTCTAGGACATGCCGGTTTCCTCACGATGTTTTCCTTCACCGTTTTGAGAGCAGTGGTGGTGAAATAAATTACACAAAGTAATGCGCCTGGCGGGGTTCGAAACCACGACCTACAACTCGTAAGTCGGGACCGATACCACTGGGCCACCACTGCTCTACTTCACATATACATTTAGTCCCGCGCTAAGTTACCACACACAGAGCGGCAGTCTTGAACGTACCGTAAGGAACCTTACTTGTAACTACATTTACTGTTTTACCCCAAAAACATAAACAGCTGTTTAACGTTTGTCTAGAAAAAGTGTTACTGCAAAACGACCCTTAATTCAACGTGAAATGCTGTTTTGACATTGACAGTTTTCAACAAGTGTTCAACAGATGTTTAACTTTCTCTTTGTAAGACGATTAGATTTTAAAACGAGAGCTTTTTAACCTGTGTTGGTTAACAATTCTGAAAAATCCTTTTTTTTTTTAAAGAAGGATTTTGTTGTCTTGGAGGTTACTACTGCAACAATATTATGACCTTTATAATATTAAAAGATAAAGACTACAACATAAATGATTTAAACTTATAAATATAAGATTTTTTATTAATTCAACATTTATCATAAAATTTATAAAATTATAATTATTTCTGTCATAAAAATAAACCATCGGCCTCCAGACTCCTTTCTCTCCCATAGTTTCAGAGATAGCCATCCACGCCCAGTTGAAAAAATAACCCTGTATATTAAAATTTTTCCCGGAATGTAACGCACCCTTTTCTGAAACGGCATAACAGGATGTTTCTTTTAAATTGGCCAAAAGGGAGAAATCCGAATCCTTATTAGTTCGGGAAAACTTTCTTAGGAGCCTTTAGCTCTTTTTTGATGTTGACAATTTTAGCGTTTTTTATTTTTTGGTCAAGTGTGAGTTGCACACAGAAATGGGTGAAATGTTTAATGCCGTTCGGCCCCTGTTTCATGTACTTAAGGATCATTTCATTGTATCGGAAGAAAAAAATCGGGACGGCGGAAGTTGGTAAAATTTTGCAAAATATATAAGTAGCGAAAGTAGTTCCACTGTGGGAAAGAAACAGCTATAAGTCCTTTAGCGCCATCTGGAAATCTACGATGAAATTGCTTACTGTATTCTTTTATTTCGTTTCTTGTTTTTGTTGCGCCGACCCCAAAATGGGATAAGGGCAGGGACGATGATGATTCTTTTATTTCAATCAAATGATTCATACTCTGTGATAGATAATTTGTTCTTCACCGTCACAACCAGGTACAGCGATATAATGTTTGTCACCAGAGTCTACTAATGTCTCTAAATGCACTTGTACCCTTTTTATAATCCTCAAAAGACCTTTTGGACGCGTACCAAAAAACTTAGCAAGCTTCTCCACACTAAAACCGGTATGTTTCTTCATTAAATACATGGCTAAACCTTTTCTTGTGCACCAAATTTTTTTCCTGATCAATGATATATCTTTGAGCATTTCTTCGTAATTCTTAAAATTAACACCCAGCAAATACTGGCATAGATATTCATCCTGTCTTAAATCGGACTCGAAACTTCTGCAATATCTACTACATCTACCATTTTTGAGTATAGAGAACAAATGTTCTATTTGATCAGCTGTAAAATCTGTAATAACCGTCCGGTTTACTAACTCCCGCCATGCTTTATGGCTGTTGACATGATGTGCTTTGCAAATACGGGATGTGGATGGAATATAATAAGAATAATCTATTAGTAAACGTTCTAAGATAGCTTTTGGGGTCTTAAGCAGCTCGGGTTGTGTGCAATTCTTGAATATGCAGCGAGACGCAGAGGCCCCGGCTCGTTTGAATGTTGGCAGAGATATAGAATTTGGGAAAGAATATTTCTCTGGCACATTTTCTTCTTCATCATCTGATTTTGGCTCAGGTGATGCAGGAATATCCAGTTCACCATCCCCTAGTGTAAGTAGTGAATGTAACGGTTCCATTTTTACGCTAACATCTTTTATTTCAGAATGTTTTTGCTGGTTTTTCTTTGGTTTTAGCAAAATATATCTTGCTCTGACCCAGCAATTTAAACATACATGCTGTAATCTCTTCACCTGAAAAAAAAGTTTTGATGTATTACATCTTTCTTATTGCAACCTGTGGGTGTGATTTTATGTAATGGGAAGTGTAACGGGATAAGAGGAAAGTGTGTCCTGTTCAAAATTACCAAAAAACAATGTTAGAGCTGGCTATCACATTGCTAAGACGCCAGCAGGTCAACCTACCCCTATCTGTTATTTTTCCAATTCAACATTAACTTTCCACTATTACGCTGTGGTTAAAAATCTATTAAAGAAAAACAATTTGAGGTAGTTGATGTGTTCCCGTCTGTACTTACTTTACCATTTTAATAATATTAATAAGGTCTGCCTTAGACAGGCGACCAATTTATGAAGTAAAGCAATGTTTGCCAAATTCTTTCCACTATATTTTAAAATTTTGTACTTATAGGTACCTGGTGAGGTGGAGTCCATTGAACAAGAATAACTTTATGTTCAAGATGTTCATCCAACAGTGGTGACATGCGCCGCCCTAACAATGTGGCTCCACAAATCAGGCATATGATTTTGTGGCCAAATTTCCTTGATTTCTGCTCACTTTCTGTTGCTAAGCGTAATAAGTGATAGCATTCCATGCAAACAGCATCATCGTCTTCAAGCTGAAACAAAAAGCGTTTTGAATTTGTAACTTTTCAATAGCAGTCAGGTAGAGGAGGCCTGTGTCTGTTGTCAGAACATTAAGGCACTCCCTCACGGCGAGCATTCACCTGTAATGTAACCTAAAATACGCAATTTGATGCTCTATTGTCTTCGAATGTTCAAATCTGTAACGTTACATTACAGATGAATGCTCACGGTGAGGGAGCGCCTTTATAAGCTATCCTATGTGGTAATCTAGGTTATAAGCTACCTAACCTGTGTTCCCATGTTAAAGAATAATAAACATCTATTCTCGCAACTGAAGCAATGAATAGGACTTCATTTTTTTTTTTAATGAATTTACGCTAATATAATAGTACTTTTCAACAAGACATGGCATAGATAGATAGACAAACAGCAAGACCTGTTGATCGAGATAAAAACTGTCAAAGGTGTCTAAAAAATGTTGCCTATAAAAAGCCACCTACGACCTATTTGTTTACACTGAGCAAAACCTAAAATAAATTGCAAAATGATTTAATAAATAAGGTCACCTCTTTGTTTGTCCAATCAATCAGTAATTGACGTAGTTCTTCATTTACTTCTATCATCCATATTCGTTTTAATCGGATTAAGCATATGCCGCAATTCACACATTGAATAATGGTTTTAGCCTTTTTCTCATTCATCATTTTCCTATGCTAATACTTTTTTTAACTACATAATCTTAACATTACAGCCTTATTATAAGGTATTTTCAAGAAATAAACGCACGTATACAAAAATTAACCCATGGGGACAACAAACAAAACCAAACACGAAAACGTATGATGTTTGACAGATATGTCAATAATGTCAAAACAGTATTTACCTACCAAAAAAAGTACCGTGAAATCCGCCAACTTTGGTTTTCAAGCCTAACATTGGCCAGTTACCAAAAATAAGCAAAACAAGTTGTAACGACAATATTGTCTCAAATGGCAACATTTTACAGTCTGTTAAGGAAAATAGGTTATATTTATGGCATTACTGATAGGAAGTTCACTTGCTACCTTCAATCAGTTGGCTGTCAACGGTCGTCGAAAGAAAGTCGATTCGAGTGGTACCAAATTGTGCATCGTGTTTTGTGATCCTAGTAAGCGTGAAAACTTGCCGAGATGAGTAGTTTTTTGATATGTTTTTGGGTGCATTCATGATAATAACATGATGAGCTTTTTTAAATCTTAACGAGTCTTTTGAACTTAGAAATTTAGCGACCAATGTTACAATCACTTTCTGCGAACACAAGATGTCAACTTTGGCCACCAAAAAACATGTGCTAGGGCTGCCCCTACTCACTTTGTAACCTATTAAATAAGTAAAATTGCCATGTTTTTATACCTTTATTTGTTAAGTATCTACAGTTATAGGTACCTAATAAAAATGATTGATATTAAAACACGTTTTTCTGTTAAAAACATCCAATCGATTTACTTTATTTTGGACAACCCTATGTCTAAAAATCATTTGTATGAATTTAAAGAAAAAATATTGGGTAACTTTGGCCACTGCCCTGTACGGCTAAATTCGTAACCTTTTGTTATTATTATCTTTTAACCGTCAACTTTAATCAGTTTCCTATCGTAATTCTTAATTATACGGCTGTAAGAGCGAAAATCCAAGAGTTATTAGCAGTGGCTAATGTTGGCAGAAAGTCGAGGTAATTTTGGTTGACTATTTAAATTCGTTTTTGGGTATAAAAAGTCATAAGTTTTGCAGGTTTCGAGTTTAATATCAAGAGTTAAGGTTGCACTTAGTTTGCAAATAACAAAAAACTAATACTTGTCATATATTTTTTCATAGTTGTAGCCGATTATGTGTAAAAACCGGCCAAAGATGGCGAGTTTCACGGTAGACGTAAGTGTTGCCAAATTAATAGTGACTTACAGTCCCTGAAGATATATCAGACAAAAAAAAAAACGCATTATCACATCATAAAAGACCTATCGGACCTCCACAACCCAGTAACTGGGTAATACGATACCCTATGCTAAAGACTGGTTGTCAGATTTTAAAGCTTCTGACTGACAGGCATAATTCCTTTTATCTTCTTCTTCCATTTTCTGTCTTTCTATCTTCTTCTATCTATCTATCTACATCTTATATCTTCTATCTATATAATATATATATAAATAAAAATGAATTGTTGTTCGTTAGTCTGATTAAAACTCGAGAACGGCTGGGCCGATTGAGCTGATTTTGGTTTTAAAATGTCGTAGTCCAGGGAGGTCTAAAGGGTTTTTTTATTGTTTCTGAGGCGGTACGAAGTTTGCCGGGTCAGCTAGTATAATATAAAAATGGATCGCAAAATGTGTTGCTAAGCTCATAACTCGAAAACGGCTGGAACGATTCGGCAACTACTTTTTTTGTTGTGTTTGTTAACATCAGCGCCCGATTTTAGAGAACGAAAATCATCATGTCCCGTGCGAAGCCGGGACGGTGTCTATGTAGTCTGTGCCGGGACGGGACGGGCCGCTAGTTTTAAATAAATTCAATTATTTGATGATTAGATTTGTGACATTATAACATGGAGTTCAGATAATATCTTTTTATCTTTTAACAAAAATATGACCTGATATTTTAATCCATCTATGATAAAAAATTCTGCTCGACGGTAACGTTTGACCACACATAGTGAACATTTATTTTTAGTACACATTACTATGACTAATACCTGGCTTTCTACATACCAAATTCGGTACCGGTAAGGTGTGACACATACTAAATAAGTAAACTGTTTAGAACTATAAATCAATCGAATTCCTATTCAAATGTATTAAGCTCACATACATTATCTTTGTTGTGTTAAAGGTATCCAATGTTTGTCTGTCTGTCTCTCTGCCTTTGTGTTTGAAAACAGAAACTGCTAGTATGTTTGAACCTCATTCTAGTTTATTTTATGCGTGCCTAACTGTAAGTGTTCTCTCCAAACTCCTTAGGAAGCTTCCCCATGGCTCGATGCCAAAATCAACCTTAGCACTACGACAATGCGCGGTTGTATACGGATGGATGAAGAACAAAACACGATCGCCACGACGACGTCAAGTCTATCGAATTGCATCATTATTTCTTAGTAGAAAGGTTGATTTTCACTTGTAGTTGGGACGGTCAAATCGAGTCGCATCGCGTTCGCGGCACGGCATATAAAAAAGGCAATTTGCCAAAAACCGGGCTTGTATTGAGAAATTCTAATAGAATTATGAAAGGACTTTTTGCTCGATTTGCACATCGACTCCAGCACCCCAATCTCTGCAATCGCGCCTGCGACCACAAGACCAACGAGGCTTATAAATAGAAACTTCCTGGGAATAAGGGCGATGTAAATATATTCCAGTCAAGAAAGGTACTTGTTCCGAGTTTCTTACCCTTTATTTTCATTTCTGCTTTTTCGCAATCATCTTTTGAAGAAACCAAGAAAATCCGGGGTAAAAACATAGTTGGCCTAATCTACGACGTGACGAACTTAACATATAAAACCTATTTTTATTACTTTATTATCCTACACTACTTACATACTTATTTTATATCTATTTATAGGTAGTTGATCTTGATCATTAATAGTCATAGATACAGCAACTATTTTTTTAGCGGAAGTTCTCATTGGTACTTGTTAAAATTAATATAAATAGAATAGGTGTCTATTACAGGCATAATATCGTATTTCTTAGATATATCAGCTGCAATTATATTGACAATATCCTTATCCATGTGGTTAACCGCAAAATGGCTAATGACGTTCTAAAAGGAGGTGTTAATTTTTTTCCTACATTTAAGGCCCAGCCGTGTACCTCAAGGACAAAAATACGAAATTATAGGAAAAAAAATCGTAGATTTTGAAAAAAAATATGTTGTATTTATTTGGGCATTTGTACCATATGAAATTGTCGATCCAAAATGTTAAAACTTGCAACCCAAGAATTGATTTTCAATCTAGCAATGTCATACGTCTCCGACATGATGCGTTTCGTTACTTCATTTATAAACGTGTGAAAACCCAAAAATGTACTTTATAGAATTTATTTATGTATTTCAAATCAGTTATAATTACTAGTACACATATTTTGTGAATAATCATGGGAACAATAATTTAAAAAAAATGCATTTATTTCACATTTCGTATTATTTTTTGCGTTTGGTTATCTGCCGGCCAAAAGCCAGGGTTCCCGACCTAGTTCGGTAGTTTTTTCTATTGTTGTTGATATTCATTACTGTCAAAAAGCTGTCAAATAATGAAACATCGATGTCATATTTTGACGTGATTTTGACAGATGAAACAGATTGACAGCCGTAAACGCTGTCATAAACGTTTCTTTGAACGCAGTTCCGTTGCGAAGTAGTGTTTTTTCATATACTTTTATTTCTTTTTCTATCTAGTATTGAAGGATTTTAAATACTGCTAAAAATACTAATTATTGGAAGTGATTTTAATAATAATTTGTACCTCGGTACATGGTTGGGCCGAAAAAATAACACCTCCTTTGATTACTTAAACCAAACTTTCACTATAGTTAGAATGTAATAGACCACATAAACCTAGATGAACGTTATATCTGTGGTTACTTACAAAAAAAAAACACATTCCATCAGTCTATGCGATCCAGGCAAGATCCAGGGCCATAGCCATAGAGAATTTCAGTAAAAGGAAGATCTAGTAATAAGTCTAAAAGAACTTAGCGGATTCATCAACGATATCATCATCACCCTCAAACTAGATCCACACTAACAGGGTTTTTTTTTTTTGAAAATGGCATCTCGCAGTTCAACCTAGAAGAGGTTGTGTGCTGCTTAACCGGACTTTCCTGTGGTTGCAGTAGATAACTCTAAGGCCTCCAGCCGGGGGTAACAGGAAATGCCGTTGGTTCTCGCGCTTAAAACAATAATGGGAAATGCCGTTGGTGTGGCCCAGCACAAGCTCTATTAGTCCAAACTTCAAGCATCTACAGTATAGCCTCGACAACTAATAAAAATTAGGACAGGCATGAGGCAATAAAGATCCGTTGCATTACCTGTAAAGTCTACTATAAAATACCAGATACTATTAGCGTAACTCTGCAGCCTTTGGCGGCATGTTTTAAGCGCCTAATATAGCCTAATATCAATCATTCACATTCTAGCCATAGACAAAACATTAAAAAAAATATTGTCTATGAATAATTAAATAGGAGAGACCGCGCAACTTAGGTGCCCTATATAGCAGCTAGACTTAGCGAGAAAGTGGACTTGCGGCACTGTTGATGTCAAGTTAGGTTCTCTATTGACTGAATCCGTAATGGTGTAGGGTGACTGTGGTCGTTGCGGGAATGTCTTAGTCACTAACCACACAGAAAAGACATAAGAAGCAGACGAAGCGGAGACAAGTCTCTACAGCGTCCCTTTCATACAAAATATGTAGTTAAGCGTCGCGACGCAAAACATACAGAAGAATCGGGTTGTGGCCGCAACGCTAGTACATTTGCGCCTGTCTGCGACACGTCCTCGTCTTACGTTTCTTCTGTACCTATGGGTTACTGATACTCTGAAACGCAAAGGGAAATTGAAGTAACAGGGTTTGTAGTCCCTTCCACTCCACTCTGGGCGAGAGGTCAATTGATGATTCCACGTTTAAAATAAGCGAATTTATCGTAATGACTGAAGTTTTCTCCTTCTTTCGTCTTATTTACAAAACGTTAGCAGATAAAGTTGGTACCTACTAACTCAGTTCAAAATCTGGCGAGACCTTTATTAATATCATCATCAGTACGAAGACGCCCACTGCTGCAAAAGAGCCTCCCTTTTATACAAACATTCGCCTCTCCACTGTCAGCAACTGATGGCTAAATCAGTTGCTGACACTACGTTTTCCGGTAGTGCCGGTTGTGCTCGCCCGTAGTATCTCTTAGTAGTTTGTGTGCTCGCCACTCGGGAACCTTTTTTCCCAGTCGGTTATCAGTTCTACGAGGTATGTCCTGTCGCCCATATTTTTCCTGGCAGCAACATTTAAAAAAGGTTTCACTTCCTCAAAAATCATAGACAACACCACAAATTCCAAATTCAAATTCAAACAGCGCGGTATCGTCCAAATCTAACCGATTTTTGGCTACACGAAGTTATGAGTCATTCCAATAGATATTTGACTCACACGTCCCTTTTGGTTTGCTGTCCCGCATTGAAGCGTGAACGAATTACTAATTACTGTTAAATTGTATGGGATCGATCTACGACATAGTCAGAGGCCCTTTGGGTTTTTTGATTAGCGTGTAGGTATTCCGTTGAAGTTAGGTTACGGATACGGGGCGTATTGCGTAACTGACAAAAATATTTATAAGATGGCGATTGGAACTTTTATTTTGCATTGATGATGCCTGTGCTCAGCGGGCTATGCTAGAACTTTCTTTGAAGGATAAAATCAGGAAGGAAGTTATCCGAGAAAGAAGAAAAACCGGGGTAACCGACATAACTTGCAGAATAAGCAAACTGAAATAGCATTGAGCTGGCTATGTTTGTCGAAGGACTGATAGCCGGTGGAACAGACAAGTAGGTACCTACTGGAGTAGAAATTCATCAAAATCAAAGCGTTTACTTCAAGTAGGCCAGTTACAGGCACTTTTGAATTGTCTTAAACAAATAAAAATAATAAATTAATCACAAAAAAGTTATGGTGCTACTAATCACAAGACGTAAAAACTGTGAAAGTACCATAGACTAGACCATTCCAAGAAGTAGATCTCTAGGAAGAAGAATGGGCAAGAATCTGAGACCGCCTATCAGCAAGTGTAGTATGGGACACCATAAGGTAGATGGACCGACTTTATGATTTTATTGCCACTTAACGAATACATTCAGCCAGTCCTTTATTGTTTTTTTTTTTGGATGTGAAATCATCAAATGATTCAAGACTCTCCATTGTAGAATGGAGAGTCAGACTGACCAAAACCCACCCTGTTCTTTCAACTTCCTTTTGCGTTCTTGAGCCGAGATAATTGTTTCGAACAACCCCGCAACAAAAAGGCTCTACATATAAATAAGTTATAATTAGTGGTGGCAGTGACAGTCGACAGCCTTGTGGCTGAGGGAGACACAAAGGAAGTGAATAAAATACTCATTTGCAACACATTTATGCGGGCATTATGCATGTAGTGCATAAATAAAAACTGTACCCGAATCGAAGAAGTTCTTTTGACTCTTCGGGCAAACAGGTGTGATAAAATATTCATTTTAACGAAATATACAATAAACTAATTTTTGTGAAAATAGCCGGTCCCATCCATGCATTGACAAAAAACAAAAATATAAATTATTTTAATTACGTTTAACTAAAATGTAATATAATTCATATTTTTGTTTTTTGTCAATGGATAGTTGCACTAGCAGTAAAAGTAGGTATCGGGCGTCATTATCCTCAACGGAAGTCCAAAAATTGAAGATTGACCCTAGCTGGATACCGATAAAAGCGCGTTAACACTTACGCATGGTGCGTTTAATTCATTCTCAAACTCAATGTATTTTTGTACCTAGATTAAACTGGAGGGGAGACAAGTTTTGCTCGTTATAAAGTCGTACAAGAAATAAAACATTCATATTTTTTGCTGAAATCTTTACAGGCATTTTACAGTGAGCAGAAACAAAATGCAAAACACCTAAATGTCAATTTTGACATTGACAGTTCCTTGTTTTCAATTTTTCAACTTTGGACTTTGGCCGACTGTGATTTGTTATTATCATTTTCTAAACAGCCATTTCCGAATTCTGACGTGCTTTAACTAAAATATAGTATTCAATAAAAGAGCAATGTCTTCGTTAATCAAAACAATTGCTTTTAACCAACCTAGAAAAGTTATTTCAAGTAAGTACTCAATGGATTTTGGTTATTAATTTCACTGATTTTTTAATGTTGTAATTACTGTGTTTTTACTTAATTTTACGTGCTATTAGTGGTTTTTATTGGTTTGAATATAATTTATCGATCGTTTCATATCTATTATTTTGTTTATTTTAATAACTTTTACTCAGATTTGGCATTTTATTTGCATAAACTTGTAAACCAGTTTTTATCAAAATATCCTTACTTAGCGAGGCATAACATGGACTTTGTACTTCGATAAAGTTAGAAATTATCTTATCTCAGTCCAAAGTCTGCTCCAAGTACCAACAACAAATTTCCTTACCGTGACCCCGGTACATAAAGGGCTATTGAAGGACACCGTGGATTTTAGTCAGTAGTCTGACAGTCCCTCCCGCCCTGCCCGGGGTGGGAGGACTCATTTGATGATTTTACCACGTTAAAAAAAAAAAAAAAAAAAAAAAAAAGTACCAACAACATCTCACCTTTATAACAAACATATTAGTTTCTGAAAATATTTGACTGTTGGTTATTCAACTAAGCTTTTAAATAGCTGAACAGATTTCGATAGATTTTAGCTAAGATAAAGAACAAGTTCTTGGCAATACTAAGTAAGCTTTTAATTAGTTTCACTTGGCCCGTTATTTACCTGTAATCAAATCTTGCAAATTACTATTAACACACTCCCTGGTTTTCACATAGCCATACAATCTTATGATGTCATGAAGCTGATCTGATGATTGAGCTGGCCAGATACTAGGCACTTAGGACTCATTTGCTTCGTCTTGACAAGTACTTTGTCTTTGGTTAACAGTTTTTTTTTTCTTTTATTTTCATTTACTTCTCTGGACATTTTTAAAAAATATATTTCAATGTAGTCCTTTGCCCAGCAGTGGGATGACACAGGCTAATGGTACTTAACATTATTTGATTTTTTTGTCCCACTGTTGCCTGATCCACCTATCCTATACCGCAAATGCTAACGATTCTCAAAGCCATCATAGAGATCAACCCTGAATTGGACTTGTTTGCTGATGAATGGAAGATGATAATATTAGAATGTCTGCAATTCTGTGAGGAGACAGAATGAAAGGATCATTAAATTTCGTTTTAGTATTAATGGCATTTCATAGCTGTACTAAATGTGTTAAATAAATAAATAAGTTTAATTTATTTTCCAGACATCCTATTCCGCACATTCACAAAGGCAGAACTACCTCAGTTTGAAACGCTAGCGGTGTCCGAACCAAAGAAGTATGTCTACCACGTCGAGTTGAACAGGCCCAAGAAATCTAACACATTAACTAGGACTATGTGGCAGTAAGTACAGTATTCAAATAGAATTATAATATCTGTAATGTTATCACGTTGAGTTATTCATGTACTTATACAACTAAAGAATAAAGTGTATATGCCGGAAATCCCGGTATTTCTTTTAAAAAGCAGAAAAAATCCCTGATTTATTAAATAGAAAAGTTTTTCACTTTCACACAATTTACTTATCTAATCTATCTCTGATGTTTTTGTTATTATTACCTATGTATTTGTAATACTGTTTTCCACACGAGATTGTCTATTAGAAATCCCAGGAAGATTCATATTAATATCAACATTTCAATGCAAGTATCAAAATAGCTCTACCTAATTCCGAGTTATGGTTATCACACAAAACCTTTGTTGGTCTAGTGGCGGCAAGTGTAACTGCTGTACTAGAGGTCCTGGTATCAATACCAGGGTCCGGGGAAGTGTTATTTGGTTTTTTCACCACTCAGTAGCAGTTGTGGAGTTTGGATTTAAGTTCTCATTAATAATATAACCTGGAAGGCAAATGGCAACTGGTTAGATTTCTAGTGAAATAGAGTCTGACAGTTTCCACACCCTGAGGATAGAAGGATTTATTTGAAGATTTTACTATCTAAACAAAAGCTAACATAATACATAACTGGAGTATTTAGTGACAAAAATTGAAAAGGGCATGCTGAGATGGTTAAAAATTATATGGCAGAAATGAGTGAAAATGGCGGGTGGGGACGACCTAGGAAGACCTCATCACAACGACGATATAATACTAGACTCGTAATAACAGGCGACCGATGTCTGCCAACACATTAGGCAAAAAAGTCTTATATTCGTCTCATTTCGACCAATCCTGTGAGCCGTAAACATACGTTGAGACAGAACAGACCTTGAGTTAGCCAATCACAACGCAGTACCCCGTCCCCCTCGCTTACGTAGTACCTCAGCAACTTGGCAGAATAGTTTGTGTTCTTTAGATCGTGCATGCGCAGTCTAGTATTATATCGTCGTTGCCTCATCATCTGCCTGCCTTTTCCCAACTTTATAGGGGTTGGCTTGCACTCACACAAACCAGATGCAGCTTAAAAACGAAAGTAGAAAGAAGGCCTGTAATTATGTATGTACGTATGCTAAACTTGCGAAAAGTGGGTTATTTCTGCTCAACCCTCAGTGAATCATGTGTAAAAAAAATAAAACAAATACCTATTATTTTTCAGAGAAATCAACACTTGCTTCTCAACACTAAGTCATATTCCTGAATGCCGAGTTATTGTGCTTTCAGGACAGGGGAAGCATTTCTGTGGGGGTAAGTGTAACAAAAAATTGCACTAGGTTTTTTTGATGACTAAACAAGTAATTCTTTAGTCATGTGTGTGCGCACACAAAACTGTCTCATTAGCAGAATATTCATGTACAATTCAGCCCTCTGGTGGAATCTTTACGGTCACTGCTTTGGGATCGGGTTTAATCCCCTATCATACTAATTAAAATAAACCATAAATATAGGATGTATCTAAATCTCTTATTATCGATAAACCAGCCAGTGCGTAAAACAACGTGGTGTCCAAAGGGCAATATGCAAACATGCAGACGAAGGCGTTGGCAACAAATAAAACAATAATAACTTAGTTTCAAGTTTTTTTTTTCCTTAGCCATTTATGTCCCACTGCTGGGCAAAGGCCTCCCCCATATCCTTTCAAGTGCTCTTTTCTAGTGCCACTTCGGACCAGCCATCGAGGTACGCATCTAGATCGTCCTGCCACCTCTTTTTGGGCCGGCCTCGGCGGCGTCGTCCATTCTCAGGCACCCATTGAGTGCATATTTTTGCCCAGCGACTATTCTGCATGCGATTGACGTGCGAATTTTGATTTACTATGATTGATTTAACTGTATTTTGTTTATTTAAATCTTTTTGTTTTGTGTCATAGCAATGGGTGTAATTTATACCTGAGTTTTTTTTTTATTTGATTGGATTTCTTTTTCAGGCATAGATTTACAGACTCTAGTACAAATGGCGGCTGAGGCCGATGAATTGGACGACGTAGCGAGGAAGGCGCGATTCCATTACAACTTCATTAAATATGCACAGGTACTTCATAGTTTTATCTTTTCTTACAAATTCATTCTTTATATCTAAGTTTTTATTCATCATCATATCAGCCGTAAGACGTCCACTGCTGAACATAGGCCTCCCATTTAGGCTTTCAATAGGACCGGTTGTAAGCGGCCTGCATCCAGCGTGATCCTGTGGCCTTCATAAAATCGTCTGCCCACCTAGTGGGTGGACGTCCTACGCTGCGCTTGCAGGTGCGTGGTCTCCATTCGAGAACCTTACGGCCCCATGTTTGTACCGTACAGTTCTACATGCTATATGGCCTGCCCACTGCCATTTCAACTTGCTAATTAGTTGGGCTATGTCGGTAACTTTGGTTCGTCTACGAATCTCCTCATTTCTGAGTCTATAGAAAAAGCTGGAGCGAAATGGGCTGGAAGGTCCCGTATGTTCCCCGGTTGGGCCATTTTGACTTCGACTTTATGCTTGAAATTAATAATATTTCTCAAAATCTCCTAAAAATCTTCGGTTGGATCTTTGTATGATCTGATCAACAATCCAATTTTCCTTTCCAAGTTTTTAAGATTTCCGCAATGAAAAGCAGCCGTCAAGAAACACTGGGATTTGCAACCTGACAAAAGAGATCAACTTGTAATAGTAGATTGTTATACAAGGGTGGAAAGAAATCAATTCCCATACGAGATATTTAGAAGCGAAAGCGGCTATAGTCCGAGTGGGAATTGATGACTTTCAACCGTGTTAAACACTCTACTTTTCATCTATACATCTATACATATAATAAAATAGTAGGAAAGTCAAAACTGTACATTGAATATTTTTTAAAAAGAATACTTGGAGAGTGATCTACAATCGATACCGAAGCCAAAAATATAGTTTTTAGAATTTTTGTCTGTTTGTCTGTTTGTCTGTATGTATGTCCGGGATAAACTCAAAAAGTACTGGACGGATATGAATGATTTTTTTTTTGTTGTGTAGATATTAAGTCTGGCCAACACATAGGCTATAATTTATCTTGGAAACTTGAACAACTGGTGCAGAACCGCAATGGACCAGCTAAACTATAAGAGATACAAAAATGGTGCGTTAGCAAAAATTGTTCCACGTGATGAGCATTTTCTGCTGAGAGAATAAATTTGAAGATCTGGAACACCTGATGTGGAACTCCAAGAGCCCAGCTCCACTATAACATATACAGGAATGACGTCTCAGCAAAGTTGTTCACCCAGATAAGCACTTTCTGTTGACATATAAAAATTGAAGATCTGGAACACCTGATGTGGAATACCAAGAGCCCAGCTACACTATAACATATACAGGAATGACGTCATAGCAAAGTTGTTCAGCCTGATGAGCACTCTCTGTTGACGTATAAAAATTGAAGATCTGGAACACCTGCTGTGGAACTCCAAGAGCCTAGCTACACTATAACATAAATATAGGAATCACGTCTTAACAAGAGCTGTTTAATCTGATGAGCATTTCCTGTTGACTTACAAAAATGAAAGATCTGGAACGTCTAGAATCGTCATGCGCGTCCCGTTGTTTTCCCGTCCCCAGGCTCTAAGAATTTCACATCAGACGTTTTAGATCTTCGATTTTGTCGACCCTGTTGTCGCTGGCATAAGCAACAGGATCCGCGTACGAAGTCGCGGGCAGAAGCTAGTTTCAAATATAAGGAAAGTAAAAAGAGTAGTTTTTCTAAAATATGTGTATTTATTGATAGTAATAACATTAGTAGTACCTATATAGTAGTCTTTTTAAATTTCAAACATGGAACACACCGCCCGCGTCACCGCCGCGGACCATCCCACTTTAATAGGTATTTTTTTTAATTCACCTTGGCCGTATACACTCACAAGACCGCAGCATTTTTTTAAATCGATATTTTTCTTAATTATGTAAAAAAAAATATAGCCGAATAAATAACCAATTTTAGTTCTATTTTCCCGCCCTAGGGAGGGAAGCAATTACTATGAGTCTTTCCCGCCCAAGGGAGGGAAGCATCGTTTTCGACCCGCTGCTCTGATCAAACAAACACTACTTTCCGAGTATGAGAAATGAAATAGTAGATTGTTATACAAGGGTGGAAAGAAATCAATTCCCATACGAGGTATTTAGACGCACGAGCGAAGCGAGGGCGGCTATAGTCCGAGTGGGAATTGATGACTTTCACCCGTGTTAAACACTCTACTTTTCATTTCAAATATAAGGAAAGTAAAAAATAGTAGTTTTTCTAAAATATTTATTGATAGTAATAACATGAGTAGTACCTCTAAAATAGTCTTTTTTAATTTAAATTTCAAATATGGAAATCACCGCCCGCGTCACCGCCGCGGGCCATCCCGCTTTAATAGGTATTTTTTTTTTAATCACATTGGCCGTATACACTCACAATTGACCGCAACATTTTTTGTAATCGATATTTTTCTTAATTAAAAAAAAATATAGCCGACTATATAACCAATTTTAGTTCTATTTTTAAAATTCATTCCCGCCCTCGGGAGGGAAGCAATTACTATGAGTCTTTCCCGCCCAAGGGAGGGAAGCATCGTTTTCGACCCGCTGCTCTGATCAAACAAACACTACTTTCCGAGTATGAGAAATGAAAAAATCTTATAATGTTCCACAAATGTTATGTTACAGGACACGATAACATCTCTAGAAGATTGTGTGAAGCCCGTGATATCAGTGTCACACAACGCCTGTATTGGAGCTGCGGTCAACTTGATCA
Source organism: Agrotis segetum (assembly GCA_036375495.1). NCBI lineage: Eukaryota > Metazoa > Arthropoda > Insecta > Lepidoptera > Noctuidae > Agrotis > Agrotis segetum. The sequence goes on from JAQSVV010000108.1 coordinate 358,858, forward strand.
CCGCGGCTGATATGAGGTAAGAATTTTTTTGGAACGAAGTTCCTCGCGCGTTGTGAAAGGGGGCTAGACGGAAAAAATTCTTACGAAAAGTTGTCACGACACTTTTTTGCCTCGCCCCGCACCTCGCGCCTGCACCCCGCACCCCGCACCCCTCACTCAACCCCCGCGGTTCCTCGTGACTCTTGTCGTATTGCGGTGTGCACATGTTTCTCTGTCTCTCTCTCTCTCTCTAATAGAAAGCAAGCCGGATATTTTCATTTCGTCTTTCTATTTCGCATTGAACAGTGTGGTGTTGCGACGATTATTTTTGTTAACTTCGTTCTATCCGGGTGTCCCTTGACACCTCTCAAGTTTTTTTTACAAGAAGTTATTATACCGGGCTACAGGGCCTCCCAAGTGTTAAGGGACCGACCCCGATGGTTGGAATAAAAAAAAACATAAAATGTTTCTCTTATTGCGGCAATAAAGCCCAATTATCGAACTCCTAACTTTTTTTTAGCCTGTTTAAATCATAAAATGAGTCCTCCCATCCATAGCAGGGCGAGAGGGACTGTCAGACTCGTACTAACTAAAATCAGTACGAATAGTCAGTACGAATCTGACACCTCCCGCCTTGCCCTGGGTTGGAGGACTCATTTAATGATTTTACAACGATAAAAACAAAAAAGTACGCTCGTGTGGGATATTTCTCGACCTAAACGCGGGCGAAGTTGGCTTCTTTTATTTTTAAATCCGAACTTATTTCAGGTACTGCACAGAAGACTGTTGGTTCTCAGTCCGCGAGGTGGACGTGGGTTTGGCTCCCGATGTAGGCACGTTGCAGAGACTGCCCAAGGTACTACCTACGGATATAAGATTAGAATTATTTTTTCCCTTTTTAGGGTTCCGTAGCCAAATGGCAAAAAACGAAACCCTTATAGACTAGTCATGTCTGTCTGTCTATCTGTCTACCCGTCCGTATGTCACAGCATGGTCCCTAATCAAGCTATAAGCCTGTTAAGAGAAGGGTATTGGGATTTGGGATAAATTAATTAACACCAATTAAAACCAAATAAAATTTAATCACACACGAATCACAAATTAAAACAATCACTAAACACTTATGCACACTCTTAATCACACGTAAAAGTCACTTAAAGATCACTTGTAGTTCACTTCGAGTCGCCTCGATCGTAGTCAAAACCAGACTGACTCAGGTCGGCCAACTACCCCGGCCGGACCCACTAGATGTTTCTAGAAGATGGTCGAATGTTCTGGAAACATCCATAGACTTCGACACAGTCGCATACCCTCCGCAACATTCCAGAACCATCTCGAAACTTTTAGAACAGGGTAGAACTTTCTAGAAACTTCCCGACCAATCCTCTGTAGAATTGTCGAGAACCTTGTGGAACCTTCGAGAAGCCTATAGACAGGTCTCGCAATTCGATCGACGTAACAGTATGTATGTATTTAGAAATATATAAGTATGTTTATCAGTTTTCTAGTACTCATAACACAAGCTCTGCTTAGCTTGGGACTAGATGGCGTTGTGTGATAGTTGTGGAATAATATTATTATTATGTTACAGGTAGTAGGCAACGTATCAGTGGCCCGGGAACTTTGCTTCACCGGCAGGAACTTTGATGCTAAAGAAGCGAAGGAAATCGGTCTAGTCAGCGAAGTGTTTCCTGATAAAGAAACGTAAGTTATTTACTTATTGGTCTAGATTTTTGCTGCTCGTCTGACATTGGTCGAGACCATGCTGCGGGGCGAGACGGAATGGAATATCGTCACCTCCTGTTAAACAGTCATGCTAGCGAGGAGGAGGGGGCGCTGTGAGAGAGAGGACAGCGTCCACCTCACCACCCAACCGTTGCCATCGGACGTCGCGAAGCGGAAGACAAGTAATCGGTAACTCGCCGTCTGATCATAGACCATGCCCAAGTCTATGGCGTGTCAGCAATGGCTCTAAGGGGGCCGGGGCCTCCCTTATAGAGGGCCAAAGTCTGCCGGTGTCGCGGGACTGTATCACAGGAAACCGTGACTCTGGAACATAAAGGGCAATTGAATTTAGTCAGTACAAGTATGACAGTCCCTCCTGCCCCGCCCTTGGTAGGAGCACTCGTTTGATGGTCAATCTACGAAAAAAAATGTACCAAAGCTTCATGCGAACGTTGCGAGCAGAAGCTATTTATAATTGAAGAATTCTTGGGTTGAAGCACTCGAAATCTATATATATAAAAGAACAGGGTTTTTCTTTTGACACGACTACAGCCGAAACCGCTAAACGCAGAAACCGCTAAACGCAGAAACTTGAATTTTGGACAGCATTTGCAGTCTACCATGTAGATTGGCAATAAGACGGGATTTTGCGAAAATCTACCTCTAAGGGGGTGAAAAGGGGTGAAAACCTTTGTATGCAAAATCTTATTCTTTGGGTTTATAAACTTGAAGCTTGGTACGAATGTGAGTATAAGTAAATAAAAAAGATGGGCATTATTACTTTTTTTAAAACTACCCTCCATTTTTAGGTTTTCCGAAAATCACTCCCTAAATTGGTGAAAAGGGATGACAAAGTTTTAAGGGAAGGATTTTATTGCTTGCTTCGATAAACTCAAAACTTGACATATTAATTATCTCTCAATCGATTATAGGATACGTATTTTTATTTATATTTCATAAATCAACCCCTAACGGGGTGAAAATCAGTTTGTCTAATATGATTGATTGTTTGTTTGTATTGAGTTTTTAGATTTTAGATTTTCTAACAAGGGTGAGCGGGAATTAAATTCACTGAGTTCGAAATTAGAAACACGCGCAGACGAAGTCGCAGGCAAAGTGCTAGTACTGGAATAAATAAAGAGACGTAGTCACGGTTTGATGCTCTGGCCAAATCGTTGACAAGTGAAACTAAGTAGAAATAATAATTACCACTAACCCACTATAATTTATATTTTGACAATATCAACATACCTACATTTACTGACTACTATATACATCACAATACTTGTAAACATAGTAGTCATTTTTACCCGTGGTGCTAGGCAACTGGGCTTCTCCCAGTTGTACTGTCCCTTTGTGCCTGTTGGCCTTGTTTTGTTCTGTCTCCTGCTTGCATGGAGGGAAGTGGAAACAAATTTTTCCTACTCCTCCACTATTCTTTTCTAATTGATTAAGTTGTAGGATCCAAGTAAATTCAATCTCCGAGACACGTCGAGCTTCATTGTCTCGGCGCTTTTCTGGTGGTTGCCACTGTTGATTCTGGCTCTTAGGAGTTGCAGTGGTTTGGGAATAGTGTGGTGGGTTAGTCCCAAAAAAAAATACATGTAAACATATTATTTGTTGCAGAGCCCTAGCCAAAGTATTCGCGATAGCAGAGAACATAGCATCCAAGAGTCCTATAGCTGTTCAAACCACGAAGGTCAACCTCGTGTACTCTCAGAGCAGACCCAACAAGGATGGACTGGAGCATATTGTAAGTATCATCCATATATGACTGGCCTGTTGGTCTAGTGGTTAGTGACCCTGACTGCTTTGCCGGAGGTCGTGGGTTCGATTCTCACCCAGGACAAATGTTTATATGATGAGCACGATTATTTGTTCTGTGTCTGGGTGTAATTTATCTATAATATGTATGTATTTAGAAATATATAAGTATGTTTATCAGTTGTCTAGTACCCATAACACAAGCTCTGCTTAGCTTGGGACTAGATGGTGTAGTGTGATAGTTGTGGAATATTATTATTATATTATATCTTCATCATCATCAGCGTATACTATATAAGGGATTATATGGGACATGACGTGTATAGATCGTGGGGGTAACTTGCAAAGATACGCCCCCACGTTTCGAGAGGCCCCTCTCTCAGCACCGAAGGGAAAATTCTTATTTTTAGGACAATTTAAAAACGCGGGGGGATGTAGATTTTTTTAATCTATTAACTATTTTTATCTTTGTTGTTGAAAATTCAATTACAATCTTTTCATATTTTCATGTCATCGGGTTTGAAGCTAGCCTATTCTGACTAAATTATCGGCTGAAACCATGCTCAGTTCTGACGACAGTGCAACATTTTGACAGCTGTCTCAGCCTATGCTACTCAGCATTCGCCATTTTTCTTTAAGTGCTGCTCGGATATTGTAGCGGCTAACCGTACCCATTGTCCGTCTGGTTTCATCAATCTTCTGACAATCAATGCGTCTAAGACCAGCTACGTTATATTTAAAGCCATAAATAAGAAAGTACCACCTCATCCACCTCTTACAATTGAAAATATTTGCTTGAAAATATCAACATTAATAAACTTGTTGAGTAAGATCATTGTATGTGTGAAAGAGTGTATCAATTATGTATGCATGTGTGTGTCGCCCTAATTTAGCCAAGAAAATATTGTGAAGGAACAGTCGAAAATAAATCAGCATAGTGCAAGCACGTTTTTTAATTACCAAGAATTCCCACCAGCTAAATTGAACCTTAAGTCTAGTACAAGACTTAAAAAAATATTATTGCTACTAACTTAACATAAAAAAAAACAATTAATAGTAATTTAGTAACATAATAATTTAACGTATAAAAAGAAAACACAAACATAAAGAAAACAAACTTGTACTACTGACGGACTTATCTACATGATATAAAGAGTGCTGTCCGGTTGTCACGGACAGCACTCTTTATGTCAATGCAGGGTAGTCACACAATGTCACACAACTTATATTTTTTTTCAAGTACCTACAATAACAATAAATAACGATAGTTAACTAATTATAATCCTGTTACTTATTTAGTTTTTACTTTGACCTTATATTGCAAGTCCGAGTGTCGGAGGACAAAAATATTAAGCATTAGGATTAAATGTATTCTCATGTAAGTAAGTGAAATGTTATTTGGTGGGTCATAGCTCTAAGGAGCAACTGGCATTGTCTTCTTTATGAGAATTAAATGTGTTTAACCAGAAATAGAGGACGCTAAGACAAACAAAGAATATAAAAGCTTCAGAGCCAGGTTTCAGAGTTATTTGCCAAAATATGTATAAGTCAAAAACAGAACTTTGGAGAACATCTTTATTTTTTTCTCCCTGCAAGATTAAATATTGATTTACAACAAAATAATAATAACGTCATACAAAGATAATTATGATGTGAGTATCCACGAGCTTTTTTTTACCTACAAACATAACTTGTGATTGTTTTTAAAAGAAATAATACGAGAAAATTGTATTGATTAAAACCACTAAACGATAAATGATGTAATTATATCGTTCTCCAAGGTTTAGTTTTTTACTTATATTTCGGCGAACAACTCCGAAACCCGACGCTTTATGACATTATGTCAAATGTTATAAATTCTAAGATATGGAAGAGCGGTGTCTCCTAACACAGGCATTGTTTGCCTAAAAGGAGGCTCCCAGCACAATTCATTGTACATGAAGGTTTTCGTAAAATAAAGTCATTTTTCATTTCATTTTCATGTCGTTCACATATTTTTTCGTCTAATTGTCCTCTATCTAAACTAAATACAACGTGTAACGTTAATAGCGCAAAACTTCTCGTGGGGTAACTCAGCCCATGTTACTGAACAATGTTTGTTTCAAGACTTTTGAAATATAGCAAAAAAAAAATTGCTTTTTCACACAAAATGAGAAATTGATCGAGCCCATCAGTATGAGAAAACCTTTTTTTTTGCGAATTTCCAAATGTCTTAGAACAAACATTGTTCAGTAACATGTGCTGAGTTACCCCACGAGAGGTTTTGCGCTATTAACGTTACACGTTGTATATGACTTAGATTATTATGCACCGCGATTCTAAACAACGTCAAATGTCGTTTTGCATATGACAGTTTTTTTAGACAAGTGTTGAAACGATTTTTAGCTTTTGGAACGAAGTTCCTTATCGCGCGTTGTGAAAGGGGGCTAGACGGAAAAAAATCTTACGAAAAGTTGTCACGACACTTTTTGGAACGAAGTTCCTTATCGCGCGTTGCGAAAGGGTGCTAGAGCTCAAAGAGTGGAGTGGAGCGGAGTGGAGTGGAGTCGCGACGATTATTTTTGTTGAGTGTATACAGTAACTTCGTTCCATCCGGGTGTCCCTTGACACCTCTCAAGTTTTTTGTAGTAAAATGAAAATGGTTAATAATGCAATTGTTTTATTTCTTTTACAGCGTCTACTTAACTCCGTGAACAACCAAGGCGAGGACTTGACCAAGGCAGCTATCGCACAAGCTACCAAGAGTCCAGTACCCCAGTTTGACAACGTTTAATAATTTGTTAAAATACTAGCGACCCGTCCCGACTTCACACGGTTTAATATAGATGTAAAACTTCCTCTTGAATCAATCTATACCTAAGGATATACATGGCGGGAACGGGAAGCTACTTTATACTTTAACTGTAACACTCGGGTAAAATGGCGTGGATATATTATAGCCGGTATAGAAGTAATCCGTTATATTTCCTTGATTTTACAAGTTATGAAGAGCCTCTAGGTACGACTCATATTTAATATGCCTTACTGACTTTGGCAACCATAAAGTTACATGTTCTGTAGTCGACAATTATTGTCACACCCTCATTTTTTACTCTTTGGTTACATCCTCTCACTAGTTCACACTAGATCAACGGCGTAGCCAGCCATGTGCTCAGGGTGGGGCAAAATTCTAGATGTGTGCTCAGGGTGGGGCAAGATTTTTTTTGTGTCTTCTGACGATTGTCGAGTGTGAGGTTTCTTACGGATATTAGGGTGCTTGTACACGGCGCATGTAACCCGCTCAGGTATTGGCTCTTATTGTATTAGGTAAGTACCTAGATAATTTGCCCCACCGTGGCTACGCCCATGCACTAGATCTTGACTGGCCTGTTGGTCTAGTGGTTAGTGACCCTGACTGCTATGCCGGAGGTCGTGGGTTCGATTCCCACCCAGGACATATGTTTGTGTGATGAGCACGATCATTTGTTCTGTGTCTGGGTGTAATTTATCTATAATATGTATGTATTTAGAAATATCTAAGTATGTTTATCAGTTGTCTAGTACCCATAACACAAGCTCTGCTTAGCTTGGGACTAGATGGCGTTGTGTGTGATAGTTGTGAAATATTATTATTATTATTATGTGAAATATTATATCTTGTGGTAGGATGTGATGGCATGGTTACAAATAAGCTGGCTGTGGTTGGCTTTGGCTATAACTGTCACTAAAATAGCGATATCTCGCTGGCTGGCTGGCTATAGCTGGCTGTGCCTGGCTTTGGCCATTACCGTCACTTACAATAGCGATATATCGCTGGCTGGCTGGCTATAGCTGGCTGTGCCTGGATATAGCTATAACTACCACTACAATAGCGATATCTCGCTGGCTGGCTGGCTATAGCTGGCTGTGCCTGGCTTTGGCTATTACTGTCACTACAATAGCGATATCTCGCTGGCTGGCTGGCTATAGCTGGCTGTGCCTGGCTATGGCTATTACTGTCACTATAGTAGCTATATCTCGCTGGCTGGCTGGTTATAGCTGGCTGTGCCTGGGTATTGCTATTACTGTCACTACAGTAGCGACATCTCGCTGGCCGGCTGGTTATAGCTGGCTGTGCCTGGCTATGGTATAACTACCACTATAGTAGTGATAACTCGCTGGCCAGCTGGTTATAGCTCGCTGTGCCTGGCTTTGGCTATTACTGTCACTACAGTAGCGATATCTCGCTGGCTGGCTGGCTATAGCTGGCTGTGCCTGGCTTTGGCTATTACTGTCACTACAATAGCTATATCTCGCTGGCTGGCTGGTTATAGCTGGCTGTGCCTGGGTATTGCTATTACTGCCACTACGGTAGCGATATCTCGCTGGCTGACTGGTTATAGCTGGCTGTGCTTGGCTATTACTGCCACAACAGTAGCAATATTTTTCTGGCCGGCTGGCTATAGCTGGCTGTGCCTAGCTATGAGTATAAGTGCCACTACAGTAGCGATATCTCGCTGGCCGGCTGGCTATAGCTGTCTGTGCCTGTCTATGGCTATTACTGTCACTACAGTAGCGATATCTCGCTGGCTGACTGGCTATAGCTGGCTGTGCCTGGATATGGCTATTACTACCACTACATTAGTGATATCTCGCTGGCTGGTTGGCTACAGCTGGCTGTGCCTGGCTATGGCTTATACTGTCACTACAGTAGCTATATCTCGCTGGCTGGCTGGCTATAGCTGTCTGGGCCTGGCTATGGCTATTACTGTCACTACAATATCGATATCTCGCTGGCTGACTGGTTATAGCTGGCTGTGCCTGGCTGTGGCTATTACTGTCACTACAGTAGTGATATCTCGCTGGCTGGCTAGCTATAGCTGGCTGTGCCTGGCTATAGCTATAACTGCCACTACAGTAGCAATATCTTTCTTGCCGGCGGGCTATAGCTGGCTGTGCCTGGCTATTGCTGCCACTACAGTAGCAATATCTTTCTTGCCGGCTGGCTATAGCTGGCTGTGTCTGGCTATTACTGCCACTACAGTAGCAATATCTTCCTTGCCGGCTGGCTATAGCTGGCTGTGCCTGGCAATTGCTGCCACTACAGTAGCAATATCTTTCTTGCCGGCTGGCTATAGCTGGCTGTGCCTGGCTATTGCTGCCACTACAGTAGCAATATCTTCCTTGCCGGCTGGCTATAGCTGGCTGTGCCTGGCTATTACTGCCACTACAGTAGCAATATCTTCCTTGCCGGCTGGCTATAGCTGGCTGTGCCTGGCTATTGCTGCCACTACAGTAGCAATATCTTTCTTGCCGGCTGGCTATAGCTGGCTGTGCCTGGCTATTGCTGCCCCTACAGTAGCAATATCTTCCTTGCCGGCTGGCTATAGCTGGCTGTGCCTGGCTATTACTGCCACTACAGTAGCAATATCTTCCTTGCCGGCTGGCTATAGCTGGCTGTGCCTGGCTATTGCTGCCACTACAGTAGCAATATCTTTCTTGCCGGCTGGCTATAGCTGGCTGTGCCTGGCTATTTCTGCCACTACAGTAGCAATATCTTCCTTGCCGGCTGACTATAGCTGGCTGTGCCTGGCTATTACTATTACTGCCACTACAGTAGCAATATCTTTCTGGCCGGCTGGCTATAGCTGGCTGTGCCTGGCTATGGCTATTACTGTCACTACAATAACCAGGCAGACAGCTACTACAATAACCAGGCAGACAGCGAGCTGTCTGCCTGGTTATAGCTGGCTGTGCCTCGTTACGGCTATAACTGCTACTACAGTGGCTATTTTTCTGCTAGGCATCACACTGTAAATATGTACAAATAAAATCAAGAAATAGAAAAGAATAAGGCAGCTTTAGAAAGAGATTATTAAAACAGTGCCAAACTTGGTAGCATTTTTTACACAGATTTTTTACATTTTTAAATATACAATGTGTTGATCTGCAACCTAATCAAATTCAAGGACGTGATTATACTCATGATTCTCGACCCAAATCAACAATAAAATAGGTAGGTATTTTTTTTATTTTATTTTTCCTTTTTCTGAAATCCGTAAGTGTGAACTAGTTTCTTCAAGAGTAGTAGATTCAATTCACGCACACCAGGTGCTCATCGCTGTGTGCGTACGCGCGAACTGCGTAGTCGGGTGATTCTCTTTCATTTGTATTGAATTAAGGGTTTAATTCTGAAATACTGTAAAATTTCGACAACAAAGAAAAAGCAGCCCTTATTAGTTTTGCCCGGTACTGTACTTTCAATTGATTATTTATGACTTTTGTGACAACTACCTGAAGTTTGACGAAAATGCAAAAAAACAGCGTGTATTTACAAAGCATAAGCTTAATCACCCTATAATGTTCACTGCTGGGACTGAGACCTCTGTGAGTGGGAGTGGGTTGTTATCCACATCACGGGCCTACGAGCCTACCATAACGTCTAAAAGCGAGAGTTATTCCTCTGTAGGAAAGAGACAGACATATACAAGTCGTCTAGCGCCATCTCCTTTACACAATGGAACTACTCACGTTTTATTAAATCAGGGTGGTGGCCACCAACGTGGGTTGGTAGATGTCAGAAAGCATGAAAATATAAACAGAAATATAAAAATAAGTAGTCCAGTATCAATAACAGGGTCAAGGCTAACGGTGGTGTATTACAACGTCTTAAAACCAGGCTTGTTCCAGTGAGTGAACTAGATGGCGCTAGACGACTTGTATAGCTCTGTCACTTTCGCTCGCCGGAATAAGCCTGGTTTTAAGACGTTGTAATAAGGCCGCAGGGCTCTTGAGAGAGAGTATTATTATAATAACCATATGTCGGGATTAGGTAGAGTTATTCATGTACTTATACTGATTTCATACAGCGAAAGAATAAAGTGGATATGCCCTAAATCCCGTAATTACTTAAAGAGCCGAAAAATTCCGCATTTATATTATTTTTATGGTAAGCGTCCACAGGTCCGCATCGTACGTATCGGACGCATCGCATCAAACGGATTTCTGTGTCGGCAGCGATCGGATTGCCGACGCGAGTATCAGCAATCGGATTGCCGATGCCACCTTCATCGTGTCCACTGATCGGCATTCCGTATGACGTCATCGGTACGCATCGCATTAAGGCATTGCAGATGAGCCGTCCGTACGATGTGGATCAGTGGACGCAGTTGTATGAGTTTTAATACAAGGCCAACTAAAATCCGTTACGTACGATACGTCCGATACGTGCGATGCCGGCCTGTGGACACCTTTACACAATTTATTTGTCTAATTTATCTTTGATATTTGTAACTGTTTTCCACCTGGGATTGTCTATTAGAAATCTTGCTAAGATCCATATATCAACGTTTCGATGCAAGTACTACTCTACCTAATTCCGACCTCTGATAATAAGTGGAAAGTGCATTATTTTATTATTAAGTCAATATTTTTGAATTGTATACTTACTTAAGGTGTTACCTTTTTATTAAAAATGTATTTACTATTCAATAAATGGTTAATTTATTAATTATTGTTTGACTTTCATACTTACTTAGAACAGAAGACAACCTCTAATCCGTCGTTAATAAGATTTTAATCTTTATTAGAAGAAGAAGAAGGTTCATTTTTCATTGGGAAGGCGGATTGCGGTAACCGCCAGCAAGTCAAGCTACCTCAATCCGTCTTCCTTCAATAGATTTTCTACCTTATAACTATAGGGGAAGGTTAAGGGTCCGTTCACACAGACCGGCTCGGAGAGCATCGGCCCGCATTTTTCTTTTCACACAGACCCGATCGTATGCGTTTGGAGTTGGTCGGAGCGGAGCCGCCAAATATTTCACATAGACTGGCTGGAAGCGACTTGAAAGCGATTAATTGCGCTCGGAGCCAAATGGCTGCACGATCGAGAAAAAGTACGCGATCAGAGCCGGTCAGCTCCTCTTATTATTTTAAGTACATCAAGCGCGCTCAAGCATTCTTAATGACTAAAGCAGTGCACATGCAAAAATAAACCTTAGTACCTACAGTTGTGTAACAACGTTGTCTAGATACTCTTGCGACTTGGTAGGGTAGCTGGTAGGCGTTTGGCTCTGAGATGGTTAATCCGGCCCTGGGTGTATGATGTATTTTTTGGTATTATATGAATTTATTTCATTCAAATGTTTGAAAGCGTGCATAACGAAGATGACGTCATAATATGTCGCCATGACAGCTTCACCGATATCGCTGTCGCATGCTTAGGTATTGTACAAGAAGGTCGTTCACCCCGAACCACCCCGTGGTCGATAGATCGCCATTGCACAAAAGTTCACCTAGTAACCTTTTAAACGTTATAGAGGTGGAGTATGAATTATATCTGAATTTCCGACAATAAGTTTTGATGCAAAAATCGGTTTATTCCGTCAGTCAGGTTAAGGCGGGGGCCACATAGAAACAAAAGACGTAAGACGCAGATGGGGCGGGCGGAGACATATAATTATGTCTCTTTGGCGTCTCGACTTCAAACAAAATGTTTAGACAAACGTCACCATGAGACGTTAGAAATGGAAGGAAGAATTCGCCGCGGCAGGTAAGATCCTCGGTGGCTCAGTTGGAAATGAGCGTCGGATGTACTGAATCCGAAGGCCGCAGGTTTGAATCCTGTCAGCGGATTGAATTTTTCTTTCCTAAGATAATCTAATATGTATAGAAGCGTCGCGACGTAAACTAAACCAGAGACGCGTCGCGGGCGCGACCCTCATACGCATGGCCCGTCCGTTGACGCGTCCTCGTCGTACGTCTTTTCTTTGCAATTGCGGCGGTAAGACCCCTCTTTGAGGAGTGGTTGGAGAGAAGTCATGGCGTCCTTACCTTCCGCCTGACGCAGGTCCTCACCGGGCACGGGTGCTTCGGGAGGTACCTGTGTCTAATGCGGAAGGAGGATACGTCTGGGTGTCATCACTGCGAAGATCGCCCCGAGGACACGGTGGAGCATACGGTGCAGGACTGCCCAGCTTGGGCAGTGCACCGACGTGTCCTCACGGCTGCGATAGACGGAGACCTCTCGCGCCCGGCATTGGTTTCGGCCATGCTGCGGGGCGAGACGGAGTGGGAAGCGGTCGCCTCCTTCTGCGAAGCAGTAATGCTCGCGAAGGAGGAGGCGCGCCGCGAGCGAGAGAGGACAGAGTCCTCCCTCCGCCCCAACCGCGGTGTAGGACGCCCACGGCGACGGACGTCGCGCGACGATCTCCGGCCACCGTAGGCGCGGGCATGCGGGCAGCGAGTAAAGGGCAACTCGCTGCCCGACCAAGGACCATGCCCGGGTCGACGGCGCGTTGTGTCCCACCCGCGCCTCAAAGAGCGTCAGCATAATGACGGGGCCCCCCTCTCAGAGGGCCAAAGCCTGCCGGGGTCGCGGGATTATTCCCTTACCGTAACCCCGGAACGTAACAGGCTATGAAGGACACCGTGGATTTTAGTCAGTAGAAGTCTGACAGTCCCTCCCGCCCTGCCCGGGGTTGGAGGACTCATTTGATGATTTTACCAAGCTAAAAAAAAAAAAAAATGTGGCCCGCACCTTAGGTACTTTACTCGTGTCAAAAATCTACAAATGATAGCCAGGACCAATGGCTATAACGTGCTTTCAGAGGTACGGTAGATTACTCTCTATGATAAACGGTCACCCATCCACAGACCAACCCCGGTAAATGCAGCGTCCCGTATCATGGTTGCGTTTACAAATACTTAACTCATATAAACCCCAGACTCGTAAAAGTTACTTTTCATACAGTGGCGTGCGGGATTCGAACCCGTGACACGCAGCAACGCAACAGTCGATCGCTCGACTATTGTTCCAACCGTGTCGTCAAAAGTGATTATTACTTTCATTCGCAATCATTTAGTTTTGTACTGTACTTACTCCATCAATGTTTTGCTAATTAACGTCATTGTTCTTTGTTCCACTTAAAAAAAAATTAAAGCTCCTTAAATATGTGTGTCGATTCACTAAATAGGTACCTATATATTTATGGAGCTTTTCTTCCATAAATTACCTATATTTATGAAAAAGTACCCTTGCAGGATAAAAACTTCCTCATCAGTTGGCATTACCATAGTTTTGCCCTCTTCAGTTTAGTAAGGATAGCTAGAAAATTACGAGCTTAGGAATAAAGCTTGAATGAATGCGACAAGATCATACGCCATTCATCCATTCTTTTAAATATTGAGCTATGTACCTATGTATCTAGTGTGCATTTGCAATAGAATAATAATAGAAAATGTACAAAGGAATATTTCAAATTCGAAATTTCAAAGACGCTACCTCTATTAGACCAAAGACAAAAGAGCGGTGAAATTAAATGTTTCCCGAGAAAAACTAACCCGCTAGTTTTGAAATGTGTAGTGTTATTATACGAGTATTCATAATCATTTTCGAATTAATAAGAAGTAGGCACTAATAAACCCTTTCTACATAATACGAGCTTAAGAACTGCATCCCTCAGCGCGCGTCATACAAATACGTAACTATGACGATTTTGGCACGGTAATAATATCTAACAGTATTTGATCTTCATACAAACGGACGAAACGCGAGCTATACCACGTGACTCGATGTCGGGGCGCGCTCGGGGCGCTAACAGTCACGGCCGTACCGTAGTGATGAACGGACGGTGTGTTGTTTTTTTAACAAAATCAGTTCATGGACATAATTTAATATGACGAGTAGGAAATATTGTGCTGTTTTTGGGTGTATGAATTCGTCAATAACGTATCCAGTCATAAGTTTTTTTTTAAATACCTGTAAACTCTGAAAAGTACTGACTATAAAATAATTATACTTAAGTACTAGTAGCTGGCAGGTAGGTACATAATGTGTGACTTTTTAATGGATAAATATTTTCTATTATCTAACGAAAAAAAGGGTATTTGAATTAATAAATACAGTGGATATACTAAAGGAAAGTTACTGAAACGAACGAAATAGGTAAGTTATAGACAGTTCTGAATGAATCATGATACGGTAGGTACTTACGCTTGTGTTAAAATCCTTCCTATTCAATATACAAAGTATTTTATTTGTTTACTGATGTAAGAAATAGTAGATTATTAACCAAGGGGATAAAGCAGTGTCTTCTGCCGCGGATGACGATTTAAATCGCGAGCATAACGAAGGACTCGAGGCTTACTCCCGAGCGTAGCGAGGGTGTTAGAAACTTAAATCACGAGCGAAGCGAGGGATTTAAGACGAGTCCTGAGTGTAGCGAGGGATTTAAGTTCACCCAAGACTAAGACAGCTTTATCACCGAGGAAAATACTATACTTTTCGTACCACTTGCGAAAAAATTAACGTTATAATAATATGTATGAGATAAGCATTAATTAAACATTTAAATTTAACAATAACTTATTTAAAAAAAAAAATTAAAATAAACTCAACGTTTATGTATTTGAAGAAAACAAAACGCGGCAAATTCCTAGATTATATTGTATTCTCGGAAAAGCAAAGGCATCAAGATCATACGGCCTCTTCGGTTTTTGTAATGTTATTAAATCATAACTGCATAATAAATGCGTATTCCTTTTTCAAAAAGTTGTATAATGCTTTACGTATAAACTCAATGGTGTAAAGACAGACTGATGTAGTTCACTATCGGTAAGTATTCGAAATTCAAATCACATTCTCTCCCTAGAGGATGAATGAAATTCAGTACAACTTTCTTTCCCTAGGGAAAGCTGTTTTTAACAGATTAATAATGACTATTGTTATGTACGCTTTTTGTGGCATAGAATGTCACTTTTTTGAGCAAGTGGTACGAAAAGTATATTTACAATCACAAAACTAAATAGATACAGAAAGTAGGCAAATGTAATTAAAATGCTAGAGACGGGCGTCGGATCGAACAGCCCTAGCGCATGTTTACGTACCGCGCGGCTGTAGGTATTTATTTCTATCATGCGGCCGAGATCCACTACTGTAGATATTTATACTGTGATTTTGGGTCAAGATTCTGGGCGCGCTGAAATAAGGACGGCAACAAACGATTCAAGTATCACTAACGTTATATTTTTCTACTTAAAAAAAATGTTAATTAATACATTATTATTATAATAACTAGATAACATCAAAACTGTATAGTTTGTTAATATTTTTGTGTAATATGTCGTATTCCTTTGTTCTCTCCACACGAAAAACTTGAATCCCGATTTCACCAACACCATTGATAAAATCGTCGAGTTGGGTCAATTGTCGACCCGACTGGTTGGCAACAGCAAATACGTCATTCAAGCCTGCCCTAGTACCGGCTTATCTGGATTTAGGTCAATTTAAAAAAATATACATCTTTCTACGTGACTTTTGGCATACGCTTAATCGAATAAAAAATGGCTTACGTAAATATTATCCATTAAATTGGGTCCAAAAATATCCAATTATGGTTAATTAAATTAGTTAAGTTTTGTAAATTACGTTACAATAAGAAATGACTATTGGTACAGTTTCTTACCAAGAGCGGGACAGATAAACAAGCGTCTTTTAATTTCTGTTAATTAATTAGTATCCAATTATGTTTTCGATTTACTTCAAAGAATTACTATTTTCAGAAAAAAAAAAATCGAAACTATTTCTTTCTTCCAATTTTTTTTTTGTTATTTTTAACACTCAATTCCTGAACAATGTTTGTTTTCCAATTTGAAATACCCGTAATAACAATTACCAAAAAATTATTTGAACTTTATAAAAAAAATTGCGTTTGATAAAATTTTAAACATTGAGGTAATCATAAATCACTACTGACGTCATGACAAACGCGAACTACGTCACTGCACCGACTATTAACAAAGAAAATCAGGTAACCTAGTTTACGGAGGCTGCATCTACGTTTGCTGCGAATGACCTGCCCAAATATAGAGCAGCTATAAATAGAACCGGGGGCCCGTATGCAGGCGCCGCCTATGAATGGTGCAGGCAACCTGCATGTAGGGCACGTTGCAATGATTTGACCTATTTATTTTTCAATGGGTCGGTGCATGAACGGGGATGGGCCCATTGCGAGCCTCGCTTCATTCAGTAACAGTCGAACCCTCGAGGCCGGCGTGACCTACTTCCGCTCTCCGCTCGCGAGCCGCAATTTTCGCGATTTTCGAACAGAATACAGTGAAAATAGTGATTTTAGAGTGCATTTCAGTGTTATTTTCATGAAATAATTGTGTGGTCCTAAATCCCAGAACCTAAGAACTAGGGTGCTAAAAAATAGTTGCCGGCAGCCTAATATTTTAAAAAGCCCGCCATTTATTTTTATTCGCCCTGAAGGGGGTGTCACTGGTGGATTTAGAGTGTCAAGCTATGTCATTGGTGGAAACGTGATAGAACATCCAACGGGCCAATCGCGACGCTTGATAGCAAAGTTGTGTGCGACTGACACGCCACCTGTCGCGCGAACACGCCGCGTTCATTGAATAACCCGCCCGGACTGTTTTATTGACGCAAGCGCACTGAGGCCCAACAAAGGGCCGAAATAAGAACGGTTCGTAAGTGAATCTGATGTATTTATGTCATAAAAATGGTGAAATCTGTGAAGTGGCGAGTAGAAATTAGGATATTCGACGTGTCGAATCATGACCGAGGCATCTGAAAAGTAAGTGGTGTATCTGTAACTCAGTTTTTTGTGATTTGTGCTTCGCCCTGTTCGGGCTAGGTAGGGCTTTACCCCGGCCATTTTCCATAGCTCATGGAATGTGTGATGTGATTTATGGTGTTTTCTAAAGTACTACAGCTCCTGAATGGGGTGTACGAGCGATGGGAATAGGTTTTATGAGCTAAAGAGTATGAAAAAATGCATACAAGTAAGTGTCGACCGCCGCCCTTAAGTCAACCCTGTTCGTGTAGCTAGATATAATCAATGAGTTCTCCGTTCATTCACAATTTAAAGTAGGTAACTCCTTTCGGGGTCATTTGAAGCTACTTCAATTCAAGCTGTATTGTACTGCTCAATGAATTGTTTTACTTGATGCCATGGTTATGAATCGCTTGCGTATTTTTCGCGCAAATAAAAACTGGTTGTATGAAACTGGCCAGTGTGTTGCTGAAAAAAAAAAGATTAAACAAAAAGGTTTTTTATGATTGACACGATGGTAATTGGTAATGCCATCTGCTGCATTGAAAATTATTATTAAAAAATCTTGGGCTTCTCTTTGGTCAAATTATGTATTTGTTTTTATGTTGTCTTATCAATTTTGAAACCTCCTTCCCTCCTTCATAAAAGCTTTTTTGATCCACTATCAGATCTATGCAACTTTGTAAAACATAAAAAGTGTTGTTTGTAATGAAAATGTTGCAAGATAAGCTTTCAAAATAATGATAAGCTATCATCAACTTCATATCAATGTAATTTTCAAAGAACATGGTGTGTGTTTTGTTCACAATTGCAACTGTTTTACACAATTTGTTTAATAATTTAGTATTTGTGATTAAAAATTTAGCTTGATTGAAAATTAATCTTTCTTTAAAAAAAAAAAAAACGACATTGTGTTTATTAACTGAGAAGAAAGAAAAAAAAACAATTACAAATAAAAAAAAAGATTAAAAGATGCAATAATAAGCTTAAAGTGCAGAGAGTTAAAAAACCAATTAATATTATAGTATTCATCGCTAAATTCAAGTGTTCATATAGACCGCTAGCTACAATAAAAGCTTGAATGATAAAAAGAACTAATATCATCAGACAACACAATACTATGATCTTAAAATTCTCTATTTACGTAAACTCATTCATACACACTTGTAATCATAAAAGCACTTGGTTTTACTGAGTAACCAGTATTTATTCCAAGTTTGTGATAATAAGTCCAAAAATTTTATAAGAAATGTTTACATATATTTAAACACATTTATGATATTAAGATTAAAAACTCAGTATAAACTCAAATACATTCATAATTATTAGACCATTAAGAGAAAACTTCATTTTGTTTTACAAAGCGAAAAAATCATAAAGATATTGGATCATTATATTTTAATTTTGGAATTTAAATTAAGTAATTATTTTACCTTTATTATATAGTTTTTTTTATGTTTAAACATGGAAAGCTATTTCTCTTGTCATTATTTTTTCTGATTGCAACTCTATACCTTTTTAAGGGGTAGCCATAATGCATAAACAATGTCAACAGGCTAAACAGGGGGCCTTGGAAGAGAAAGGGCAATTGAAAGAACACATTTCACTAGTCTGACAGTCCCTTTGGCTCCACCTAAAGTGGCAGGACTCATTTGATGAGGCATAGACTATAGACAGAAAGAAAATTGTGTTTAATTATTGGTACTAAAAGTTGAAAACTAATGAATACCTATCTAAGAGTAATTCAATAAAAATAAATGAGTTAATAAGTAAAAAGAACTATCATTTTTTTGCCAAAGGGCCTCAGCTCAGTTGTAATGTCAGATGGCAACAAAAAGTTTGCCAACTGACATGGATTTTGCAGCGACTACCCACAAGTCAGCAAGCAAGTTGGCAACCCCAAAATAAAATGTAACAATGTCAAAATTAAGATAAATATAATTTATTTAAATACACCTTAATACCACTTTGGCCCTGGATCGTGAAAACTGGAAGTCATGGGGAGAGGCCTTTGCCCAGCAGTGGGATGATGTAGGCTAGCAGTAACAGTAACACCTTAATACATATTACCATACTTATCAGCGAAAAAGAAAGTACCTATAATAGTTTTTTCTTAACATTGCTCTACACTAGTATCACTATAACTCTAAAAAAAAAAAAAATTATTTAAACTCGCGCTTTACACACAGGGGTGTGAGTAGAAACTGCACCTGGTTCAATTTGTTTAGAAGTTATTTTAAATGAGACCTTATAAACATGTTCATAATTATTATAATTGAGTAGGCATGTACTAAAACATGAGTTATTCACAGTCACACTAAAAATATTTTTCCTGAGGTATATTTGCCTTTTTTATAATTTTCCTTATTTTTTCAACTATTATTTTATGCAAATTATCCCTACTATAGTAACTCAAATCTCAACAAAAAGGTGTTCTTGGAAAAGCAACTTTTATCCCTACATACATGGCTCATTTTGCAATATCCAACAATCTTACAAGTTTGAAAAATTATTTCATTTAGATAGAAGAAATGCAAGTGAGAAAACAGTTGATTTATTCTTTTTGTAATATTTAACATGTCTTGACGATTCTTGTAACTGATCTACTTGAAACAAAATACTTTGATTTGAAGCTCTGGAAGGGATTGGGCGACTTGATGTCTGGCAATGGACAATGCCCGGGTCAACTGCTCGTTGTGTTCCACGCGCGCTTGAAAGAGTGTCAGTACAATGACGGGCCCTTGGGCCTTTTGAGGGCCAAAGTCTGCCGGGGTCGCGGGGCTAACGAATTATTGTGACCCCGGAACGTAAATTGGTAACACCGTGGATTAAGTCGGTACAAGTCTGACTCTCCCTCCCGCCCTGTCTTGGGTGCGAGGACTCATTTGATGATTTAATCACGAATAAAAAAGCTCTGGAAGGTTCTTGCCACTCTTTCCTCCTCCAGGGTCTAAGCAATTGCAGGGGTATTAGGACAACATAGGCTCAAAGCTCGAAAAAAGTACTAAGACCAAGATATCCAAACAAAAAAAAACATAATTAGTAACGCCGTCAATGCGCAGGAAAAAATCACCTATAGAACCTTCGTGGTTAAGTATTCTGCTGTGGTGGTGCCGGATGTTGCCGCAGTCAAGTCGCGGCAGCGTTGATCACTATCTCGTCTGATGGTAAGCGAGGATGTGGTCGACGGTGAAGCACGCTTGCCTAGAAGTAATCTGTTCACTCTTTACTTGAAGACCACAAGGTTATAGCTGTCGGGAAATACAGATGGCGGCAGGGAATTCCACTCCTTAGCTGTGCGTACAATAAAGGTATTGGCAAAACGCTTTGTACGTACCGGAGGGATGTCCACCATAATATCGATGGCGGAATAAAGTTGTGCAGTTCCATCGCACTCTCTCCGAAATGTAACCGATAAAAAACCGACAGGCTGGGAACACGGTGTCGATATTCAAGGCTCTGGAGATTTAAATCGACCAGAGCATCTTTACCGATAAGCCTCTTGGCCCGTTTATCGACTTAAGTGCATCTAGTTGCTATTTGACGGATCCATCCCAAAGGTGAGATCAGTACTCCGTGCATGACCGAACTTGCGCTTAATGTAAGTTAAGTTGAAAATCTATAACAGCTACCTCGTCAACGAGCTCGACGTAAAATCTTATAGAGAATGCCATAGCTGGTCGACTCATCACATGCTATTCCCACCCTATCTGCGGATGCACTGAGGTGTAACTGTGTTACTTATAGGACCCCTAGCTTAGGGGAATGATTAAACCGTGTCATCACGTATCACTTAAAATATTATATTATTATTATATCAGCCCATAGTGTCCCACTGCTGGGTAAAGGCCTCCCTCCACTCTTTCCACTTCTCGCGGCTTTCTACGACTGTGGTCCAGCCCTTCAAGAAGCGGTGCAAGTCTTCTCGCCATCTTCGCAGTATTAATATCTGTTTAAAAAGAAAATCCAACTAATCCTACCTATCCTGGCGGCGAGTAAAGGGCAACTCGCTGTCCGACCATGGACCATGCCCGAGTCGACGGCGCGTTGCGTTACACGCGCGCCTCAAAGAGCGTCAGCAAAATGACGGGGCCCCCCTCTAGAGGGCCAAAGCTTGCCGGGGTCGCGGGACTTATCTCATTACGTGACCCCGGAACATAAACGGCTATTGAAGGATACCGTTGATATTAGTCAGTACGAGTCTGGCAGTCCCTCCCGCCCTGCCCGGGGTGGGAGGACTCATTTGATGAGTTTACCACGCTAAATGAAACTACCTATCCTACTAATATTATAAACTTGAAAGTTTGAATGATGGATGTTTATAACTCTTTCACGCAAGAACTATTTCTGTGTAGGATTGCCCATTTATCGAGAAAGGTTTTAGGCTATATAACATCAACGACCTGTACTCCCTGGTCGTTGATGTTGACCCTGCAGTGGGGGTGAAAAAATCAAATGTTTTGATTACAAGTAGGCCAGTTGCAGGCAATTTTGTAATCGACAAAGAAAAAAAAATTAAACACTTCAAAATTATGGTTTCGTAGATGCCCATTCCAAGTAGATCTTTATGGAGAAGAACGGGCAAGAAACTCCATAAACGCTCGCCAGAAATATTACAGAACCTTGGTTACATCATTACTTTTGAGATAGTAGGTATCTACATTATGTGAGAGCGATGTAGCAAGTTAAAAGTGTCCATAGTAAAAATTAAAACAAAGACAATTTAAGACAAAATAATCTGTGTGGTTCTTTCTTCAAAACACCACCTCAGACACCTGCATGGTTCTCATAATATAAATTAATCAATACAAAATTGTCTGGACTTTAAAAGAGACTGACCTCTGAGTTTGTTTCGGATGTTTCTTCTCAGAGTAGTCAGGCACGAAACACCGGCCTCATCTAGTGTACCTAATAATAGTGTCTATTTTTGACATGTAAAAGAGTTTGCCAAAATCAATTTGCTGAATAAATATAATTTAATCAGTAATTAAAATTAACTATGGCAGCTAAGAGATGAAGAGAAATCGTGGGGAACTGCTAGTCACCTCATAATATGTATGTCAGTATATCTACCCTACGTTCATGAATGCACTGAGGTGTAACTGTGTTGCCAACAGGACCCCTCTATGGCTGCGTGCTTCAGGGAGCACGTTAAGCCCCCCGGATCAATACGTCAGCTCCACTGGTGTCTATGGACTTAAATGTTGCAATGGTGACTTGTTATTCGTGATTTTGTTGTTCCTATGATATTTATTTCGTAGTTAAACTATTCAAGAACCGAAAACGAAAAATGTAGACCGATGATGCATACCTCGATGTCGGAACGGTGTAGGCAATCTTCTTGTAACTTTTAACTTATCTGCCTAGCCTTTTCCAACTGTACTGGGGTCGGCTTCCAGTCGAACTGAAATGCAGCTGAATATCAGTATTTTACATGGAGCGACTGACTATCGGACCTCCACAACCCAGTAACTGGATAATACGATACCTCATTGTAAGACTAGCTCAGACTTTAAGAGCTTCTTACTAATAGTAACGACTGTCAAAGATCTACAAATGATAGTCGGGACCAACAGCTTTACGTGTATTCCGAGGCACGGAAGAAACTCGCTATGACAGATGGTCAGCCATCAGACATAACCTCGGCAAGCGCGGCTTAAACCAGAAGATCAGCCTGTGCGGCTGTAATTATTTAGCACTCCCATCCGATTAAGAGTCACTCAACGAGCAATGGTAAGAGCTATGCTCGGAGTTTCTTTCCAGAACATGGATATTCGGCAAAGAACCGGAGTGGGGTAGTTAAAAGTTCTCGAGTGGCGACCACGGACCGGAAAACGCAGCGCAGTCAGGCCTCCCACTAGGTGGACCGACGACATCGTGAGGGTCGCTTGCAACCGATAGATGCAAGTGGCGAATTGTCGTTCGGCGTGACGGTCTAAGGGAGAGGCCTATGTTCAGCAGTGGACGTCTTCCGGCTGATGATGATGACGACTCCCATCTAAAGATACTAGTGTGTTCCTAAGTTTTTCTCACATACCTAAGTACCTATTAAAATTGTAACAATAAGTGTGTAAAACCATACCACATTTTGAAAGAGTAACCATGGAGTTTCTTGCCGGTTCTTCTCCACGGAATCGACCAACCCGAACCGAGCGCCTGTTGTCGACGTTTTATAAGTGCCTTCATGGGCCTATGTGAAATAAAAATATTTGATGTTGACTCTAAAAACCGCGGATCAGTTGCATCGCGGATGCATCAATGTCTGGCTAACGTTCATTACGGTGCAATTGAACAACTGGGCGCCTACTGGATAATGGGCCACATCCTTTAATCTTAGGCTGACTCATATCGTGCTTGTTATAACAAGCCGTTGTTTTTCTGTTGCTACCACTTATTTATCCGTTGAACATCGATTTTCCGATGCAATAGGATATTTTTATTTTTTATTTTGGTACAATCATCAAATGATACGAGTATGCCGGATATTCGCATTCGTCAGAAGGAGGTCTATAGGGTGATGCGTTCCTTCGACGTGAATAAAGCCTTTCAAAGCAGGTAGTGTCAGACTTGTACTGACTAAAATCAACGGTGTCCTTCAATAGCCTTTACTTTCCGGGGTCACAGTAGCTCTAAGGCCCACGACCTCGGCAGGCTTTGGCCCTATAAGGGTGACACTGAGGCGCGCGTGGAACACAACAAGCCGTCGACCTGGGCATGGTCCATGGTCGAACAAAGTGCTTTCAGAGTACGAGAAAGCTTATGAGCTATGTACCATACATAAAATTAAATCATTGCATTCTACGACGTGTACGTAGTACTATTATAATATGTTCTGACGTACAGTTTATCAAATCATAATACTTTTTACCTGCTATTTAATACAAAATAATATGAATAACAAAATTAATTTTCCCGTTGTACACCATTATATTTAGTACTTACCTACATAAATGCATATCTGATTCGATTACAATAATTTTTACACCATTTTATTTATGTTTTTGAAAAAATATTTTTTTATCGCCAGTTATGTATTTAATTATGTTAGGTTAGTCAATCAATTAGGTACCAATTGCCAAACACTCATTGATAATATCACTATTGACACAGGAGGCATGGGTTAGGCTGCGTATCCAATGAGGCGGAGTGGGGCAGAGCGGAGAGAAATTCACCAATCACATAGCTTAAGCATAGGCTAGAGAGGAGAAGAGATGTGGATTTCACATCTCTTCTCGACGTTGCGTATTATATTATATAGACACGTCATGAATGAACATCGCGGCGCTTAAAAACGGCGACAATACGAGAACTACGTAAAGAAAGAGAAAGAAAATATGACACCGTACGGCGGGAGGAAGATGCAACAAAGCGCAATGTCAACGCAACGCAAGCCAATTGGCTTAATTTTTTGTTGCCATTTTAGAGTGCGGACAAAGTATCTATAGTTTATATAATATAATTGATGTGATTGGTGTATTTCTCTCCGCTCTGCTCCGCTGGAAACGCAGCCTTACGCCCAGGACCGCGAACCGCCGCGCGCCGCGAAATCAGCATATTTCTGAACGGATAACTTGAACAAGCTTACCTTTAACTTTGCCGATTCTAACTCTAATCTACAATGTCTGTTTCTGTTTAGTTTTTACAGCCAATTCTAACCCTTATCCCTATGACCACAATGTCTATACGCGTTTAGTTTTACAGCGGATTCTAACCCTTATCGTCAATTGTCCACAGTGCCTATTTGGTGCGGGTGCGAGCACAGGTCATGTGCCGCGACGAGGGCACCGGCGGATGGGTGGCGCTCGGGGGCGGCGGGCTCGCGGATGTCATGGTCGGGAAGCGAGCACGCCCCCATAGGTCCTCAGGTAAGCATTACACCTTGCTGTCCAGAGCCTGTAGCCAAATGGCAAGCGACAATCGTTAACGTCCAGCAGTCGCTAATACATTTTCAACTTTATACCCCATCGCATAAAGTGGAAAATCTAGTAAAGACTGCTGAGCGAACGAAACAAACGAAAACGATCTGTAATCTTTGATAGATTTTCAACTTTATGCAATGGGGTATAAAATTGAAAATGTATTAGCGACTGCTGAACGTCAGCGATTGTCACTTGCTATAGGGCCAGGTGATAACTATGAAGGGGGAGTGGCAATCCGTGCTGATGCTGTTGAAACGTCTACCTTCAATATGTTGAAGATATACCGTTAATGGTAGACATGTTTTTTTTATTTGACATTGCCTCATCTCAATTTAGCCTAAACGAAATAAACCAAGAGTTATTGCCAAATAGGTGACAAAGTATGTCACCAAAATACTGTAATGTAGAATTACTAAAGGGCTTCACACCCAGCAGCTATAATCTAAAAATGTACATTATAGCACGATACATCTCATTACATCTTTCCATAGAAATCGTCAGGAGACCACACACGACAGCTATAATGTATATTTTTACATCTTCGAATCTATGGAAAGATGCAGTGAGATGTATCGTGCTATAATGTACATCTTTACATTATAGCTGTGCTGTGTGTGAAGCCCTTTACTTTCAAAAGAACATGCTGAATTCGCCGTGACAACTCAAAGGAATTATTTTATTCAAACAACATTTATAATAGAATTTTAGGAATATGCAATCTAGTAATGTCATGCTAAACTTGAATTACAAATCACTCAAAAACTGTTCGAAAAAAAATGTAGCTTACATAATGTTTAGCTTCAGATCGTTTGTAGCATTTGTTAGTACTGAGACCACGCCCTAACTATAAAACAAATAATTTCAATTACACACACAAATACTATAATTTCAGTTTAAAATTCTTCAAATCATGCAACATTACAATTCAGTCTCGAAAGTTAAACTTTGAGATTATAACATTACTATCAGTAACTAGTTCCCTCATAGAAATACGATAATGACTGCATCTCGATATGGTGTGGTGTATAGCAGTTAATATATTTTTCAAATTAGCTTTTGCCCTCGGCTTTGGTCGCCTTTTATCTTTAGCCTATAGCCGTCTCACAATCCCAAATATAACAATATTCCACCGTTCAGCTGTTTTAACCTAACTCACTTTCGAATAGTTAGGATTAAACACTAATTCTTCTTTTAACAGCAAATATATTCATAGCTTCTTTGTATCTAATTGCAATTATAATTTTTCTAACTTCAAGTATGGGTCGTACCATATTTTGTACCAAGGCCCCATGAATGACAAACCAAAACATAAAAACGTTTTATTGCTACCGACAATGTAGTCACATAAGTACACTGCAGTACCGGATTAGCACAGTAGCAGGGGTCGCAATGGCTACGGGCCCCACAAGTAAAGGGGCCCCGCGTCTTGGAAAGGTGGGGCCCCTGTTCGCCCGAGGTTCTCACACTTCCACCATGTCGTCAGTAAAATGTGACAATCCACTTCAGACAATTGGTAACCGGTATTTAATTTGTGTTAAACTGTGTAGCTCAAGCCAATGCATCTTTTTTACTGATAAAAGACATTTTTTTTAAGCGTTGCCCCACACTAAGGGCTCCTGCTCACAGGCCACAAAACGCCGCCACACACCACTCGCGCGATTCCGCACCCCTCTTTCTCTTATCTCAGTCACATAGCCTCAGTAATGCATTGGTTAAAAAAGTAGCAGCCAACGACCGCAAGTGTCGACCACCGGCCACAAATGGCTGTCGCGCGCTTCAGCTTCTCTGTAACCACTTCTAGCTTCTCGGGCGGCGTTTGTGGCTGTCGCGAGTGGCTCCTGTGCGGCGACACTAAGAATTTCTCAAGCATCGTGGGTGCGTTTACAAATATCGAAACTCACATACACAAAGACCCAATCCGGAAAAACTACTTGCAGATCATTCGAATAGTTGTTCCGTGTGGGCTGGTTGTCAATCACTCAGCCGTGTCGTAAAAAAGGTGCAGTCGTTTTTGAGTTTATTCCTTACAAACACGGAAAACTCTTAATTGTATTACATGCATAGATAAGAATTAAGCTCAAAAAGGGCCCCTTAACTAAACCATGGGCCCTGCGTACACTTAATCCGTCACTGAGTCCGTGTCAATCTATGGCAAGTAATAATAAATTACAATGCATAGTAGACTAACAATGGGTTCCATAAGAGGGCCATTCATTGCTATGATTCATTAGTAGTTCTGTTTATAAGGCTACTGTCCCACCGAAGACGTAGCGATTGAGTATCGACTCTTATCTCGATATGTTAACGAGTATGTGTTTCAACTATGAAACAATAATTGAATACAAAGAGATTTAAAAAAACATAAAGAGCGGGCATTGGGAAAATTGTCATACAAAATTATTGATGCCGTGCGTCAGTAGCACTATCTAAGTGTTGCATAACAACGCGACAACTAGACTGAGGGACTTTTTACCTATTGGTAAAAAAATTTGGATCACAAATTTCTTCGTGATGTCCCGTCTACTGCTCGTATATAGTTTAATGTCTTTGATTGAATAGCATTATTATGTTGTGTTTTTTTGAGACACTGTGGTCTCGCTTTGACCACTCTCTCCCCTGATGTGATCGACGGTTGTTTAGACAGGCACTGGCAGATATTTTAATAAAACAAGCATCCATCATTAATCCGTGTATTGACTTGACCCTTGACACATATCTTGACACATCTCGGTGTTGCCATCACCTGCCCCCTTATTCGTCTTAACTGTAATTGCCATCCCAAACAACGGTGAAACACGCTTGCCTAAAAGTAAGGTTGTAGCTACCAGGAAACTCTTATCGTTTATTTAAAATTTAAAAGCGTACAATATTGAATAATGTCCCAACTGCTGGGACACATGACTCTTCTCTTCCTACGCAGTCCTGGTAACTGTCGGTAACTGTCACATGTCTTCGATCTTTGTTTGACATGATCATGACATACCAGTTTCCTCATGATGTTTTCCTTCCCCTTATGAGAGCAGTGGTGATGAAATAAATTACACAAATATA
This sequence comes from Agrotis segetum, assembly GCA_036375495.1. Classification (NCBI taxonomy): domain Eukaryota; kingdom Metazoa; phylum Arthropoda; class Insecta; order Lepidoptera; family Noctuidae; genus Agrotis; species Agrotis segetum. Next base: position 386,828 of record JAQSVV010000108.1, read on the forward strand.
TATTTCAGTCGCTGGCGCTATTCGCTAATCGCTTGTAGAGGGACCAATGCCTTACCATGCAAAGTTGTTAACGTTTTCCTCTAAGTTACGAAATAGGTGAATGAGATATTAGTTCCCATCCCATTGGTGTATGTCTTGATGGATTTATATTTGGAGTCCGTTAATCTATGCATAACTTGGCATAAAGTGGATTATTGTTTTACGTTATAGCCTCGCGACCTCCTCAGGCATTTCACTATAAAAGGTCAGATTGCTGATAGATCCTATAGGCGCTCGAGGAACTCGAGCCTTGCGGTCTTTAGACTGGAATCTAAGACCCACAAGGAGTCTACTCTCTAAGTCCGTCAACGAAGATACGAAAGTAAATGAAAACTTTTGAATGAATTCAACTCGGTATTTGTTTTAATTTATAAGTTCACATCACATCGGGAGTCGGCTGTCTAATCACATTGTCACCAAGTTTTAGTTTGTAACACTAATTACTAATCCTTATGTTCGTAAGTGATAAAGAATAAGAGACTTCCGAAATGTCGGCCGAAGCTACGGGTTACCCTTGATCCTTAATCGGTCGGCGAGTTATACATAAGTACATTAAGCTTAAACTTCGGTACTTGCTCTGAAAAATCCTAGAGGCTAAAGGAGCGGTTGTAGAAATAAGCTTCTTAACTAAAAGAGTACTGGTCTATAATGTGTTATATTTGTTACAGCTGGAGGTGACAGCAATGGCGACACAACAACATCTTCGTCGTCCACCGCACCGACACACGAATATTTCATACACGGGAAACGAATCAGCGATAGTATGGTAAGCTTCGACTTTCTACTAAAACTCACCATTTATCTATTAATTTTCCACTGCGAGAATACACCTGTAATCTTCTACTATATAAAAATAAGTCGGGTTTTCCTTCCTGACGCTATAACGCCAGAACGCACGAACCGATTTCCACGGTTTTGCATTCGTTGGAAACGTCTCGGGCTCCGTGAGGTTTATGGCAAAGAAAACGAAGCCATCTGGTGGCGAAACGGAGTTCGCCGGGTTTGCTAGTGTAACATAAAAGTGCGCAATTCGAAACTCTATTGTCTTCAAATGTTCGAATCTGTAACGTTACATTACAGGTGAATGCTCGCGGTGAGGGAGCGCTCTTACGAGAACATAAAATCGAGGTTAAAACTTCCAGTCAGGAATCCTAATAAACTATTCTACGTGTACAACGTAGTTTTTACGTGAAAGAGTGACAAACATCATCCATCTTCACAAAAATAGTGAGCTTTTTATTTTATCGTGAAATCATAAAATAAAAATCGTAAAATCATCAAATGAGTTCTCCCACCCAGGGGAGGGCAGGTGGAACTGTCAAACTTGTACTGACTAAAATCCACGGTGTCCTTCAGTAGCCCTTTACATTCCGGGGCCACGGTATCCTAGGCTAAGAAAAAACCCGCGACCCCAGCAGGCATTTGGCGCGAAACATGACGCGCCACCGACCGGGGCTTGCTTCTTGGTCGGACGGCGAGCTACCTATCACTCACCGTCCGCAAGCCCGCTCCGCCGCTGTGCCCTCTGGTGATCAGAGGGACACGTGTTGGAGCGTCCACACGACAGGCTATTCGCATACGGGCAAAGAGATCCCGTAGGCACACAGTGCCTAAGGAAGAGTTGTTACCCGCATCCCAGGGTGCACCGGCCCGAAAAACTGGTCTTCCCCCCGGACGTATTCGAGAGGGAACTCCAGTCCACGGTCGCACTTGGAATTTTCCTGTCATAACACCCCGTCAGTAGTGAGCTATTTGCATTTTTCTCACAGAAAATACTAAAGTTTCCTCTATTCTTGACCATTCCAGGTAGTCCTTGAATGCACGATAAAGAAAGACTTCCAGTACAACAAGGTGATGCCAACGTTCCACCACTGGGTGACGGATGAGAAGCGCTTCGGCCTCACCTTCCAGACTGCTGCTGACGCGCGAGCCTTCGACAAGGGCGTGCGGACCGCTATCGAGGAGTTGCTGGACGGTAAGCTTTTTTGTTTGGGGGGGTCATTCTTCAGGATGTAGGTAGCGATGTCTATCAATCGAAAATTGCATCTGGTTCGACTAGAAGCCGCCCTCAATATAAAAAAGGGAAAGGCAGGCAGATGATGAAGCGTTAGAAAAGCGTTCATGACGTCACAAATGGCGACATCACAATTTCGTTCATATCGTGGTCGCATATGGACGATTGCCATGGATACTTGTATACACTAGTTTTTCAGAGATTAATATGTCTGTAAATAGAGTTATTTTGATGGGTTCCAGTACCCATACCATGAGTTGTCATTACGATACTCGATCATCGATATCGACCGCGTTTGGCGCTCTCATTGGCCCGCTTCAAGGTTGTATGAACTCTCAACTAAAATAAGGGATTAAATTGTCAAAAAACAAAAAATGCAGCTACAGTACCAGTCACAAGACGTAATAACTGTGAAAGAAATATAGTTGTCCATTCCAAAACGTAGATCTGTCGTGAGAAGAATTTACACGAAATTCTATGTATTATTATTACTTACCTTATGAAAAAGTGGGGCTCTCAGTGGCGTAATATTTTGGCAACCAATTAGGTGTAAGCCAATTTTTGCGAAAATGGTGATGTCTTGATACAGTAATCATTTTGGTAGTGGATTTAATACAAATGAACAGCTTTACATTTCTAATATGGTTTTATGTGGGTATGTACAATTTAAAATGAATCTGAAGAATGATCCATCTGGCTTTATATGGCTTTGGCTGTGCTGAACATAATATATGTATAAATATTTGTATAAATGTGCTTTATTATATTTCCACAATATTTCATGTACAGTCAATAAAACATTTAGTTATGTAGGCAGCAAGTTTTAAAGTTTTCTTGTTTACATAAGCATGCGTTATGCTGTATAATTAAAAATTGTTGCATCCATGGGAAGTTACCATAAGGGCGTGGCACCATGTGCAGATATTAGCTTTATTAATTAGACACTAGTTCTGTATTAGGACCACGCCTTATGAAAATAAAAACATTCTGAATTCTTCACAATGACGTCACAGGCCCCCTCTTTTCGAAGCATTTTATCAATATTCACTGATTTAAAGAAACAAAAAAAAAATGTGTCCATTATTTTCAATACTATATTGCTCTTGTTGGACAACTCTAGCTCAAGAATGACTCTGTATTAGGAATGCATCGATCGGCGATCGATACGACTTTTCGCCGATAGGACACCGATACGCTTATTAAATTAAGATAAAATAAATAACTCACAAGTCACATTATTTTTTTATTCATATAAAAAGGAGTGCTTTATTGATATTAGATAGTCTAAAGTTATTAGTTAAAATTAACATTAATAAGATTTTTGTTTAAAAACAAAGTTAAATCTTAAATTTTTCGAGTCGTTCAAAAGTCTGTTTGAATAAGACCTGAGACCTGAAAAATAGTCTCTCAGATGCTACAGAACTCTTTTGGAAACTAAAGTACTAATAGACGAGACAACACGCTCGTTTACACTACATTTTTAAATTAAAAAGTATCGTCGTCGGTCATAAAAATACCGTCGATACCGATATATCGGCTAACTCGAAGTATCGCCGATATATAGTTATCGAATGCATCACTAATCTGTATATATATATATTTATAGTTTATCTGTATGTGCCTTCTAGTCACGATTGAGGTGTAATCTCGGATTGATGTTATTAAATTGTCTATATCTTGGTTCTTCTAACCGTACAGACAGATGTGTTGCTGGGGAGTTTATTCCGCCACTTCTTCTTCCCAGCCAAAATACTAGGAAGTGTCGAAGGGGGGGCGCTTTGGGGGACTGTCTTATGTAAAATTTGACCTTCAAAAAGTGCTGATAAATCAGCCTAATTTGAATAAATGACTTTTAATGTTTGTTTTTTGGCTTTAGTATATTTATTTAGCTACACGCCTTATATATCTGCTATATATTGTGTCGCTGTATGTACTATATATTAATAATGAACTAATTTATCTAATGTGCTTTCTTTTGCCTCCTCTACCGTATACTGGATTCCTACACGGTGAGTTTTGAGTATATTATCACGCCAACTGCTTCTTCTGGGGTAGGCTGAGAGGGTTTATCGTTTCTAATAATAATAATAATTCACAACTATCACACAAAGCCATCTAGTCCCAAGCTAAGCAAAGCTTGTGTTATGGGTACTAGACAACTGATAAACATACTTATATATTTCTAAATACATACATATTATAGACAAATTACACCCAGACACAGAACAAATGATCGTGCTCATCACACAAACATTTGTCCTGGGTGGGAATCGAACCCACGACCTCTGGCATAGCAGTCAGGGTCACTAACCACTAGACCAACAGGCCAGTCCCAGTTCTATATTACTAGATAACGTAGATTTTGCATTAAATGACTTTTTAGCAAGACCGTGAAAGGATTATTAGGATATTCTAAAATCAGAAACTAATAATAAAATAATTTTTCTTTGTGCTGATTCTAATTTGAGACGTCTAATTTTCAAGTATGAATTTCTAATTATGAAATGTATTCTAACCACCGGTAGCCTATTCTAGATACCGCAAACAAGGCAAGTTATGCGTGCCACACGTCAGTACTTTTGCTATTAATTAGTGACCGACCGAAATTTCGGTTTCGGTTTCGGCCGGTTTCGGCCAAAATACCTAGTTTCGGCCTTAGTTTCGGTTTCGGCCAAAATATAGCCGAAACTTTCGGCCCCGCCGAAACTCAAGTGTTCCTGCATTTTCGTGCGTCGTTCGGTAAATTCGTAGCTAACATGTACTTGCTCGCCGGCGGGGCCCCGGCTCAGTTTGCCACCGTCCGTTTATTCGTGAGACGAGGTTATGTTTTTGAGTTTACTGCCAAGAATATCTAAGTCTTGTATATTCATGTCATATTAAAAAATATTTGTTACATACGTTAATGATTAAATACTTATCAATCGTCAAGGCGATTAGAATTAGGATTAGGCGGTATTCGAAACTTAACTAAGTAAACGGTTTCTTTTTTGAAATAATGCAATTTTTTTAGTCTAATGTCTCAGTTATTTCGTATTGCTAAATTAACATAGTGCGATTGTTGAGACTTCAAATCTAGTGAAACATTGGAAACAAACAAGGATTTTTTTATAATTTCGAATAGATTATGGACTCAGTAGAAGTTAAATAACATAGAAAAATAGCAATTCTTAAGATCGTCTATCTATCTATCCATAAATTTGTATTTCATTATTACCCAGAATTTGATCCTTAGTATTAACACTATCAAATGGTGTAATAATGCAGGTTGTGATTTTTGTTTTCAAAATTAGCGGGTTCGATTTTTGGCCACGATTATTGATTTTTCTAAAATCCAATGATACAGTTTTAGTTTTCGGAAAAATCGGTCTCGAGACTCTATGAACAACGTTTTTCGATATTTCTCATAGTTAAAAATATAGCCGTCCACGCCCAGTTAAAAAATTCGCCCTGTGTATTTGGCACTTTTTCTTGTGCCAACAAATGTAAAAAAAAAAACAGAAAAAAATCGAAATGTTAAAAGTTTTAAAAAGTTTCGGTTTCGGTTTCGGCCGAAACTGAGAGCAAGGCCGAAGGTTCGGTTTCGGTTTCGGCTGAAAAATCAGTTTCGGTCGGACACTACTATTAATTAAGTTCTTGTGCTGTCGTAGAACGTCTTCTATCAAATAAGTATTTATTCTCAAGTAGTTAAGTTCAAGTCTAAGCCACGGCCTTAGTGTCTAGTCGACAGTGAAGGGATCGAGAACGTAAATTATAATTATAATAATACGGAAGATGATGTGAACGTGGTAATTTAATGTTAACTTGGTTAAGTTCCTCTAAAGGTGAACTGTAATTTGTTCTTTAAGAAAATAAATGTTTTTAAAACGAAATTAATATAAAGGCACTTACGTGTAGCGCATAGAGGTTCCTTGTTGTGGAATCTAGATGAGTTCATTTGTTTTGAAACTGACAAAGTCACTAACACCATTGTTATAACATAACATAAAGCGAGATAATTATTTTGTAAGTACGGTTCATCTGTAATGGCGCTTGTAATAGTGCCAAAATATCGGAAACTCGAAACAAATGAAAATACTCGGTATAAATCCCGTTTAAAGTTCTAAATGGAAGTTATCTGTAACTTTAACTCTATCCGTCTTACTAAAAGAAAGATAATCACCTGTTGAACATTTGTCTAAAAAAAAGTGTTAACGTCAAGGTCAAAACGACATTTTACTTTGATATATGGGTCGTTTTGCAGTTACACTTCAAGCGTTCAACAGATGTTTATATTTTTTGGTAAGACAGTATGAGTCTACTTAACTAGACGCATTATAGTTAGAATCATTCATCTTGAGATTACATATTTAAGAACAATGAAACATCAGGGGGTATCGCTTGCTGCAAATAACAAAGCTTTTAACTTAGTATTCCATACTAATTGTCTTGTTAAACATTGTGTAGGTCTGGGCGGGGCGTGGCCATCACTTCACGCGTACAAAAAACACAACCCAGCGCCAAAAGATGATGACGAGGAGCAGAATATATTCGAGGTGAGTGCATCACGCTTGTTGAGTTGTTGTGGGGTAGGCAGAACTGCCACTTCGCTCGTAGAACTGACAACCGATGGGGAAGATAAGTTCTCGTGTGGCGACCACGGACCGGAAGACGCAGCGTAGGCAGGCCTCCCACTAGGTGGACCGACGACATCGTGAGGATCGCGGGCAGCCGATGGATGCAAGTGGAGGATTGTCGTTCAGCGTGGTGGTCTAAGGGAGAGGTCTATGTTCAGCAGTGGACGTCTTCCGGCTGATGATGATGATGGGCAGAACTGTACCTGCAAAGTGCATATATACGATGTGATGAAAACCACAGGATCTCGCTAGATGCAAGCTGCTTCGAACCGGTCCTACTGGAAATCTATGGGAGCGGCCTATGTTCAGCAGTGGACGTCCTTTTTACGTGGTGAAGTCATCAAATGAGTCCTTCTATTCAGGGCGGGAAGGACTGTCAGATTTATACTGACTAAAATCCACCGTGTCCTTATATAGCCCTTTCCGTTATTCGTATTCGTTAGTCTCGTGACCCCGGCAGGCTTTGGTCCTCACAGGGGGCCACGTCATTTTGCTGTCTCATTGAGGCGCGCGTGGAACACAACGCGCCGTCAACCCGGGCATGGTTCATGATCGGTCAGCGAGTCGCCCATTTCACACCGCTCGCAAACTTTTATAATGGGACAAAACCACCACACTATTCCCAAACCACTGCAACTCCTGAGAGCCAGAATCAACAGTGGCAACCACCAGAAAAGCGCCGAGACAGTGAAGCTCGACGTGTCCCGGAGAATGAATTTACCTGTCTTGGATCCTGCAACGAAATTACATAATCAGAAAAGAATAGTGGAGGAGTAGGAAAAATATGTTTCCACTTCCCTCCATGCAAGCAGGAGACAAAACAAAACAAAGCCAATAGGCACAAAGGGACATTACAACTGGGGGAAGCTCAGTTGCCTAGCACCATGGGTTAAAATGACTATTAATATTAATGGGTCCTAAATTGTGAGCTGTTATATTTGATTCCAATAGGTATGGCAAAAACGCTTGAACGCACGGAAGTTTGTTCGAGTTTCTACAAGGTCCGTATAATAAATGACTCTAGATGTAGTCTGTACCAGGGACCGAAACCGGTATGATCAATACGGGTATTTTTTCGGTAACAACCTTTTTTTCTTTTACAGGTAATTTTAAAGATTACCTTTATTATTAAAAGTGAATACATAACCAGTATTAATACCGGTTACTGAAATAAAAATTACCCCTATCTTGCACACTTCACACGTGCCGTCGGCAATAGTCACAGGGCGCGCATCGCATGTGTGTGTGACAAAGAGTCGTTATCTTTAGTTAACCTGAATAGAGGTAACATTTTTCTTCGGTCTGGTTACCCAGATAGCGGTTACCTAAGTCTGAAAAATAACCAAAATTCTTCAATACCGGTACCGTAATTTATAAAGGTTTTCGGTCCCTGGCCTGTACAGTATCCAACATAATATTGTGTTCGTTTTGCCAAAGACTACACTCCCGAAGAATATGATGTAGTCGCCTGCATGCCCAACATCAACATACTAACATGTTTTTGTTTGTTTCAGTGTCTAAACCTCCCGTCGGAGTCCCGCTCTAGCTCCGAGAACTCGACGGCGAGCCGCGCTCGTCGCCGGCCGGCGGACGACATCACACAGACGCCCATACTGTCCGCTATCACGCTGCCCAGGCACCCGCTATCAGGTATCATCATACTGCTATCAGAGTATCGTAATAACCTATGGCAACAGATAGTGTCATTTAAAATGGAGATCATAAAACATTTACCCTCATAATCATTGTCATTGCTCTATTAGAAATGGAATAATAAAAGCTCTTTTTTTTCTATTCTTTATTTTTTTTGTAAAACTTAATATTATTGTATTCACAATATAATTACGTTTAGTATAGGCAATGACTAGAGACTGGATTATATGCAACTTTAAATTTTCAAAATCTGCAACATAAATGCCTGAAATAATATGTAACAAGAACACTAAAATATCATAAAACTTACAAAAAAACTGCTATTGTAATAATACTTCATCATATCATTTTAATTTTTTTTCCTTATTTGAAAAAAATAAATGCACTTTTACAATTTTCGTCCACTACGATCGATAAGTTGTAATTTTGTTCTTAACAGTCTGTAATAGCATTTAGTCTAGGCTCGCGGTTAGCCTATCCACTCTCATATACGTGGATGTTGGTATCAGATTCGCATGTAACTCCCACATAAAATATGTAGGTATAGCTTGGCCAGAACGGATTGAAACGGAACTAGTCTTTTTGTTTCGTTTTAAAATCTTCGATATTTGATGTAAACAAAGACCACAGTATTGTGCCATAAAACTAACGTAATAAGTGAAAAAAAAGATCATTCAAAGTGCTGGTAGCGCGAAGACAGTGGCGACTTCCGGTTTTCTACATTTTTATGTCAAGCTGTAACTCATGAATGTAATATTTAATTTCCAGACTCGTTGAAGCAGTACGAGGCTCAGTACGACGACAAGCTCCACGTGGACGACTCCGATCCTGATCGGTGTCCCTACGTCCATCTGTCTGCTGTAAGTTTCATTGTCTTAATACAAAAAATAATCCCACGTGAGGATAAAATCGGGATAAAAACTATCCTGCGTTAATCTTGGTTAACTTATAAAACTATCCTGTATACCGAATTGGAATGGGCATCTACAGTACTTTCACAGTTTGTATGTCTTGTGACTGGGACTGTAGCACCGTAACTATTTTTTAAGCTATTTTATTTTAATTTTGTCTTTTGACAATTCATAAGTGCCTACAGTAACTGGCCTACTTGAAATAAACGATTTGATTTTGATTGAATTACTTCCCAACCCGTTTGTAGTTTGTAGCAACAAACATCCCTCCTTAAAATTGCATTTAAAAGGCTGGAATCCATGCAGCAAATAATACATTATCTTGTAAAACCCGGTTCATTGAAGAAAGGAATCTTAAATGGCAACGCTTATCGTATTCTCTCGCTCGCACACTAGTGCCGTCTATACTTCCGCGCGAAGCGTAAACAGAAAAAAATTTAGTCTTGATGTCTTGACGCGCTCAGTGATCTTTTTGAAGAATATTTATATAGTTTTCTGTTATTTTTCCGTTGTTACCTGTTGATTATTGTTGTTTTAATTTTGTTTTATTGTTAGGTTAAGTTTGAGAAATTATTGTGACCCAGTCTTGTTTTTATTATTTTTAATTTGAAATCTTATATGCTGACTGTACTATCTGTCAACGCGAGTACAAGCCGCCATTTTAGAATCCTTTCTTCAATGCACCGGCTTATTATATATATTATATTATATATTTTCTATTTGAAGTGCTTTGGCCTATTCTGTCATAAAGACATTCTGTCTGTAACTAGCCTACTTGAAATAAATGATTTGATTGATATGATTATGACTGGATGTTGATCTAACATATCCTCTGTAAATGTTCCAGGTGCACGAGTACACATATCCGTCAGTGGGCGCGGGTGGAGTGATCAGCTCAGAGAAGTCCTCGCCCAACACCAAGCCACCGCTGCTCAAACGAGACTCCGGTGAGGACTCTACTGGTATTTTTGAAGTGAAAATCCAACATCATCATCATCAGCCTATAATGTTCCCACTGCTGGAACACAGGCCTCTTCTCTGTGAGAGGGAGTGGGACATAATCCACCACGCAGGCTCAGTGCGTGTTGGTAGATGTCGCATTTCTTCGAATTGTTGGTTTTAGGATATGCCGGTTTCCTGACGATGTTTTCCTTCATCGTTTTGAGAGCAGTGGTGATGAAATAAATAACGCAGACTAATGCGCCTGGCGGGGTTAGAACCCACGACTTACAAGTCGTAAGACGAGACCGATACCGAAACCAAAAATTCGAAGACATGACGTGACATCTATCTAACCCGCACTGGTCCCGCATCCGATTATGGCAAACTCCTTCTCACAAAGAGGAGGCTTGTCCCAGCAGTGGTAACATTATAGGCTGATAATGATGATACTCGTACATAACTCTTGCCTAAATCTGTCTTTTTAGTCGAGAAGTCATTTTGTTTTTTACAACTTGTTACCAACGTAATTTTTTTTGTAATATAAACTTTTGGTATTGTTATATCGAAATAGTTAATAGTTTTTTGTTGTAAATGTTCCAGGGTCGATAAAGAAGGGTGGGTACAGTGGTCCTCCGCCGTTGCCGGACAAGAAGCCGACTGAGACCTTTCAGGCGAGGATCAAATGCAGGTGTGTTATATCATCTTATAGTCATCATCATCATCATCAGCCGGAAGACGTCCACTGCTGAACATAGGCCTCCCCCTTAGACCGCCACGCAGAACGACAATTCGAAACTTGCATCCATGATCTTACAGTACAGGAGTTTTTTCCATTAAATAACTGTGGAATGGGGTTGGCAACGCAAAGATATTGTAGATTGCGCCACCATATAGTAGTCCTAATCCGACCAATGACGGTGCTTGGAACAAGCTATACTAGCGCCATTAGTTCCCCAGTTGCCATCCTCATTGTGGTAATAATTTGATAAGAAGTGGAAATAAACTCGAAACTGTTAAAAACTTTTTGGGTAAATTAAATGAACACTATTGGCTTCGTTCAATCGTCCACTTTTAATTAATTTAACTATTACGTTAGGTCGTAATTAAAAATCTTCTGAAATTCATAAGCTTCGACGTGTTAAAGATATCTTATATATAACAAACCAGTTCTTCTGCATGGTAAGCTTTGCTGGGTTTGATTCTCGCACTGAACAAATATTTTTAAAGGTACAAGCAGTTTTTCTGGGATGTTTTTGTATGTGCTTTACTATGTTTTTGTACTCGCCTTGAGAAATTCCTTTGACGTGGCTTTGTTTTAAATCTTCAATATTGCAGTTATACTTGCGTTAACAATTACGAATTTTAAGTAAACCACGTTATAATAATGTTCCAGACATTGTCACGAGTGGTACTTGGAGAGCGCCAACCGCGCGGGCGCGTGCGAGTTCGCTCCCGACTGCTTCCGCTCCTGCATCGACTGCGTGTCTTGTATCAAGTGTGCTCAGGTAATACATTACCTAGCATTACGTCTGTAATCCCTGAAAGGCTAGGCAGTAGCTTACTGTAATAGTAGTTGAGAGTCAAGATGGCGGGTGTATTTACATTTTTGATATAATTTTGTTCTGATGAAGGTACTATTTTTTTAAACCCAGGTACTAAATAGTACAGTTTTGGTACAGTTTTTTGATACCTATGAGGATTTGATTCGTTGAGGTACACCCGCCATCTTGACTCTCACAATAGTAGATTCAGTTTTGTAATAGGGGCGAACATATTGCCCTCAACGTTTAACACAAACACAGATCCCGATACTAAAGAATTTGCTTTATTTGGCTTTTATCAACATTATTGTCCAATTGGGGCAGGCTTTCAGTCTAAATATACATTTTCAGTCTGAATATTTAACCGACACAACCCACTATAGTTTCCGCCAGATGACGTGTGGAATAAAATACGTTGACCCCAGTGTACCAATATATTGCAATATGTCAAAACCATTCGAAAAAATGTAAAGAAAATGTCGTAGAACGACCAAAAGCAACGTATCGTGGTAAGAGACGATCTTGACCTTATGTTTTATTTTGAAATTCGAACGATGGTGTTATGAAATTTGAACGATGCATTATTAGGATCAATGAACTTTATTCCAGACTTATTTGGCGGGGACTATAAAGCCGGAAACACATTATTAACACCCGACGCCACCCGATGAAACGTGATGCGTGTTGGTTCATATCAAATGTATTGTTTTCTATGACCAGAATCACACTATGAACACCCGACGCGACGACACGCGCTCACTGAACTTCGGGTGTCGACACGTTGCGTCGCGTGGCGTGTTAAATAATGTGTTTCCGGCTTAATTAGTTAGCACTGTATCTTTTGGTAAGACAGATAGGCAGAATTTCAAGCTACTGAGTTTGATTTTGGTCAGTCATATGGCTTGCGCGAAAGAATCACACTATGAACACCCGACGCGACGACACGCGCTCACTGAACTTCGGGTGTCGACACGTTGCGTCGCGTGGCGTGTTAAATAATGTGTTTCCGGCTTAATTAGTTAGCACTGTATCTTTTGGTAAGACAGATAGGCAGAATTTCAAGCTACTGAGTTTGATTTTGGTCAGTCATATGGCTTGCGCGAAAGAAATTCCCTACACGATAAACACTTACATAATTTAATAACTACAAAAAAACAGTATCTACTTCTTAATATTAATAATTCTTGTTCTTTTTAAAACAAAACTAAGACATTCTCTCCACATCCCCAGTGTATGTTGTACCACTGCATGTCGGACGCGGAGGGTGACTTCGCGCTCCACCCGTGTGCCTGCGCGCCGCCCGACGAGGCCTGTGCCAAGCGGTATGTAGCTCACAACACTGTCCCACTGCTGGGAAAGGTCTCCCAACATATAGCGAAGGCCTCATGCTTTTGTTGATCACCATGTGAAGACGGTTTGGCGATCATAGATTTATTTTGAAGTTCCAGTTTCTTCTTAGATGTTGTCTTTCAGGATTGTATATTATACAATGTGTAACGACAAAAGCGCAAAGCCCATGTGTTACTGAAAAATTATTGTTCTTTGACTTCTTGACTTGGAAATTCGTAAAAAAAATACTGGTTTTTCAAACAGATGTCCCCGACCAATTTCTCATTTTGCATGAAATACCAATTTTTTTTTTGCGAATTTCCAAAAGTCTTAGAACAATAATGGTTCAGTAACATGGACTGGATACCCGACGAGAGGTTTTGCACTTTTCGCGTTACACGTTGTATTCATAATCTCAGAAAGTACATAGGCATTGAAAAAAAAGATAACATTGACACTCGTCTAGATCCTCGTTTATATGGGGCAAAGTGTTCAACAAACAATTATTTCGATAAGCTTTTGAGAGTGAATGCACGTATTTCGTAAACTTTGAGTTACATGTCAGTTTGGTCAAAAACGAAACTATTCATTAAAACAACAGATTTTGAGACTGATAATTCTTCTCAATTTCCAAATCTGTTTCACGTTAGTTGTTTTTGTTTATGACATTTTTTTCACACAAGCCGAAATACCTCAGTTTTCACTTACAACAACTTTTTTTACATAATTATGAGTTCTGGAAAGTCTCTCTCATCATCATCATTATCTCAGCCGTAGGACGTCCACTGCTGAACATAAGCCTCCCCTTTAGATCTCCACATATACCGGTTGGAAGCGACCTGCATCCAGCGTCTTCCGGCGACCTTTATAAGGTCGTCTGTCCACCTTGCTGGTGGACGTCCTACGCTGCGCTTGCTAGTCCGTGGTCTCCACTCTAGCACTTTTCGACCCCATCGGCCATCTGCTCTGCGAGCAATATGGCCTGCCCATTGCCACTTCAGCTTGGTAATCCGGTAGGCTATATCGGTGACTTTAGTTCGTCTATGGATCTTCTCATTTCGGATTCGATCACGTAGAGAAAAGTCTCTCTATCTTCTCAAAATCTACAAGTCTCTTTACTGTTACTCTACTAATGTCCTCCTCCTCAGCTGGATGGGTGTGAGTCTCCTGTCCCTGTTGGTCCCGTGTCTGTGGTGCTACCCACTGCTGCGGGGACTGCACCGAGCGGCCAGACTCGCGCACCACGCGGGCGGCATGCACGCGCCCGCGCCAGCATAGCGGGAGCCCTGACGACGGCCGGACACGACCGGACTGGGGGTCTAGCTTAGCGGACGACCAGCGGAAGGAGACCCCCGGCCTGGTCGGTGACTGCCGCTGAGAGGTCCCGTCATAGTGGAGTGGAGGGTAGGGTCAACGCACGCGTGGATATCGGGTCCATCTGAAGTGTACTGCTTGTCTGATAAGGAGGAGACGGAAATATGGCAACATTTTGTGAAGGATATGTACTTGTGGTGTAGTATAGTCATCTAAAAGACTAAGGTCTAAAATATAGAAATATAAAGATCCATTTGATTTGTACTTTTATGGTCATCAACTACAGAAATTTTGATCGGAAAAGAAGAGTTATGAATGCAGTCTTTTATGAGGCTCAATACTGAGGAATATGTTATTTTCTGGTGATTATCAGTAATATAAAGGAAAACAGTCAAGAAAGAATTATCACATCGATAAAAATGTAATGAAAAATCGAAAATATTCACCATAGAAAGAAAGTTTTAGAATGTATAAAAAACACAGCCAACCCTTTTCATTTCATTTAAAAAGGGTAAAATGAAAACAAAACTACCCACAAGTGCATATAAAAGTGCGAACTACCCTCAAAGAGCGAAAAATTCCAAAGTGAGTTTGCAGGCATGTCTGATCTCAAGGCGCATTATGAAAGCGGATAACTCTGCTCACCGCTTCAAAACAAAGGACTTGAAGGTTTGGATTTCACCTAAAGATAGATGGAAAGATAAGTTGAAGATCGGAAAGAAAAAAGAAAGAAATATTGGTGGGTAGTCATGTGGATTTAATATAAACTGGACTTGAGACCAAGAAACAACTTGGCTAAAAGATGAGTAAAAGAAAAGTTGAGATTGTGTTATTTACAATAAGATTTTGTCTCAAAAATCCACAAAGATGACTTTGCCAAGAAAGAAATTTGAAAGAAACGAGTTATAAAAGAAGAGAGACGGAACTATCACGAGATAAATGCATCAGATCTATGAACATAAATAAGTTAGAAATAAAAACATCGAACCGATCAAACAAAAACTGTTAACAGAAAACGTGTTCCGCGTTCGATAAATCAGCAAATAAAAATAGATATTTGAAATAGTGAAAAACCATTCTGTAATTTGAAGGTAAAACTCCATAAAATTACACAAAATGTCGTGGTATTTTGATAGAAAGAGCCATTTTGGCCACTAGCTTCATCAATAAGCAATAAGTGTTATTAATATACATGCACAAAAAAAGCATAAAATCAAACTAAGCAATTCATTTCCGATAGATATACGTATTTTTAGATCTGACAACCCGAAGCTAACACCTATATAGTATTAATTACTTTTTTTTTATAAGGCAAGGAATGTGGTGTACTAAAGCCAGTTGAGGCCAGTGTTGCGAGACATTTTTTCATGATAGCAACACTGAGAAGTAACGGTGAAGTGACAATGTTGATGTGGTTACCACATGGATAATTTTTTGGTGTGGCAACGTTTTTTCTTTCGCTTTTTTATACCAAGTGTCAAAGTTATAGTGTTGCTGTGTACGGTGTTGCCACTGTAAAACTTATTCGGTGTTTTAGCAAAGTATCGCATCGAATTGTGCTCATCAATTCGTCATGGTCTTTGATGTGGAAAACGTAGTGTTGGGCCACATTTAGCTTTATAATTTTAATTTCTAACGCCCAGCACTTTTGTGTAAAATGTTATAATTATTGTGCCATAATTACGTATGTTTTCAAAATGATCTTATGTCCTTTTTTTTTACAATTTCTGTCTTCCATGAATTAGCATTGATTTTTAAAATTGTTATTTAAAAAATGTTGTATTTGTTGTCGCGATGAGTTGTGTCGAGAATATAATGCTATTTTTATTCATTGGTGTAATCATAACAAAGTATATGATATACAAAATGTTAACATATCCCATTCATTGTTATATATTAAACATTTTAAAAGCTTCTTTACTTGTCTAGCCTAAGTTTAAATAACACAAAAATCGTTAGTTTCGGTTCAATTTTAAAATATTTGGTATTTTAAAATTTTATTTATAAATTTTCATTCTTTCTTGGAAAATTATTTAAATTTAGGCTAGATTCTTTTAAATATTTGTACTATAGATTATGCATTCTTTTTAATTAGAATTATTTGAAAATACGGGTAGTATTGTTACCTAGACAGCAACATTTTTTTTTCAAAGTTGTAATTTTTTCTATTATTATTATCTAAAAATTAATGTGTATTGTAAATTTTAATATTCGTAATGTCATTGAAACAAAACGTCATATATTTATTATTAGTGTTAAAATATAGTTGACATTAATCTGGTTGGAATTAAATATAATATCAATGTTTCAAATAATTATGTACGTTTACAATATAGTTTTAAGTAAAAAAAAGTTTTTATAAATTCACACAAACACATGT
Source organism: Agrotis segetum (assembly GCA_036375495.1). Classification (NCBI taxonomy): domain Eukaryota; kingdom Metazoa; phylum Arthropoda; class Insecta; order Lepidoptera; family Noctuidae; genus Agrotis; species Agrotis segetum. Next base: position 403,564 of record JAQSVV010000108.1, read on the forward strand.
TTTTCACCGTAAAAAGATAATGTTGACTAGTCTATGGATCAGTATTTTTTCCAAAATCATTCACATTATATTTTCTTTTAATGTTAAATTCGAAAAAAGAAAATGACCAAAATGTTTTTGTATATTTATAAATAAGAAAATATTCGCGAAAATGGTTCTGGTTATCTGTTTATGAGGTGTTACACTCAAACTCAAATTCAAAATCATTTATAAATGCAATATAATTTAAAAAGTAATAAAATATAAAATCTTGAAAGTTTTTATAAGACAAGAGGGCTCACTTATAAAAATTACAAAAGATTTTATATTTCGATTTGCGTTTGCGATTATTTGATCGCAACCGCGATTGCGACAGGATCAAATTTTTTAAAAACTAAATATTTGAACGCAGGTTTAAAAAAATGCTGGTAAAATTCAGTGTTCGACCTCTATTCAGCAAACGCCTCAACCTTTTTCGTAAAAATTTGTTACTCCGTACTAAAGAGCAAAAAATTTAATATTGTATCAAAATAAGTAAATGTATTCAATGTTTAATTATAATTAAAAAAAAATGTATTTTAACTGTTTTTTAACGTAAATAAAACATCAAATGAGTTTGATACAAATCGATCCCACTAATTAGTTATATGAAGAGACTTTAAAATATTTACTGTAGTAAATTTAAGAATAATTAAAGAAAAGTATCAGTGTTTAGTGTCTCTAAGCGTATTGGTATCAAATTTGATTAAAAACCAAAGTTATGTGTAAAAGAAGGCATGTGCTTATGCACAGCCTGAAATGGTTGTTTAAAAATGAGATAAATGTATTGAAAAATATGGAATAAATACCTAATCGTACATACGTGTGTTGTATTATTTAAAAAACCTTTTGAAGCCCACTTACACCAATATGGAAGCAGCGAATTATTGTAACCACAAAAACACTACTACTATTAAAAATAATATATTTATTTATCCTCAATTAATATTTACAAAAATAAACTTTGTTAGAGTGTGAAAGGGAATCAGTTCCTTGAAAACCTCGATCTCTATTCGAAGTCAACTGGTTGGATGAAAATTAATTATATATAAAATTAAAATGTAAACATTCCCTTGATACGCAAATAAAATTAGTTAGCCATGAATTGAACAATTTGTAGCGCAATAGAACCTTTTATAGTCGAAGTAAATTAAATTAATCCTAACTATTAACAAATTTAAAATAAATAATAGTGTATAATACAAGAAATTAAATAAAAATATATGTAGCAAGGCAATAGGCGTTTCAATGTTACCAAGTAAAAGGATTGTTACTTAAAAAAAATATGTGGGAATGTTTGCATAAATAAACTGGCAAAATAATCACGGGATCGATATTTATAAGTGTGTTAATAAATTATTGATCGGATAAAAACTGAATACTTTACAAATCCCATTTCAAATCAGCTGAAACAGAACGCGACAGTAAATGAAACCAAGATGGCGGTGACAGTCAAAGTTTCCCGCGCTCCACTTGACACTTCGTTGAGTCGTTCGAAAATCTGCGCCTGTGAGATGTTGTAAGGTTCAGGTTCCGTTTCTACGAGTATCGGAGTTATTTCTGAGTAGTCTGCCGTTGAGGGTCGTGTTCTACCCGCTGAAAAATGAGGGAAATTATTATTGTCCATTAGTTGGCACATTATAATCATCGATGTTCCCACAGCTGGGAAACAGCTTTTTCTGTAAGAGCCACCAAGCGGGTCCAGTGCGGGTTGGTTGATGTTACCTTTTTTTAAATAGTTGGTTTCAGGACAAGCCGGTTTCTAAACGCTATAAATTACAAATTAATGCACTTGTCTTGAGTTCGGACCCCCCACCGTTAACTTGTAATTTCGGGCCATCATTGGTCTTTTTATTCAATGCTGGGACACCACGCAACCTTTGTGAGGGACTAGGCCATTACCCATCATGTCGCAGTTTTAAATAAGTGAGGATATAATATGACTTTTAATTTAATTAATTTTTCGGCATTGCCCGAGATCTCACATTAAAAAAAAAATAAAGAAATCTATAGTACACTAAAACAAAAAAATCATACCTCCTGGCTCTGTGGCAAAGTGTAGAATCGAAGATGGTTTGCTCCAACCAAATCTGTAAACAAAAACAACAACAAAGTTTCGTGTAAAAAGTAAGTTCTTCAGGAAATACACAATGACGAAGTAAAACAGTGCTATACCTACCTATTTCTTGAAGTAACAATGGCTTCATAAACAGTGGATGGCGTAAGACCTCGCACTGTATAAATTGCACTGTGGATCGGTCCTGAAAAGAAAAAGAAAACGAATAATGTAAGGAAGCTAGGTTTTGGTGGATTTGACGTGGCGAAGATATTTTCCTCTAAATCCTGTCTTAACTTCTGGCACTTTCAGAAAAGGCTCAAAAATGTATGGAGTCTTAACGATCTCCCTTGCGCTTATTGTTGACACTCTGGAATATAACTCCGACAAATTTTCGATTCACCGACACAACGATTCATTCCTGGACGGTTCGACGACAAAAACTTTCACCGCAGAACGATTCGACGACAAAGACATGGTTTGACCGTTTGACATTTTATTAATAGTAACTAAATCTGACATCAGGGGCACCCCGAAGTTCGGTTAGTAGGTTCCTTTAAACCCTGAACACAGAAATAGAAGCCCGGACCAGGGGGGCTTTTTTTTTTTTTTTAGCGTGGTAAAATCATCAAATGAGTCCTCCAACCCCGGGCAGGGGAATTATTCCCATTGGATCCCACTTTTGAATCCCACTTGAATATTTTTCCCGTAGGATCCCACAAAAAATTAAAATGTATTCCCGTTGAATCCCACAACAAAAGAAAAACGTTTTATTCCCGTTGAATCCCAAAAACTATTCCCGTTGGATCCCACATGCTTTAAAAAATCTGAATGCGAGTACTTTCAATCACAAAATTGCTATCATAAAACTAGCTTCTGCTTGCGGCTTCGTCCGCGTCGTGTTAGGCGTATGGCCTTATGGTCCAGTCTCCATCAGTTCTCTTGAGGAAAGCGTGAAACACGATACGCCATGACTCGGACCTGTCCTTGCTCCGAAGCGGCTGGAAAATGACTCGGACCACGGAGTGTTTTAAAGGGCTCATATCTTAGAGCGCAGCAGGCATTTAGAGGGATTCCCCCCCCCCCCCCCTGTCACGTGGCATCACAGCGCTATTCAAATGAACTTCGTTGACCCCGTTGAAAAACGTACCACCTTGAGCTTATGCTAGCCTAGTACTTTGGCAGGCCATTTAGAGTTGCCTTACCCCCGCGCTGCATGTCACGTGGCACCAGACTGCAAAACATACCTTGATCTTATACTAGCCTAGTACTTTTGCTGGTTAGTGACATTCTATCAGTTTTTAAGTAAAGACTGAAACAAATTCTCAGAATGTGTCTCTGCCATCTTTCTACACACACTGGTGACCGGTCTATGGAAAGCCTATGGTGGCCGGATCTTGTGTAACTTTTTTTATGTAAAATTCATAAATTAGTTACTCAGAATACATCAGTAAAATAACGGTAACAGTTTTCTTCTGATATGTACTCATGTTGTCAAAAAGTGGGATTCAACGGGAATTAAAAATGGGATCCATCGGGAATACCTAAAAAATGGGATCCAAAAGTGGGATTCAACGGGAATAATTCGGGCAGGGCGGGAGGGACTGTCAGACTTCTACTGACTAAAATTCACGGTGTCCTTCGTAGCCTGTTACGTTCCGGGGTTACGGTAAGGATCCAGATCCCAAGGCAGCAATCCGGCAAGCAGGTTGGCCGATTCGCCCAGCGGGGCTTCGTCTAAATGGCTTTAATTATACAAAATTTAATGAAACACAATACTCATGACTTAATCGTTCTGTCGGCGAACCATTCGTCGACGAAAGGTTGTATCGTCGAACCGTCCAGGAATGAATCGTGTCGGCGAATCGTTAAGCGGAGAATCGTTTTTCGGAGTTATGTTTCAGAATCTATAGTTGACGATCGTTTCTCTACCAAATTCTCTCTCTCTTCGCAACCCAAGATAACTATCTAATGGGGCTGGCAACTGGGGAACTAATGGCGCTAGTATAGCTTGCACCAAGCATCGTCATTGGTTCAAATCTTAGAGTTACTTCAAAATAGCACTACGTCATTGGTCGGATTAGGTCTAAGCAGTGTTGGCGCCATCTACAATTAGCTTTGACTTGCCTTCCCCATTGGAACATACCATCACTGGAATCTCCGGGCACCACGATCTTCGCCCACTGATTGGCAGGAGCTTCTGTGGTGAAGGCATCAGGTTCTGGAGACACCAGACGACCGTAGTAAGGACGCAGCCATAGATTGTACTCTGAAAAACCAAAAATATGTAAATTTTTTACACGACTTCCCAAAGATGGAGTGCTATGTTTTTTAATTTGAGTTCGGGATGCTCTTGACCCTAGGGCCCTATCGCACATGACGCAACCGATGTAACCGGTTTGAAACGGTTGCGTACTTGCGTCATGTGCGCTTACTCTTATGAGTCTATGGCAGAAACTCAAATGCAACTCTAAAGTAACTAGAAGTTGCAGTTTCGTTGCAGTTGCGTTTCACCGTGTATATTAGGGCGCTAGTCAAAAGTGACAGAGATTTTTATGATGGAGTGATCTTACGCAGCCTATTCGCTATAACTTCAATGAAAAGATTTGGGTTGTATTCCTAAGTTGTTGTTATTATAGGTACATGTATATGGCCCACGCTTAGATTATACGTCACATTAAAATGTGTCGTGATCAGCAAAAAGTTTCTTACCAATAATAGTGGAATAGGAATCCACTTCCCAAATTAGTGTGAAGCTGGTGGCAGTAGGTTTGTTTAGAGCTGCATCCACCTTGAACGATGCTGCGTTTGGAACACCTGGAAATTAAGTTACAAGTGATGCTTTCAAGAACATCAAATAAGTTAATGTGACGCCAATTTTTTTTTAGGCCAATAAATGTGAAGAAAAAATCTTCATAACCTACTTGGGTGGAGTGGAAAAGACTGCCTCGTACTGACTAAAAACCACCCAGGCCGCGGTGCGTGCTTAAAAGTGCGTCCCGCGGCTTCGATATAATGATCCTTGATCAGACGGCGAACTACTACCTACCTGCAGTAGCCAGAAATCACCTGGCAATATTCGACGCCCTGAGCGTCTACCACAGATTTTCTGCTTGCCCAAAAAATTTGAAAGTCTTTTTGCCAAACAAAAATTTCCAAACAACTCTTTAATACCTCCTGGCCAACCAATTTCAAGTTGGTCCATCATCTAGGCTTCTTTGGCCAACATTAAAACACTCCCAATAACACCTAAAGCTTTCAAGATATACACTCACCAGTCTCATCATCAGCCTATTAATGTTCCCACTGCTGGGACACAGGCCTCCTCTCTGTGAGAGGGGGTGGGCCATAATACACCACGAGGGCCCAGTGCGGATTGGTATTAAACTCACCAGTAAGTTTGAACATCAAGTCTGCCATGCCCAGTTTGTTCTCCGCCCTGAACGTGTAGTTCCCAAGATCTGATTTCCGAACGTTTCTGAAGATCAGTTGGTGCACATTGTCTTGAACCATTAGCACTATCCTGGAAATAAAATATGAAACATTATCATCATATGCTTGCCTTTTTCCCATGAGAACTCGAGATCGGCTTCCACCCAGTCAAACTGGATTGCAGCTGAGTATCAGTATTTTTCATGGAGCGACTGCCTATCAGACCTCCATAACCCAGCAAGCAGTATTACCCAGAGGTATCGCATTACCCAGAAAAGCATACCTCTTCATAAGACTGGTTTTGAGACATTTTCAAGCTTCTGAATATCAAAGATCTACAAATGACAACCGGGACCAACGGCTTTAGGTGCTTTCCGAGACACGGAGGAAACTCGGCATACTCTTACGGTCAGTTGGATATAATTATGCACAGGTCTTACGACTGAAGCCGCGCTTGCCGCGGTAGGTCTGTGGATGGGTGACCATCTATCATAGCGTCGAGTTTCCTCCGTGCCTCGGAAAGCACGTAAAGCTGTTGGTCCCGGCTGTCATTTGTATCTTTGACAGTCGAGTCGATACTGTTAGTCAGAATCGTATAAGTATGACAACCAGTCTTACCATGGGGTATCGTATTGCCCAGTTACTGGGTTGTGGAGTTCCGACAGACTGTCGCTCCATGTATACGTATAATATCGATATTTAGCTGCATCTGGTTAGACTGGAAGCCGACCCCAATATAGTTGGGAAAGGCTAGGCAGATGATGAGCCATACTAGTGGAGTTCGTCTCCACTTTCCCTTCCGCAGCTTCCTTGAATTCACCATATTAACAGTTCCGCAGAGGACAACATATTGCATCTCAAGACTCTACCTGCGCTGCCAACCATGGATGTAACTATATTTGATAGCGACACAGTTCCCGGTCTCTCACTCTTCGTTCGTGACGCCCGTCAGTTCCCTATTTCTACCATACAGGTATACTTTCCACAGCTCACTTGGAGTTCTTACCTATCATCAGTCTTCACAGGCCTCCCGTCTCTGTACCACGCGGTCCTGGCGGGTGGCACGGCGAACTCCAGGGTCGCGGCCAGTGCAGCTCGAAGCCCTACTGCTGTGTGCACGTATGTGCGTGTAGATGTTACTACTGGCGCGTCTGGGGGAATAGGAGGCTTTGATAAAATATGAAACAATGATTTGGAAGCAGTGTTTAGGGTTGCTTGTTATCCTGGTTGTATACGAAGAAGTAGCCATACCAATCTTGATTAGTACACCTTTTGCACCATGGTCTGTGCTGCTCACGAAAATAATATATATCATCCGAAAAGAATTAAGCTTGGATGAAACTCTGGTGTAGGGAGTGATCTCCCTTCTGAAACTCAATGGAAACTGCAAAAGTGTCATCAGATCCTCAGCCAGTCCGTACACTCTAAAACTCTATAGAAAAGATGACAGACAGGCTTATTAGACTGAAACTACCCTGTTCCTTCAGTCGTTTTTCGTGTCTCAGGGCTGCGCTATATGGTTACCTCTAAAACAATCTCGCAAATATCGGCCCCCTTCATTGTGACAACAAGCTCCTGAGAGGCGCGGCACTGTCAAGTTATGGTCCTTCATCGAACAGTGAACCACCAATTAGGCCTGATAACCACCAAAGCGGAGAGGAGAGGAGATGTGTTTGATTATTCAAATACATCTACTCCTCTCCTCTCACTGCTTTGGTGGATACCGGGCCTTACTCGCGTCGACCGCAAGATCCGACCTGTATGAGTCAAAACGTACCTTGTATTACAACAGTGATGGAGGCTCTAGCAGGTTCTCCCACACCATTGTTGGCGACACACTCGTACACTCCTGCTAACAACCGGTGCTCCGCCCTGAATCTGATGCGGGAGCGATGCTCTAGTAACGCCATGGGTTCTCCCTGGAGAATACAAGTTTTTGGGCTAAGGATAACGTGTCGTGGGTCATTGCAGATTTGGTGACTGCAAGCTGTCTAACAAGGGATTGAGATTTTGCAAATATTTCGTCGCAAAATGTAATGCCTTTTTGTGGAAAGGAAAAATCGAGATTTATTTTTTTAGTAAAAAAGTTTTACCAACAGCTTATTCTGTCTACATGTCGCACACCTAGCAGTATAATGGCACAATTGCAAAAAAAGCGAAATTGAGTTTTTGCGGCCTAAGTGTTTAAAAGTGCATAATTTATAAAGTGGTAAAACGACACGGTGATAGTTTTACTACTTGTCGAGAGAGGGCGTTTAGTGTCATTGTACTACTTGGTATGTTTTCCCCGCTTCCGAGTATAACAACGGCTTATTTGTCAGATGTGCCGAACTATGACATTTTATTAACTTAGTAAATAAGTAGAAATGGCACATTTGACATCGCCCATCGGCCTCTCTCAAGAAACAAACTTCATCTCCTGTGGTTTTTGCACTGAACAAGTATCTCTCTGAAATCGTACTGTTATCTGCCACTCAACCACCTAACCCAACAATACCAGATTGAAGTAGGTTATTGATGTGCAGCATGAAAATAGTTGCAGAGAGAACAGCCCCCTGAGGAACACGGAACGGCATCAATAGCCATGAGATCAGAGAAGCAGCCATGTAGCCGACCAGGAAGTCTGATATCCAGCTACAAAAGTCAACTGGCATGCCATAAGCAGGAAGCTTGCTGAGTAGAACAGCGTGCCAGACCCTATCAAATGCCTTCAAGATATCAAGCGAAGCCGCAAGTGCTTCATCGTGTTTCTCGATGATTTAGCCCCAGCCAGCAGTCCGTGACATACACAAGAAGATCACTAGTTGACCGTCTCTGACGAAAGCCAAATTGACGGTCACTGAGAAGATCATTGTCTTCGAGATAGGTCAGCAGCTTACTGTTCAGTACCCTTTCCATGCCTTGCAGAGAATGGAGGTAATGGCAATCAGACGGTTACGAGCAGGGTCTGCACTGTCACCCTTTTCTGGCACAGGTGCTACATTGACAGCATCCGGACCACGAGTAATGGGTTGTTCACTTACCATGCCCGGGTCGAAAGAGCTCTCATCATAATGACGGGGCATTCTTAGAGGGCCAAAGCCTGCCGAGGAATGGGGCTCTTAAAGGACACCGTGGAATTCAGTCAGTACAAGTCTGACAGTCCCTTCTACTCTGCCCTGGGAGGGACGACCCATTTTATGATTTTACAACGTTTAAAAAAAATATGGTGCATTCGCAAGATTCCAGGATTTTGGCACCATTTTTTTTATCAAGATAGAGGCTGAACAGGTATGTCAACACAGGAGACAGTTCAGTCACAGACTGCCTCAACACTCTTGCTGGTATGCAGGACCGCTGGCTTTGTTCACGTCTAGACTGACTCTTTTAATATAAACTGTGACTTCCGACACCGAAGAGTTACATCGAGGTATAGTCAGTGGTTGCTTGGAGGCTGGAGCCAGTGTGTCAGTTAGTAGACGTAAATTGCCTGCAAAGAGAAATGCAAATTTTGCTTTCTCACATGGGCCAGCGACAGCGATCCATCAGGTTTAAGCATTGGAGGCGAAGTGGGGCGACCGAAATTTGTTTCGACCGTTTTATTTTGGCAGGAACCAAAACTGTTTACTACCCGAAGGGTATATGTACTAGTTTTGCCCCAATACATCCGACGTGGTCATAACGAGCCCTACGCAAAACCTTCTTGCAGAACTTGGCCGCAGAATTAAATGCGCTTTTCCTCGTGCGAACTTACGTGCCTTAGCTTTTCGGTTACGGGCCTTGACTCATGCTTGGTAGGCAGATTCTCTTTACGGACCTCATTCCATTTTGCATTGTACCATATTTGAGATTTATGACCAAGCTGGATGTCCGAAAATGGAATGAAATACTCCATCCCCTGCCGAATCACGTTCGAAGGCACGTCAGCACAGCACGAGGTATACTACAGTTGATAATTATAATGTTCAAATAAGGGTTGTCCGTGGACAACATTTAGGGGTTGTACATAGACGAGGCTAGAAATTACAAGAGCTGAATTGGTTTAAACCAGAAAAGATACGTGATTTTACTTTATTTTAGTTTTGACATAGTTAAATGATGTCCATTTCTCAACGATGATGAGCCAAATATAGGTTATCATAATTTGTTATAGTTAAACTTTTTCAGGTATGTTAGTTTCATACATTTTCTAATAACTATTTGCCTTTATTTCTTGGTTTTCACATCCTGTATAATTATGGTTTTAGGGGCATAAATGTCATTTTTGGAAAATTTTAAAAGTATAACGGCACAATTGCATGACTCTTCTTCTTCTTTGACTGTTATGAAGTAATTCCTGGAGACCTGAAGTGGATTTTTTTTCCCTAAGTATCTATTAGGGTCTATACTAGTTGCCCAAACCATAAAATCCATGACAAAATGTAAAATAAACCCATAACTTCGTTTCAAACATTTGTAAAATCTTTAATCCTCATTTCTGTAAAATTAGAAAAATGTAATTGTGTCATTATACTGCTAGGTGTGCGATGTAATTGCAATAGAGGTTAAAGGGCTTCATACACAGCAGCTATTATATAAAGATGTACATTTTAGCACGATACATCTCATTACATCTTTCCTAATAGAGATTCGAAGATGTAAAAATATACATTATAGCTGCAGTGTGTGGTCTCCTGACGATTTATATGGAAAGATGTAATGAGATGTATCGTGCTATAATGTACATCTTTACATTATAGCTGCTGTGTGTGAAGCCCTAAATAATAGAGATGCTGTAGAAAGATAATGTCACCGTAAGACGCAAAAATTCAACCTTGTCGAGCATGACTGTTATTGCCTAGTTGGTAAGGTGTCGGTGTGAGAAATTGGAAGTCACATGTTCAAGTCCTGTGCGCAATCGAAATCGAATCGAAATTGTGCGCAATTTCCAAAATAAATTTCGGGATTTCCCATTGCGAAATCCTTTGTGTCCCCTTATTGAGCCTGGTAATAATGTCTTACACGTCTAACAACACGGCGTTAGCAATCTAAAAACTAAGAATCAAATTGGCACTTAATTTCAAGAAAAAACATTCTGGGATAGCAATAGGTAGGTAATTAATCCTAGGATAATCTATGAGTCCTCCATGAAATAAATAAATAATTTTGGGCACGCTAACATTTTCCATGCAGGCTTCTTGATTGCTTCGGCAATAAACAGGAGCAAATAAATATTAACTTACATTCTTTCTCCAGTCCACAATGGGAGGTGGTGTGCCGGTGGTCTCACATCCTATGTCCACGTAGTCTCCCTTACGAACTTCCAGGAAACCGTCCTCGGGTACCGTCTTGATCGTTGGCGAGTCTGCAATGAAAAACCAGCTGTTAGGAGTAAAGTATAGTGTCTATTGAGTTTCTTTGCAGTCGCCCACTATTTTGAAACTAATGTTTCAGCGATTTTATTTATTCCAGTTGAATGCCACTTCTGTAGAGGCTGTAAACAACTGACTTCTTGACAATTTAAAAATGTAGATCCTTTGAAATTAAAGAGTAGAAACGTTTTTAAAGGTAAACCAGCTGTTTCCCGGTTTTACCCGCTGCTCGGCATGATGTTATAAAACCCAAAGTCTGCCTCGATAAATAAACTACCAGTAGTTACTGAGACGTTCGTTGAACCAAACAAACTCTTCAACCATATAATATTAGTATAGTTTATGATTTAATTTCTTTACTTACACAAAACTTCTATGGAATGTGTCTGCCGGATCGGACCCCATGGCTCCGGCCTAATGATCTAAAAACAAAGAAAAAGCAATTAGCTTATAATTCTTACGTCGAAAATTTTAATCAAATTTACGCGTTTTGTGAAATACAGCAGTTATAATTTTACTAATTAATAGGAATTCGTGATCCCTAATATACCCATACCAAATAAAATATCAGTCTTTCTCAACATCATCAAAATTCCTTAGATTCCTTCTTTTATTTAGATTGATAAAATCATCAAATGAGTCTTCCCGCCTTGAGTGAAGCGAGAGGGACTGTCAGACACGTAGGTATACTGTCTAAAATCCACGTAGTTCCTTCAGCAGCTCTTTGCGTTCCGGCACAGAATATAATATAATAGTACCTAAAGTTCCGGGGTCACGGTTTCCCGTTTGGACAGTTCGGCGACCCCGGAATGGCCCCATTAGACCACACAGTCGAACGACAATCCCCCGCTTTATAACTATCGGTAACCCTGACAAATTCCTAATATTAATTTTAATTAGATTACAAAATATCTTCTAAATACCTACCCACCATTATTTCTCATCAACATTCCTCAAATACCCTCCACATAAATAAACTTAAACAGACATTTACTAATTACCATGGAGGGTAGTCAATTAATTACCCTTTAGCTGACTAAGTACCCGCCATTGATTGAACTAACTACCCACTTCCTTTTAGTAAGACGGGGTAACTGAATACTCGTTCTGAAACTGTAATGAAGTAAAAGAATATACGTTGAGATAATATACAGCTTGGCCAGAACGGATTGAAACGGAACTAATATTTTTGTTTCTGACAACGTTTTAAAATCTTTGTTATTTGATGTAAACAAAGAACGCGAAAGTTAGATTTATTATTGTGCCATAAAACTAACGTAATAAGTGAAAAAATTAAAATAAAATCATTCAAAGTGCTGGTAGCGCGAAGACAGTGGCGACTTCCGGTTTTCTACATTTTTATGTCAAGCTGTTGGTCATGTAAAGTATACTGCAGAATGGGGAAGGCAAGTCAAAGCTAATTGTAGATGTCGCCACCATAGACTAGTCCCAATCCGACCAATGACGTAATACTATTTTGAAACCTTTAAGATTTGAACTGATTTAAACCAATGACGATGTTTGGAACAAGCTATACCAGCGCAATTAGTTCCCCAGTTGCCATGCCCATTGAATTACCTTCTTCTGTTATGTAAATTACCGCCGTTTAGTATCAAATTCAGCCTGAACCCATTGCTGGGAAACAGATTGGCTTCCTGGGAGAAGCAATGAGACTTAACACAGGCAGGCTGTTTGTTTTTTTTTTAAGTTGCTGTATCGTGGGTGCTTTTAAAAACACAGAAACTTACATACAAACGCCCAGACCCGAAACAACTACTTGTAGGATAAACAAACATTTGATCCGTGCGGGGATCGAGATCAAACCCACGACACGTTGCGCAGGAGTCGATAGCTCAGCCACTGCGCACGCATGTCTCAGTCATGTTCGAATTCTTGGTTTTGAACTTTTGACACGAAATCTAAAAGATAAATACGGTCTGACGGACTGTCAGACTTATTTAAACCCACCCTGTTCTTTCAATTGCTCTTTACGTTCTAGGAATGTGGCAACCTCTAAAGGCACACTTTCTTTTTTTTTTACGTGGCAAAATCATCAAATGAGTCCTCCCACCCCGGCCAGGGCAGAAGGGACTGTCAGAATTGTTCTGACTAAAATCCACGGTGTCCTTCGGTAGCCCTTTGTGCGCCGGAGTCGCGGTATACGTAAGTCCCTCAACCCCGGCAGGACTGTGGCCCTCTATAGGGGGGCCCCGTCATTATGCTGACGCTCCTTGAGGCGCGCGTGGAACACAACGCGCCGTCGACCCGGGATCTCTACATAATCTAGAATCTAGAATAATATTAGATGAATCACAGGACAGTGTTCTTGAACCTATATTACTCTTCATTCATGACAACATCGCTTCAATGATACCGCACAGTTTTGTGCCAGTTACAAAATACGGTGGTCAGTAACAAAAGAGTTAGTAACAAATTGATTAATTGCATAATTGGGACGTCTTGAGCTAACACTGGGACGGACATAGTGGATAGAGCGGGGACGAGGTGTCTTGAGAATTATATCGATACTTTTTTTGTTAGTACTTTTTTTTTAACTAAGTAACCTAATAATAATTAAAGTTAGTTGTTAGTTACAAAGAGCAAAAAAATCATCCACATCGCTGTCAAGGGGATAAGCGCCCGCAACGCTGGTAGCGTTGCGTTGCCACGTTGGATGGCACTGCTGATTCTTTGGCTATGTATTTAATTTTTGTAGCTTGAGACAGCACTTGCAGCAGACGTGGAGCAGTGGTGGCCCAGTGGTATCGGCCTCGACTAACGAATTGTAGGTCGTGGGTTCGAATCCAGGCAGGCGCATAACTTTGTGTAATTTATTTCATTACCACTGCTCTCAAAATGGTGAAGGAAAACATCGTGAGGAAACCGGCATGTCCTAGAACTAAAATTTCGAAGACATGTGACATCTGCCAACCCGCACTGGGCCGGCGTGGTGGATTATGGCTCACTCTCTCTTACAGAGAGGGGGCCTGTGTCCTAGCAGTGGGAACATTATAGGCTGATGATGATGATATTTTTTGTAGCTTGAGACAGATCATAAATGTTTAAAGACCGATGAATGCTGAGTGAGATGACCAGTCTTCCAGCTGATGATGATGGAAGAAGACATTCTGTGCTAGTCCTAAATTAATTGGGATTTGAGCAGGAAGCAATAAGTAATTCTGTTAAAAAACCAATTTTAAATCAATTTTTGTCAATATTGACTTCAAGTTCGGTCTTCTTATAGTAGATTTCGGATAAAATAAAAACACTATTGCTTGTTTTTCAATTTGAGACTGAGTATTATAAGCAACGTGGACTTTTAAAGCCCCTAATCAAATCATAAACAAAACGGGGTCGCCTAACCCGATTAAGAATTTGACTGGCTTCGGGATCATATTATAAACTTTCTAACACTTACGGCTTGCTTTAAGTGGGGCCGCTGAACGTTGCACTAACAAACAAAAATATTCTGAACTTCTGATCTCATTATAATATTAAACAAGTTATTATTTGTGAAGAAAATTAGAATGTTATGAGTATAAAACGGCAATTATTTGTACCAAAAAAAATACTACAAGCAACTGCCGTCACATTTTTGAGTTGGCGCAGTGGCTGACCAATCGCCTGCTGAGCAACAAGTCGTAGGTTCGAATCGGAAATGGAACAAAATATTTGTATGACCTACAAGTAGAATTGTTCCTGGTCTGGGTGTTTGTTTATTTTTGTTTCTATGTTTCTTAAACGCACCCACGACAGGTCAGTGATCCTAGTATGAAACATCATAAAAAAAACTTTCAAAGCTCGGTAGAAAACCTCTAATTATCGAAAACTGTTTGTCGATAAAATTCACCACTCCTGATGTTCATCGACATCATGTATATACAAGGTACATCACTAGTAACAAATTAAAAATAGTTAAGATCGAAGGGCGGTCGTCTTTTCATCAGTTTAAACTAATTGCTATACTCAATGAAATACTTTTTATTGTTCCGCTTGCAATTTAGCGTTGTGTTCACTATAAAACTGGTTGTATTTTTTGTTGTGTTGTTTGTTTCTATATTTTTACGCACATGTTTACTTGAATCAACTTGAATGTTATTTTAAGTGACTTAAAAACTAGGGGTTGAATCTGGACAAAAAAAAGATTACCAATGTACTGAGTTCCACATTCAACCCTCAGGGGTTGAACGTGGAACCGGACCGGACCGCACTGCCCCACAATGCCCCACCCTAGCGACGGCCCTGTTCGTCTCACCTCACATGTATAGTCAGCTGTGTCTTCAGCCTGTGCACATCAACTTGCAGACTGTAGTTGGCATGCATCCTCACTAGAGGCGGCAGGATCTCGGATATTTATGATAGGTCTATAAGTATCGGTATTTCACCATAGCTCATGGGCATACGGGCCATTGGGTCGCGGGATTGTTTTAAATTGTCACCGTGGCCTAGGAATGCAAATGCCATGTGAATAAACAATGTAGTTAGAGACAGTACGAGTCTGACAGTCCCTCGCCCTCCACCCAGGGCAGAAGGACTCTTTTAATCAATTTTACCACTTAAAAAAGGTATGCCCCGCAATGCCCCACCCTAGCTGCGGCCCTGATCGTCTCACCTCACACGTGTAGTCAGCCGTATCTTCGGCCTGCAGCACATCAACTTGGAGACTGTAGTTGGCATGCATCCTCACTCGAGGCGGCAGGATCTCGTGGGGAGTGTGGCTGTCACCCAACAGCTTATCGTCCTTGTACCACCGGACACGGAGCTTGCTCTCTGGAACAATAGGTACACTTGGTCAAGGGGTTACGGAAGGGGTGCTATGACAGGAAACCTCCACGTGCGCCCTTGGACTGGAGTTCCCTCTCGGATACGTCCAGGGGGAAGACCAGTTTTTCGGGCCGGTGCACCCTGGAATGCGGGCAAAAAGTCTTCCTTAGGCACTGTGTGCCTAAGTGCTCTCTTTGCCCGTATGCGAATAGCCTGTCGTGTGGATGCTCCAACGCGTGTCCCTCTGATCAGCAGAGGGCACAGCGGCGGAGCGGGCTTGCGGACGGTGAGTGATGGGTAGCTCGCCGGCCGACCAAGGACCAAGCCCGGGTCGGTGGCGCGTCGTGTTTCGCGCCAAATGCCTGCTGGGGTCGCGGGTTTTTTCTTAACCCAGGTTACCGTGGCCCCGGAACGTAAAGGGCATAGGAAGGAACACGGGTGGATTTTAGTCAGTAAGAGTCTGACAGTCCCTTCCTTTTATTTTACCACCTAAAAAAAAAAAACAAAAAAAATAAGGGGTTACGGACGGTGAATACTAGGCGACTCGCTGTCCGATCATGGACCACGCCCGACGTCGATGCCCCTTCGATTGCGTCGTGTTCTACGTGCGCCTCAAACTTAAATTCTTTATTGCATTCATGTGTAGTTACATAGGTTTTACAGAAATGTATAAGTATCAACATGAAACCCGGTTAGGGCACTAATAGATGTCAGAAAAATGACGGGGCCCCTAGAGGGCCAAAGGCTGCCCTGGTCGCTGGACTAACACTGATCGTAAAGGGCTATTGAAGGACACCGTGGATTTTAGTCAGTACAAGTCTGACAGTCCCTCCCGCTCAGCCCTGGATAGAAGGACTTTAAATTTGATGTTTTTACCACGATAGAAAGTCTGGTTCTTTCAAATAGCCTGGAGTCGTAGTAGTAGTCAAAGATTTGACCTCGGTAGGGGTATTCGAAATCACGTAGGTAGGTACAATAAACTGTGTAACTCCTAGACAAGGGACAAGCCACGTTATTCCGAAACAATCTCGGATTTCCCGGGCATCTGACATCCCTGTTATATCCACAAAACCTTTGTAGACACTAACATAATAATTTTAACATAACTACAGTGTTCAATCTTCAAAGCCAATTATCAATTTTGTTTCATCTAAGTAATAAACGAACATATTGAAAGATTGGTAGCCGGTCAAAGAAAGCGTACAAAGGTCCGTTCTTGGAGGGGTCCACTTCAATGGCGACACAATTGGGCTACAAAGATCAGGATCTACGCGGCTTCCTGTATACTGCGCTGTTAACAAGACGGAGGACGAAGCGAGTTATGTATGGAGGAGGCATTCGAAATGTTAGTACGAGTATGGAATTGCCGCTTAAGGCCGAGACTCCACCAAAGTTGTGCGAGTCGAGACGTGCCTAGAACAACCAATATAGTTGCGTTGCCGGAGTGGAGCTGTGTCAATAACGCAATTCTATTGGCCGCTCAAAACACGTCTCGACTCGCACAGCTTTGGTGGAGTCTCGGCCTAACGCTGCTTCACCCGCTGTTAGGCACGGTCGTAGCGTGATGTTTTAAAAACTACGACAAAATGGACTAGGTATCAATCCAACATAAAAAAAAACAATTCTCACCAGTTCTTTCCAAAATTCATAAAATCAGTGATAGAATAGAATAGAATATCTACATCATTTTTCACGATACAAATAATATCATATAATAATAAAAAACTTGAGAGGTGTCAAGGGACACCCGGTTAGCGCATCGGCTTGAGCCATTGTCTATACATATTATAAGGTTCGAATCCCACACGGTGAAAAAGTTTGTATGATATTTTATTAAAGGTATCCGTGACGTATGAGAAATTCCAAAAGCTCCCAAAAGGCAATCATTACCTATGATATTGATTTACAAATGAACTTGTTGATCAATAATAAACTAATTTATGGTAAAACTCCTGTGTTCATCACCCCTAAAACAGGGGTGATGTGACTACAATAAATAAAAAACACAAACATTGTAAACAATTTTCAAGAATAGGACACTAGGTCAACGAAGCTCTGTCTTACGAAATATTAATTGATCGTTATTAATGAACACGCAGTTATAATTAACATTGTTTTGACTGGATTCTGCCTGTCATCGTCTTAATTCTCTTGTGATTTGTAATGGCGAATAAATTAGGTAATACTATGTAAATTTTATTGAAAATAATGCGAATGTTAGTACATCGGAAAAACTTTCTAAAACCTCAAGCTTTATTGTAATCCCAGCTCGCGGGACTAACGAGCTACCACGATCCCGGAACGTAAAGGGCTATTGAGGGACACCGTGGATTTCAGTCAGTACAAGTCTGACAGTCCTGCACTGACCTAGATGGTGGACACGTTTGATGATTTTACCACGCTAAAAAGATGGGATGAGAAATTGTCTAATTTATGAAATTATATGCTCCTTCATTCACATACATACACTAGCGATTTCATTTTAAAACTACGTACCAAAAGACACAGAACACATTTATAATAGTACCTACAACGGTAAAGATTCGGAAGATCTTAATAAAAAGTTTCGAACTTTTTTCTCCTTTTATTGAGGTGCATTATTATTACTGCTTCTTAAAAGAGGAAACCAAGTTAAATGAAGTGAAACATTGCCATACTCAAATGTAAATCAAAATCAAGTTTCCCATAAATACCACATCCATTTTAAATCACCACTTTATTATTAACTGAATGCCACGATCTAATCTGGCTACTCAGTACGTGTTAAACACAAAAATATATCGCCATTGTGTGCTATGATTTATCGACAGTCATGGGGGCTCATTTATTTATTAAATACATTAAATCTGAATGTTTGGAATACCGGTTCTCAAAGTTATGGTGTCAATAGAATTGTTTTGTTAGGGTAGTCACTAATGTTTAAGTTTAGTTTAGACCTTGTGGGACCCTAATTTGAAGGCTTCTGGCCAATTTCTGACCATTATATTTGTGTTGCCAGCCGTTCGTCTGCAAGAGTCCGGTTTAAAACTTACACTAGGCTGAAAATCTACAAAAAATATTAAATAGGGCTACTATGGTATTGGTAGCTTTTCGACGTTTGATTATACCATCTAGAAAATCAAAATCAAATATTATTATTTCACATAGGCCCATGAAGACACTTATAAAAAAAACGTCGACAACAGGTGCTCGGTTCGGGTTGGTCGATTCAATGGAGAAGAACCGGCAAGAAACTCCATGGTTACTCTTTTAAAATGTGGTTTGGTTTTACACAAATTTATTGTTACAATTTTGAATAGGTATGTACATAAATATGTGAGAAAAACGTCAACGACAACCTAGTCGAACCTAGACACCTCGGTAGACTGCTCTCGGAATTCTTATGTCTAAAACAAGTATCTACTTAACCGTGACTCTGAAACGTAAACGGCAATTGATGGATTACGATTACATTAGTCAGTGCTAGTCTCAGAGACTAGACTGAGAGCAGTGGTGGCCCAGTGGTATCGGTCCCGACTTACGAGTTGTAGGTCGTGCTTTTGAACTCCGCCAGGCGTCGTATTATTGTAATTTACATGTGACATCCACCAATCCGCACTGGGTCCGAGTGGTGGATTATTACCCACTCCTTCCCACAGAGAGGAGGCCTGTGTCCCAGCAGTGGGGACATTATAGGCTGATGATTAAGTCTGACAGTCCATTTCGCTCCACCCATTACCCATAGCGCCCGGGAGGAATCGTTTCATAATTTTAACACCTTATAGATGCGACAGAACCATTTCATATGTTGAGAAAGAATTTAGATTGTAGTTCTTCAGACTGCTTAGCAAAACTCCTATTATAGAATTCTTAACTAGGATAAATCATCATCCATCACACTAAGTAGATTTTGACAAGAACCACCTCGAGCTACTAGAATAATCATCATGGTCAGAGCCGTCTTTTCCAATGGGCACTCTAGGCCAGTCTTGGGCCCCGCTATCCTAAGAGGCCCCAAGTTCCTGAGCGAATAACAGGTGCCTGCCTCGTGACAACCATGCACCTTGTCGAAGTTCGGCGACAACCAGTGTTAATGTGTTCCGTTGTGCGCAGGATAAATTCTAGTTCCTTATACATAAGGTCGCTCCATCTTAGGTCTCATATTTGCTTCTAGATTAAAATAAGGCCAAGAGAACAACCCATTGTAATTTAGAAAAAAAAATGCAGTAACTATCAACTTGTATACTTGTCCCAAAGGGATTCTACAACTGTAATTCTATTATTGGGCCGCGGGACTGTCTCATCAAGTTACCGAAACCCTGGAACGTAAAGGGCCATCGAAGGATCACCGTGGATTTTAGTCAGTGCAAATTTGATAGTTTCTCCAGTCCTAATTCGGCCTGGAAGGACTCATATTCTGATTATTTTTTTATTATAATATTAATTATTTATATATATATATATATATTATTATATTATTATTATAATTGCTTTACTATTCTGCGGATTCTGCCTTCTTGATTTGTGTATATTTTTTACGAGTCCAAATAAAACGCAAATGTTGGGCCCTTTCTCCTAAAAAGGCCCCTAATAGGGTGAATACGGCCCTGGTAGTAGTAGGAGATTCAAAACAGGAACTACGCCGAAATAGGTAACAAAACGGGCCTTGTGCTACTGAGCGCGATCTCTAGCTAAATGGACTGTGTCAATAAGATGATACAGGGAAGGAAGCTGCGAAGTGACTACATGGAATGTTTGTAAAGGGGAGACGTCGGGATGTGTGTGATGTTTAGTCACGGGAGATACCCGTGAGTAATGACACTTATCAAGTTAAAGGCAATGAATATAATCTCCGAAGCCATTTCGATAGTACCTAGATAGTTTCATCGTCGTGTAAAATCCTTTACATTCAGATATATAAATACCTACGTACTAATATAATATAGAGAGAGTTGACGGACATTGTACTGTGTGTAGCATGGCGCCGTAGAAAGGGGTTTTGTCGACGAAAGAATAGACAAAATGACAGAACGTAGAATTTTTAGCGTTATAAGCATGGTAATGTAAAAAATATGGAAAATAAAAGCTTTTCTCTTCAATAGTGTACGAATGGTGTCATATTTGTACAAAAAAACAGTAGTTTTGAATAGAAATAACGATGAAATAACTTTGTCTTTTCTTGGTAGAATAGAGATAGAATCGCCATGCGTGCTGGTTCGATTCCCGCACCTAGTAAATATTTGTATGATCTACAAGCTGACAAGTAGTTATTGCGTGTCTGGGCGTTTGTGTATGTGAATTTAAATATGTGTTTGTAAATGCACCCACGACAACGAAACAAGAGATATTCCTAAAGTTGGGATTCACTCCTTTGCAGTTTCGATACCTACTGTTCTAATTCACAGTTGATTTTAGAGCATCAGTCTACCCAGACCACAGAAATATTAACCCAGACCCACCCTTTCCGGATTAACTATTAGTGTAATAGTAGGCAACCTTGAAAACATAAAACAACAAACTAACACACTGCATCATTAGATCTTATTATGCATCTGACCATTTGACGTCATCTCATGAACCGTATGCACTTGCGCATTGTTAGAATTATTTTCTTATTTAGTCTTTTTATGCACTTAAATGGGATGGAAAGAGATGGATAGAGAACATCCGTTTTGTCACACATCTGCCTGTCATTCGTGTATTCGATTCCGGGCTAGTTTTATTAAGTAGAGCAATTGGCTTCATATTTTTCAATGGTTTTTGCATCCTGACTGGTGCCTAATTTCAGGGCGACCGTGTAGGCGCCGCGTGTGAACGGTGAGTAATGGGTAACCCGCCGTCCGATCAGGGACCATACCAATCCAGGTTCCATGGTGTGACGGGGGCCCCCATCGAGGGCGATACACCTGCTGGGGTAGCAGGTCTGTCTAAGGAGGTAACCGTGACTGTGGAGTGTGGAACGTAAAGGGCAATTTGAAGGATTATGATGCCAATCCGCCAGACCGCGCCACCCGGGCGTGAGGTCGAGAAGGACTAATTTTTTGATGATTTTACCACTTTGCCGAGGTCAGTTTGTAGATGGATGACTCAAGTTAAGCAACTCTTGCCGAGATCTGTCTTTGGATGGGCGAGCAAAGCTTAGCGAGACGTAAGATGTTACTCGCAACATACAGCTACAAAGGGCACCCTAGGTGGAGTGGAAAAGAACGAAGGGACTGTTTGACTCGTACTGACTAAAAATCACCCTGTTCCTAATCAGCCTTTGCTTTCCAGGACTGCGGTAACCGGGTCAATCTTCAATGTTGAGGCATATATGTGTTGAGGATTATGATGGCGCCCGATCGACGGACAAAAAAAAACAAAAATATAAATTATTATGATTACATTTAACTTTAATGTAATCAAGCACATACCACATTGAAGATTCACCCAACCACTGCGAAGCCGGACATATAATACAAAAAGTGAATCGTTCAATTTAAAAACAAAAAAAAAACAAACTAACGACTTCTGATTAGAAAAATTAAGCCATAGCGTGTTTGTTTACATTAAACTGAATATTATAAATCATTATTACAATAAGGCTTAGCCATAATCTATGAGAGCAATTTGTTATTATGAAATGTGGACCAATCTGTTGTTAGGATGGGTGCTCACTGTCGGATTTGTTTTGTGTGGATGAGAGCGTGTATTATATTTTGGTGGAATTATTTTTACGACGAGTAAATAAGAGTAGGTAGGTAAATCTAAATGACATTAAATTAAAGATGATTTTTTTGAGGAAAGAAAAATTAGATTGCAAGTGGGAAAAAAATCATCTTTACGATGCGCGTCGCATGCGTTAATGCGTTTAAAATAATCAATAATTATGACATTAAATTAAGTATTATGACACACTAGTTTTTTTTTATTAGTCGTGATGGCGCGAAGCGAGGTGCTAAATTCTCATGCATGAGGTTACGAGTTCAAACCTAGTCATGTACCAATGAATCTTTTCCAATTCATTGCACTATCATTGACTTTTTAAATTTATCTTGGCGAACAATGATATTGGTGACGTAAATTATGTATTAAATATCGGAGGTCTGTGGTGTTCCCAGCGGCAGTTTAATTAATTCTGACACCAGAGGGTAGCAAAATTACGTCACACAATAAAAAATATGGCTTAGGAAGATGTTATACGACAATAATATTTTCCTAACCTTATACCTTAAAATAGATATCGCTTATAAATTAGGCAAGAACCATTTTTACCTAGTTTTACACCTTTCACCTGCAACCTACTATTTTAAAGCTTGCTTTGCTTGTATCTACGTTTAAAAAGTCAACAGCCGAATGAAAAGAGCCGGATAATGTAACCAAAACCCATACAAAACTTCATTGACAGAAGCTTGACATCGGGTAAAGCTCTATTTCGGAGTAACAGAGGAAGTGTTGATGAATAGAAAGCAAAGTGTTATTTATTCCTAATTTTCCTACATAAGTAGTGTGAAGAAGATTACATCTGGACTTTAAATAAAAGAGATTGTGACTTCTGGGTTTTTTTCAGTGTTTTTTCTCAGAGTAACTGGAACAGAAATAATAACATCTAGGTACTAGTTTTTTCAACATTATTAAAGTTAAAATTTAAAAAACAAATGTTTTCAATCCTAAAACCTGCATTCTGCCGAATTTTAATGTATTGATTCAAAGAAAACTAAAAACTCGAGTCTTGATAAAAAAATTGTATGGCCACATGTGTCTGTAACCAGCCTTAAGTACTTACAATAATAAGCTCAAGTAAGTAATCATACATTTCCGAGGTATTTTTATGGAGCTTGAAAATTAGAAGACGGCTGAATAGGGTTTCAATTTAAAGCGAAAAGTAATTATATACATATTTATGTACTTAAATATTTGTTTGGGTAATATGTCAGTTTTAATCTAAGCTCGAAATCGTTAAATGTAGCGTGAGACATCCGTGTAAAATAGATAAATTAAAAAATGGTAATTGATTGTTTCATTCTGTGTCTAGGGGGGGGGGGGCGTCAATCATATGTAACTCACATATGATTGGCGGGGCCCCCCTCTCAGAGGGCCAAAGCCTGCCGGGGTCGTGGGATTATTTCCTTACCGTGACGCCGGAACATAAAGGGCTATTGAAGTACACCGTGGATTTTAGTCAGTAAAAGTCTGATAGTCCCTCCCGCCCTGCCCGGGTGGGAGGACTCATTTGATGATTTTACCTAGTTAAAAAAAAAGGAGTTACATATTATGATTTATTTTTCCTTCCACTATTGTGATAAGTTAGAAAATCTATTTAGTGAGACAGTTTGAAGTAGTCTGATGTGCTGATACCTATATGATACCAAGTACGTACACGAAATTCGTGCAGTTAATTTATTAACACCCTATACTTGCATCTCACATTTATGTAACAGCCACAGATTAAATTATGTAACAGCTGCTAAGTGTTCTGTGCAGCTGTCAAATGGATCAATCCAACTATTCGATTGACAGGTACTAGACAGACAGGTTATCAGATTGATAACTTATGATAATAACTAATGTTTAAAATAGCTGTTGTGTCAGTTTACGCTAATGGACATTTAAATTATTCTTACTATGATAAATTACATGCGAAAGTTAGTAAGGATGAATGGATGGATGTTAGTTATTCTTTCACACAACAACTAATGAATAGATTTGAATGTACCTAACTTAAAAAGATAGTAAAAGATAGTTAGTTAGAGAGAGAAGATAGATAGTTGCGGCGAGCTACCCATCACTCACCGTCCGCAAGCCCGCTCCGCCGCTGTGCCCTCTGCTAATCAGAGGGACACGCGTTGGAGCATCTACACGACAGGCTATTCGCATACGGGCAAAGAGACCACTTAGGCACACAGTGCCTAAGGAAGAGTTTTTGCCCGCATCCCAGGGTGCACCGGCTCGAAAAACTGGTCTTCCCACCGGACGTATCCGAGAGGGAACTCCAGTCCACGGGTGCACGTGGAGGTTTCCTGTCATAGCACCCCACCCCGGCAGGCTTTGGCCCTCTAGAGGGAGGGCCTGTCATGATGCTGACGCTCTTTGAGGCGCACGTGGAACACAACGCGCCGTCAACCCCATGTTCAATGGTCCATGATCGGACAGCGAGTTGCCCTTAGTTTATAATTTGAATTTTTTTTTCCGCTCGACATTACATTCCTGTGAAATAATCAAGTTACATGCGGTCATAGTCGCAGGCGTATTGCGGAAAATTTGGCGCGCTTTTGCAATTTTCACTTCCGAAAAAAAAGCGGGGGTAAAATGTAATAATTATTTAAAAAATAGCTTACCATTTTCATCAATATAGCACGGGAGCAGAACTGTATCATTTTCGTAAGTTTTAACAGTCACTGGGATACTTTTAAATGGCTTCTCACTATTCACTGTATTTTGTATAAATAGGAACAACACTATGCATTTGATTGACTTCATCTTAGTTTATACACTGGTTCTAGAAAAATAATAAGAGTGGCCTGTTGGTCTAGTGGTTAGTGACCCTGACTGCTATGCCGGAGGTCGCGGGTTCGATTCCCACCCAGGACAAATGTTTGTGTGATGAGCACGATCATTCGTACTGTGTCTGGGTGTTATTTATCTATAATAATATGTATATATTTAGAAATATATAAGTATGTTTATCAGTTGTCTAGTACCCATAACACAAGCTCTGCTCAGCTTGGGACTAGATGGCGTTGTGTGATAGTTGTGGAATATTATAAAAAAAGTGGTTTTTTTTTGCACGATAGGCGGACTTTGTCTCGCAACCTATGAACCTACTACATTATTTTTAGTATAATTATGCGAAACCTGAATAAGTACCTACAGTTTGTTCAAAATCAGTATAGGTGATTCGATTCCAATAATTTTTACACCATGTTATATTTTTTTTTCTGAAATATTTTTATTATATTTTATTACCAGTTAAATGCAATACAATCACCGTACGGTTAGGTACCTATTGCCAAACTATTATCACGAATACGCGAGTGTATACCAACGATTCACATACGATTCTAATTAAAATGTTACCTATGTCAAAGGCAAAAATAATTGTTTTAATTTAATTATTATTTTTTGCTGTTTACATTATGATAAATTAATTATCTTATTTACTTAGTGACCTTAATGTTAAGGGTCATTTTGTGTTATTCTTTACTCATTAAATTACTCGTCTGTTTATATTTTTTTCGTATTGTTGTTCACTCATTGAACAATTATACCTACATAATTATATATTTCTAGCTGGACAGGAATCAAGAAAAAGAGCGCGCCGAATTTGATTTTAGAACAAAAATTAATTGCTTGTAAAGAGGACGGGATGTACTGTACCAGTGACTAAACTCATCATTTTTTTCTTTTATTTTTGTATTGTCTGTGTTTCGGTCGCTGGTAATATAGGATTTACGGTCTGCCGCCTATAACGTAGCGCTCCGGACTTAATTAGGCATTTTTTTTACTAACTTGAAGTTTTGAATCCGAATTTTTGGTCTCCAAGTACAAAACTTTTTTTAAACTTGTTTGCACTCCCCAAGAAGAAATTGTTAAATAAAAAACATTAACAAATTACCGATTCAAATTTAAAGACCCGAAATTATTTATTTAACTATTAATAAGATCACAAAACACTTGCTTCTTGATTGAAATTAATAAAAGAAAAACCAAAATCGTAAATTGAAAACGATCTAACTAATAATTGGTTACGTATCCGAACGCGCGCGTCTTGGCGGGAAACCAAGTTGGAACTGTCATTGCTGGCGCATGCGCTCACCGCTCGGTCAACGATTATTAGTTGGGCCAGGAACACAATGAGGGGGAAGAATAAACTTTTGACTTGTTAAACCCAACTTCTGTCTTTTGTTATTTTACGTACCTAAACTTGAATTTCAGATATTTTTTGAGCTAAGCTAATTGTAAGTAAACCACTTAGCTAGACCATCATACCTAGTACCTAAGTCCATTTTTTCTTCAAATAATTGAAAGTATTTATGGACACTTTATTTGCAGAATACAATAAGTAGGTCTAAAAGTTATTTATTCAACGACCATTTTCAAACAACAGTTAATTAATTCTTCGCTATTTACCATCAGGCGAGATAGGTAGTGGTCAAACGCAAACTAAATACCTAAAAATAAAATCAAACATTTTTTTTATAAAAAATACAAAGCATTTTGTGATTTATGTAGGTATTTCTTTGTATTAAAAAAAAAAGTAAAAATTGTTCTTTAATAAAATATTAAATGCGTAAAATATGGAGTTTCATTAAAAATGGTAAAATCTTTTCGAAAATAAAAGACTAAAACTTTTTAAAAGATTACAAAAGGCCTCAGTGTGTCTCCAACTTTAGCAGATCCAGTCAATTAATGTATCACCTTTAATTTAGACGTATTGCATGAAAGATGTGCTCTCAACTAAGATAAGACAATTGATGTAATGTTAGAGTATCATATGTAACATCACGCCTGGCTCTAAAGGCAGTAGGTAGAAGTGTAAATAAATAGAAACTTTGAAAGAAACTTTTAGCAATAAATTTCTTTGTGCAAATTATATTTTGAGTTATTTTCATATGATATATTATGTTTATTTAAAAGCAAGCAATATAACGTCAGCAAACCTTTTTTCTCCCAATCGACGTCAATCTGGTGCAAATCTCAATAGAGCGACAAAATCTCTGCGTGCTGCGAGCTCGATTTCTGCACGGACGGAACAAAATACTTCAAGTTGGACGCTGCCCTCGCAAATATAATGAAGTTTCCTAACATACACTTTTTTCCCAAATCAATCATGATTTAGTTAAGAATAGATAGTTAATCCAAAATAGGAACATACTAGGTACTTTACTATAAGGAACACTGTAAGAGTTCCACTTTTGGTAAGATTTTTTATAACCGTAGTTATTGCCTAATCTGGGTGTAATTTTAAAATAAACATTACACGTGTTTGTAGTCAATAAAGCTAAATAAAGTCATATCGAGGGTATAGTGCTCAAACCCAATAAGTACGAAATTGACACTTTTGAGATATTCAATATTTAAGTTTTAAGGACATAAATACCTATGTTATTCAAATAATGGCGGTATAATGAGTATTTGTGGTAAAAGTGGATACGATGAATTAGTGTAAAACAGTACTTTTGAGTTTCTGAGGTAGTCCATTTTGTCATAATAAAAATTTAAGTTACAAAGGGTACCGACTTATTGGGTTTTAGATCTAGGGAAATCAAACATATTATGTACTTCGAACAATTGTTTTTTTTAAAGAATCACAAAAATAATCAGGAGAAATCACTTTTCGTCACTTTCGAAAGCTGTCGGTTTGGTGTACGTCTTCATACCACACATCCATCCATGAAATTCCTCTGGTATGATAAGTTTTTCGAGAGATATTTTTTTAGCAAGACTAAAGTGATACGGCGACCTCCCCGATGGCGTCAGCGTAATATGTTGCGCTGACGACACGCTCGTCCTGGCATCCTCGACAGCCGGTGGAACTTCAGGGAGCACTTCCTGCGTCTAGCCCCAAAACTGAACCGGGCAGCAGCCGCCCTCAGGCGACTCCTGCCTAATCTCAGCGGGCTACAGCCTACGGCAGGAGGTGTTTGGCGCCGGTGTCGTGAGGTCCATGGCAATCTACGGGGCCCCTGTGTGGACCCTGAGCATCCGGACACGACCACTAAAGTTGGTCGCATGCCAGAGGGTCATGGCTTTCCGGATGAGCCGGGGATACCGCACGATCACCGGCGAATCTTTCAACCTTGCCGGATTACTGCCCTGGGATTTCGAGGCGCCCTCCAACGTGTCTATGAGTGGCGCGTGGAGGCGTAGTGCCGGGGTGTATCCCCGCTGCCTCGACAAGTCGAGGCGCGACGTGAAGCGCAATCTTAGGGCAGTATGGAGGGGACGACTGTCGCGACCGACGTCCGGGCACGCCGCAATCGCGGCATTAAGATCCCTGTTTGAGGAATTGCAGGATAGGCGTCACGGCGTCCAGACCTACCGCATGACGCGGGTCCTCGACGGACACCGAAGTTTCGGGAGGTACCTGTGTCTGATAGGGAAGGAGGAAACACCCGGGTGTCACCACTGCCAGGATCGCCCGGAGGACACAGTACAGCATACGGTGCAAGACTGGGCAGAGCACCGACGTGTCCTCACGGCGGCGATAGGCGGAGACCTCTCGCGCCCGGCATTGTTTGTGGCCATGCTGCGGGGCGAGACGGAGTGGGAAGCGGTCGCCTCTTTCTGCGAAGCAGTAATGCTCGTGAAGGAGGAGGCGGGCCGCTTGAGAGAGAGGACAGCGTCCTCCCTCCGCCCCAACCGCAGTGGTAGGCTCCCGCGGCGTTGGACGTCAGCAGACGATCTCCAGCCACCGTATGCGCGGGCATGCGGGAAGCGAGTAAAGGGCAACACGCTGCCCGACCATGGACCATGCCCGGGTCGACGGCGCGTTGTGTCCCACGCACGCCTCAAAGAGCGTCAGCATAATGACGGGGCCCCCCTCTCGGAGGGCCAAAGCTTACCGGGGTCGCGGGACTTTTCCATCACTGTGACCCCGGAACATAAAGGGCTATTGAAGGACACCGTGGATTTTAGTCAGTACAAGTCTGACGGTCCCTCCCGCCCTGCCCGGGGTTCAGGACTCATTTAATGATTTTACCACGATAAAAAAAATGCTGCTTTAAAAACGATTTTCTACTCGCATAGGCTAAATTCGGACTACGCTAGTATTTTTAACCAACTTCAAAAAACTTTGCTTTAGTTTATTGTAATATCGCACTAAATAAAAGAACTTCGATAACAATACGCGCGATGCAAATGCGCCTCGCAAACTGACAACAGTAAATGCTAGAAGTTCATAGGCCCAATTGATTTATATTGGGTTCTTCTTCGAACAAAGTATCAAGAAAGTTAGTTGACGATGAGAGCTAATTTACAATATAACTAAACATAACTTGTTACTTTTGAAACATAATCGAACAGTAAAACCGTGGTAAAACCCAACAAATACATTTGTTTTGATTTAACTTTTGGTTTTGTTTGTTTTTTTAATCTACGTATTCGAAGGTAAAACCCGATAAATAGAAATAGTGATTATTGCCTCGAAACAGTTGGGTCATTTTAGTTAAAATTGTTGAACACTCAATACCAATAAAAAGTTTTATGTGGTTTAAGCGTGAAACAAAAATATTATGTTACAAGATAACACGATTTATAGGGTACCAGTTTTTAAGTCTTGACCAAACGTGGTGACTTTATTGGGTTATTACCTTCAGTAACTTTCTTTCTGCTGCGAATTCAACTTATTGGATTAGACCACTGGAAAGAGCGTCAAAAATGCATTAAGATGTACTAATAAAACGATTTTTGATTTTTCGGCACTTATTGGGTTTGAACACTATACCCTCGATATAATAATCTAAAACCTGCCCACACTACGACATTACGTAATTCTGCCTCCATTTTCACACCTACATTTCTTCAAACTGAACCGAAGTAACTAAACATCATCATAAAAGGTGAATCGGTAACACATCCAGATTAATTACAATTAAAAAAGCAGCCAAGTATGACGTCACACGTTTAGTAATGGGTTCCGTAGTTAGAATCTGTAATGAATAATATGTAGGTACTTTGCTCTTGCACACGATTCTAGAAAAGTTTTGAAAGTTATTTCTAGAACAACTACATAATACTATTATTTTAAATACGAAAGTTAATAAGGATTGCTGGATAGATGGATGTTTGTTAGTATGTCACGTAAAAACGACTGAAGCGATTACCTATTTTTTATTTATTTAACGTTATAATAATGCGTTTGATCATTGTCTGGCCCGTTGGTTTTTTTTTCATAGTAAATCTTCGAATGAGTCCTCCCACCCAGTGCGGGATGTAAGGGACTGTAAAACACGTACTGACATAAATTCACAGTGTTCTTTAAATAGCCGTTCTGAGGTCTCGGACTCTCGGTTACCAGCTGATAAGACAGTCCCAGAAGGCAGGCTATGGTCCTCAAGGACCCGCGTTTTCTCATAAACACTTGGCTAGATTTTTTACTACAGTTTCCGCCAGATAAGTGTGGAATAAAATACCTACGTTGACCCGTACGTGTACCCATATATTGCAATATTTCAAAACCATTCGAAAAATGTAAAGAAAAAGTCGTAGAACGACCAAAAGCAGCGTATCGTGGTAAGAGGCGATGATGTTATAAAATTCGAACGATGCATTATTATTATCAATGACCTTTAATCCAGACTTATTTGGCGGGGACTATAACGTCTCTGATATACGTTTGGAAATCATACAGTAGTTACTTTATACCAATTCGTGTTGGATCTGCCCGCGGAACCCTAAAAAAGCTAAGGTACCTACAAGCAACTCTCTCGAATAACTTAATTAACTCGATTCATAAAATCAAACTACAGCGCCGAATGCAATCGATATTTTTATAACATATATCGATAATGAATTGAGTTTTGATATCGCTCCTAGATTGTAATGATCGACTTTGTGATATACTCATTATTGGTAAGTAGCGTCTTAATTAGGGATTAAGGAGGAGAGAGCAGGTGAATTATTAAATTTAAAATGTTAATTGTCGTGCAATGAAGGGATTTTATTTAAAAAAATAATCAGTTATAATTTAACATGGACTGCAGGTCTGCAGTGCTTTTTAAAATGATTTTAATTGTAACAATGAAATTGAAAGAAACGCTTTTCTAAATATTAAAAACCGTTGTTCGATTCAAATGTAGTTAGTCACTTTACTAAGACATTATACTCGTAATTTATGGTCGCGGGACTAACGTATATCGTGACCACATCGTGACCCGGAACGCAAAGCGGATATTGAAGGACACAGTGGATTTTATTAGTCAGCACAAGTCTCTCCTGGCCTGCCCTGGGTGGGAGAACTCATTTGATAATTTTACCACGTAAAAAAAAGTCATACTAGAACATACGGAATCCTGCATTTCTTACTATTTATCTTATAGCTAAACTGTCCCAATTCTACCAATGAAAGTAAATTATTAAGCAAACTCACTTAAATTGTCCCCAAGTTATTGAACTCAATAATAAAACTAGACCCACAGTTTATGATTAAAATTCATTAAGATTTTATTAAAGCAATCACTATAGATAATATATTTTTATGTTTTTCTTTATCATCACACAACTTTGTGGGTGTTGATATAAAGTGACTATAATTTCATTACATTTACATATTCCAATAAGTTAAAAGTTTTGATCAAAAGATAATTTAAAAAAAAGTTGTTTTATTTATTTCGTTTGGAAGTCGTTAAAACCAATTAAGGAAAAGGTTTTATTATCTATGCCCTATATTTGGGCTATAATTAAATATATCATAATAATATAGTTTTAATTAGATTTTTAATAATTTATTCCGATACTTACGTAAATAAAATATTAGGTATTTTATCATAGTTAATTTTGACATAATTATGTATATTGCCGGCTTGACCCTATCTTTTTCTTGCTTTATTTCTGCTTCCTAGTTCCTATTTAATTTTTTTTTTGCTAAATTCATGGGAAGTGGGAGCTCTAAATAAAAGTAGGTACGCGTGGCGTCTTTGAAAATCTACAGTCCTAGTAATCAACAAAAACGGATCGAACGTAATGCACACTTTCCTGAAAACTTCATCAAAATCCATTTAGCCAAACGCGAGGTAATCGCGGACAAACACACATACATACAAACATACATACCTGGTCGAACTGAGAACCTACTTTTTTTGAAGTCGGTTAAAAATAACCAGTCTTCGATCTACTTACAGTTTGCAGTGTAACAAAAAATAACCAATAAAAAAATGATTGCTATATCTTATTTTTTATTGAATTCAAACCAAACTCAATTCCGCCCCTTAACAAAAGTATGACCAATCATAAAACCTTTATTTAATTTTATTTATTTTACTGTAAACACAATTACGAGAGATATAATGTTACTGGCCACTAACGAGTTCCCTTATTTTTTATTTACGATATTAGTTGCCCCTTGAGGCAATGAAACGAGGCTGTATGAGTTGCGTCGTCTGAGCCTAACGATGAATGAGCCCAATTAAAAAATGAAAATTTAATGTATGGTTCGAGCTTCGGGTATTATTGTAAATTATTGCACTACTAAGCTTTGGAGAAAATCATTTCACATTTGTTACGTAGTACAAAAAAGTAATCTTAAACTTTTGGAAAGTTTAAAAGCTTACAAATAAAATTTTATTAAGAGCAGTTTGAAAAGTAAATAAACTATTAAATGTATAAGATTATATTTTATTTACTTACTCAATGTGTTTAATAAAGAACAAAATTAGAGGTAATTACCTATTTAGTTTTTTTATTTAAGTACGTAGTTGATTTTGAATCTTCTATTTTTTTAAATTAAATTGGGGTGCTTTGACAGGAAACCTCCACGTGCGCCCGTGGATTGGAGTTCCCTCTCGGATACGTCCGGGGGGAAGACCAGGTTTTTCGGGCCGGTGCACCCTGGGATGCGGGCAAAAACTCTTCCTTAGGCACTGTGTGCCTGAGTGGTCTCTTTGCCCGTATGCGAATAGCATGTCGTGTGGATGCTCCAACGCGTGTCCCTCTGATCAGCAGAGGGCACAGCGGCGGAGCGGGCTTGCGGACGGTGAGTGATGGGTAGCTCGCCGTCTGACCAAGGACCAAGCCCGGGTCGGTGACGCGTCGTGTTTCGCGCCAAATGCCTGCTGGGGTCGCGGGTTTTTTCTTAACCCAGGTTACCGTGGCCCCGGAACGTAAAGGGCATAGGAAGGAACACGGGTGGATTTTAGTCAGTAAGAGTCTGACAGTCCCTTCCGCCCCACCCGGGGCGGGAGGACTCATTTGATGATTTTACCACCTAAAAAAAAGGATAAAATAAATTAAAATTTTAATAGTAACATGAGGTAACACAACTTTAATTCGTTCGAATAATATTTTATATAGATATTTAAAGTTTTCATTAGTGGTAATCTTTTTAGGGTTCCGTAGTCAACAAGGAACCCTTATAGTTTCGCCATGTCCGTCCGTCCGTCCGTCCGTCCGTCCGTCCGTCCGTCTGTCCGCAGTTTAGCTCAGAGACGCACAGTACTAGAGAGCTGTAATTTGGTGTAAATATACGGATTTGTTGTGCCAAAAAAGTGGTAAAATAAAATCTCGTAAAATATTTTTTTTTAGGGTACCTCCAGTACTTACACGTAAAGTGAGGATTTTTTTTTCTCGCGTACCCCTTAGTGTGGGGTATCATTAAATAGGTCTTTAAAAAATAATGATAGTTTCCATTAACAGTTTTTTGATAAAAAAATTCGTTTGTGAAATATTAAGCTTTAAAGTGCTAAATTTTGCTCGATTCGAGTGTCCCCCCCCCCTCTACCAGCTAAACGGTTATGTTTGGGGATGTAAAAAAAATCACAATAGTAGTATATATAACGAAGTTTAAAAGAAAATTATCATGACTAAGTAGGCTTTACAACTTTACGAGTAATAGTCGACCAACTTATAAAATGTACTTGGACATCATATTTTCTAAACAAAATGTATCGGAGACAACTGCAAATGTAAGTTTGTCAACTTTATTTTTACAGCTTTTATAGGTATGTTTTTTGGGGATAGGTAGGTTTTTATCGTCAACTATTTTTAACTAAATTCAAAAAAGGAGGAGGTTCTAAATTCGTCGTAATCTTTATTCTTGTGTATTTTCCCCGATTTCTCAAAGACTCCTGGACCGATTTTGAAAATTCTTCTTTTTAAAATTAAATTCAGCGAATCAGTTTAGTTAGTTCGCATAAGTATTTTGATGGGCAACTACGGAACCCTACACTGTGCGTGGCCCGACACGCACTTGGCCGGTTTTTTTTTTTTTCGAGTCAAAATTACATTATGATTTATAAAAAGCCAGTAGGTACCTCCGTACCTACCTACTTGACTGTGCACTACCTTCAATGAAAATATCAGCCGAAATAACTGAACCAATGAATCTGTTCAACCAAATGGGTCTTCTTTAAAGAAAGTAGGTACCTACCTATAAATACCTACCTAAGTACCTATACAAGTGTCGCTCTGAACTTTGATCTCTGTCGCGTAGGGTCACGTCCTATGAACATGTTTCAATCTTCAATCATATACAGCGGGGTTTTAAAATAGTAAGCAGCATGGGCGTAGACACGGTGGGGCAGATTGGGGCACTCGCCCGCCTTGTCTCTTACAATGGTACAGTCAGCATCGAAAGGTGCTGACCATATTCAGATTTTCAAAATCGCTGTACACCGTATTATTTCGTATTATTACGGTGTACGGCGATTTTGAAAATCTGAATGTGGTCAGCAACTTTTGATGCTGACTGTACCTAACCAAATCTTAAAAACTAAATTATTTAGGCACTAAATACGTAATATCCATAAGAAAGTTCACACTTGACAGTACCAAAGTCAACACAAAAAAAACAGTATTATTTTAGATTGCTGCCCCACCTTGATCGCATATCTGGCTACGCCCATGGTAAGCAGCGATTTATCTGGCGCTATGTAGGTACATATTTACTACGGACGCGGACGCTGAACAAACACGAATTATTTACTTTTTTTATCGTGGTAATGTCCTCAAATGAGTCCTCCCACCCAGGGCAGGGCGGAAGGGACTGTCAAACTCGTACTGACTAAAATCCACGGTGTCCTTCATTAGCCCTTTACTTTCCAGGGTCACGGTAATAATAAGTCCCGTGACCGACCCGTCAGTAAGCTGAGGCGCGCGTGAACACAACGCATACCGACGAGGGCATGGTCCATTGTCGATTTGTCGGACAGCGAGTCACCCATAATAAACATTATTAATAGGTACTATGTACAACGTGTAACGTTAATAGCGCAAAACGTCTCGTGGGGTAACTCAGCCCATGTTACTAAACAATGTTTGTTCTAAGACTTTTGGAAATTCGCCAAAAAAAAAAATGATTTTTCATACTGATGGGATTATTATGTAAGTAACTACATAGACATTCACAGACTACTGAAGTTCATTTGTTGTTGAATTTTTTTTTACACTCCGAAGTCGGCTGACATTCCGATTTTGTTTAAATCCCATTTTTTACGTTTTTGTTCTTGTCAAATTCCGTATTTAACAAGCAAAATAATCCAAAACACCCTATAAACCAGTCGGTTGTAGTGAATAGGATCTATTTGTTGTCCTATTGTCCGGTACGAGGCACAGCACGATAAGCGATCAATTCACCTCGCTACAGAACGACCGCCGCTTTGTGCGTGAATTACGACTAAGTAATTCATTTTATTTACTAGCTTTTATACACAGCATCTCCCGTTAAGTGCAGTTAAAAGTTATCTTTAATTTTTTCTGGCCTGATGCCCTAATTGTAAACAAGAAGTAATCTTCACTTTTAATTAACTTTAAGATCCCATGGTTGTAGTTATCCAGGATATTTTTTTTTTGTGCGTTACAAAAATCGGAACTAACGCTGTCGCCTCATTCAATTTATTTAACAATTTATACGAATAAATGCCACATGTTAACGTAAGTGCGGCTAAGATCCGTATCTTACGGTAACCAAATTTATTTTATTGAAGATGTTTCAATTTTATTTGGAAACCAAATTCCCCAATATTTTTACAGTAGCGCGCCACTTGGCCACTAGACCTAGCAACACTAACTTTTATTTAGCTAGGCATAGACATAATCTCAATGAGCTAGGGGAATAGAATATTACAAGCTGATTGCGCCATGCTTTATAAAGAAACAGGAATAAGTTTACATTATTTTCTGTACCTAGAATAATTTTAAAAACGTTAAAAACCAACAAAACTTTTTGTAGGAAATTTTTTTTTTTTTCGTGGTAACTTTAATGTTCCTCATTATTTGCAACTGGCAACTCTGTTACAAAATGTCCGACAGTAAAAACCAAAAGTCAGATTCGGAACCTAGCAGTAAGAAAATTAAAATTGATCATGTAAATGACAATGGTGTGAATGATAATCAGTTAGAATTGAAAGACTTTGAATTGGAGAAGATTTTGAATAATAATACAGTTAGGAAAACAGTCTGTGTTCAAGGAAAATTCAAAGACAAAAGTGGCGTGGCTTTGATTATTTTCGAGAAAAATGCTTTCAAGGAAGACGATTTGGACAACCGCGGTTACTTTTCCGTAGACACGGAACTGAAGACGTTCTTCCAGAACGATATTTACGGAAATTACGAGTGTTTTCCCCGCCCTTCATTGACCGGTGAGTTGCTTTCTAAACTTCAAGGTTCTTATTGTTTCCTCACCATTAGATTAGTCATCAGAATGTTCAATTCAAGTGTATTTTGGGACTTTCGTGAGTCTTTCATTTAACATTCTTTACACAACGATCGTCAAACGAAATAACTAAGCAGTTCACCGAAATTTGTATTTGCTGTAGACCTTACGTCACGAATTTCTCGCCATATGGCTCAGTGTTTCTTAATTAATTAGTAAATTAGTGTTCCTTGACGTTAATTAGTCATTATGTTGCTACGTCTAGCGAACATACGGGTCAGATAAGGTTCGATAAGCAAACTAAATACGTATTGTCAGTTTTCGTAAGAAGTAATTGGGTTTTTCCTAGTTTTGTGATTTTTATTTTCAACACGTTTTTCGCAAGGATAATATAAGGTGAGAGATTTGTTGTTCTTTGTTTAAAGTTCAAACCTGTTTAGTGTAATCACCTTAGAAAACAATATAAAACAAATAACTTTTTAGTAAAAATCATCTTTCTAACAATCTTCTAAGAACAGAAGCAATACAATTTAGATTACATTTTGAGTAGGTTATATATTATATTCAGGGTATATCCTGGATAATTCTGGCACAGGAACTTGGAGCATGGCACAAGTTAAGAGAGGCTTTTACAGTGGGTGAAGACAGGTTGTTGATGATGATGATGATGAATGAAAATGAGCTATCATCTGCATATCAGTGAATTGTAAGACAAAGGCAATTTCTATGAGTAAAGCCATTCAAATCAATCCTGGGCTACTCTCATCCACTTGCTACCATCCAATTAGTTGAAATAAATAAAATTTTGAATGTATTTAACAATTAGTTGAAATAAATAAAATTGTGAATAAGTTTTGTTACACAATATTTTTTTGGTATAATGTTTAATTGGATTTAATAATGTTGAGATACAGTCACAAGCAGATATACTTAACAAAATTCAAACGCAAATTACTTGTCAATTACTGGATTCCACTTTGAAATATGGCTTTTTTCGTAATAGTATGGCTTTCAAAGTCTAAAGAAAAAGCAAAAGTTTAATAAATATGTTAGCAGAAAAACGGTTTTGAATACTGCTTACTGTATACATATATACTATTGCTTGTGACTGTACTTAATATTGTGCCCTGCTGATCATTTTTTACAAAAGTTGATGTACATTTATAAGGGTGCTAAACTCGTGGCCCAATGCTGGGCTGACTCAATTTTTGATTGCCAGACATGCTTAGAAATAGAAAGTATTCATTTAAATCCTATTAAGAACTAATTAACTTGCTCAAAAAATTACCTTTTTTTTTGGAACAATTACCAGTTTTTTACATGATTGTCTAAAGAGGCCAACTACCTGTCTGACCTCTAAAACCCAGTGACTCTAAAATATTAATTAATCTTCTTTCTGAGTCAGTGACTTCTAATTAACTAGACTACTTAATAATAAACAACTCTTATTTATCTATAAACACTACTTTAAGTAATTACTTTATTTATACACCAACTTATGAGTTGTAGGTTGTGGGTACAAACCTAGCCAAGCATTAATTTTTGTGTTTTTTTTATTACCACTACTCTCAAGATGATAAGATTTTGAGGTAACATGTGTGTCCTAGAACTGAAAATTAAATGACATGTGACATTTACCAACCTGCACTGGGCCTGCCCTGTGAATAACAGTCCACTCCCTCTCACAGAGAGGAGGCCTGTGTGTACAAATAGTAGAGAAATTATACTCCGATTATGCTATGCTATGAGTGAAATAAAGATCTATGCTTTAGAATGGCCACCTTTAGTATTTTGTGTGGTCAAATGGGGTATACTAGACTCATCCCAAATACAATGTCAGTGTGAAGTCCCTCTGCAGGATATGTCCCACCTCCTTTTGTGCCCTTTCTGCTCAACCACACGCACTTTCCAGGATTTGAATGAAGCAAAAAACAGAAAAATAAGTACTTTCACAGTTATTATATCTTGTGACTGGGACTATAGCACCAAATTTTTTCTCTTTTGATAATTCAATAGTGCCTGTATTAGACCTACATAATAACATATAGTAAGGTATGATTGGCTGGTATACGCAACTCTACGTCATATGTGCCTTTTATTTCTGACCTACTTGAAACAAATGATTTGATATTTGATTTTAATAGGCTATTTGCCCTAAAAAATGTAATTAGACCGTCTTTTAGATTATTCAAAAATAAGGGACACGTATTTTTTTATTTGTAAATTAGACCGAAAATGACAAAGATATAGGCGATATAGCCTATTAAAGTTACGTGTGACGACACGATGCGTGGCATTTTTCGCGCAGGATGACGTCACAGGTAACTTAAATAGGCTATTATCTTTATTATTTTTTGTTTAATCGAAAAAAGAAAAAATACGTGTCGAATATTTTTTTATGATCTAAAATACGGACTAAATAGAATGTAGGGTAAAACACCCAACTATTGACCCCTTAAGGTGATTGCTTCGATGTAGCCCGCGAAATTCAATTTTTTTTACGTTTTTTGCAATTTGCAGGCCAGTGACATGTTGTAACTTTATAAATATTTGTGTTGCGCAAATAACAAGTATAATTTTAAATATAAAAATTGACAAAAAATTCGCTCCATCAGCTCTCACATAGAAAAGGTGCATCGTAGTTAGATTTCGGAGATTTTAACATGATGCGCCTTTTCTATGTGAGAGCTGATGGAGCGAGTTTTTTGATATTTTTTATATTTAAAATTATACTTGTTATTTGCGCAACACAAATATTTATAAAGTTACAACATGTCACTGGCTTGCAAATTGCAAAAAACGTAAAAAAAATTGAATTTCGCGGGCTGGTTGGAGCATCCCCCTTAAGCGGTTTTCCTTGCTTCTTTCGCAAAATAAACTAATGTACGAGTTGCAAGTGGAAATTAATGTTTTTGGAAGATAAAATAAACATTGGAGAATGTAACTAAAACATTATTTCCAGTCATACAAAGGTAAAAAGTGTATTTTTTCTCGACTTTAGCAAGAACAGGCCATTTGACCAGTTATTAACATGCTTGTACCAAATTTTATCATGCAAATGACCAATTTTTGACCTCCTGTAATAGAAGAATAAACTCAAATAATTTTTATTATGAATGTGATACGAGGTTTTATTTGACAAAAAAACAAACAAAGCTAGTCTTATAGCCCTTCTCATTTTCTTTTTTCACACTATTTAGGTCTTCAGTCTTCAAACGCCGTCAATAATATTTTTGCACTTAATTTTGAAATTTTGTAGTTTTTATCACTTTTTGTTGTAGTTTTTATCACTTTTTGTTGTAGTTTTTATCACTTTTTGTCCAATTTTTCTTCTTTATTAGTAGTTATTAATTTCACTGTTCTGTATTATGCAGCAGATATAAAAATACTCGCCGGTAAAATATAAATTGAAAGAACACGGCTTTAGTTCTACAAAGTGAGTTTCAAAACCTTTGAATTAATATTTTCCTAATTACATAAGACGGTCTTAACTTTTTAAACTTATGTAAAAGACCTCACAA
Organism: Agrotis segetum; assembly: GCA_036375495.1. Lineage (NCBI taxonomy): Eukaryota > Metazoa > Arthropoda > Insecta > Lepidoptera > Noctuidae > Agrotis > Agrotis segetum. The sequence goes on from JAQSVV010000108.1 coordinate 443,950, forward strand.
ATGAAGGGAACATAGATACAAATAAAAAACTAGCTCACACTTTGCCTAAACATGCCGGTTAGGGTATATTTTGTCATTTTATGCATTAAACCAACCTGTCGCTGAGGCATTGCTCGTGTTATATTCTGCAATTGTCCCACGGGACCATATACCGACATAAAAAGTATCCTGCGTCCAGGTACACCCACTTAACCAGGTTTTAAAATAATCTGCTTGCCAAATTGTGTCAAAATCCATTCAGCCGTTCACTTTTCCTATATAATATTAGTAAGTCTAAAAGTCTAAAATATTCAGGAGGATCCAGAATGTGACAGTAGACCGAAAATTTAAGTACCTCACTCAAATTATGCTAGGTAGTCAGGTTACTACGTAAGGTATTTTTTATGTTTGTGATTATGCAGATACACACCTTTAGGGGTGCCAACGCCCATGGGCTTAATACAGATGCATTAAAGTTACGCTACCTCACCATTAAAAATGAACTATACGTACACACCGCTGTGTCAGTAACTGGTATTCTCGTACATTTGGTAAATTACCAGCTATTGACATGACATGTTAAAAAAATGGTTATCCATACATTTGAGTGTACCAGATATTGACCTCATCATTTTAACAAGTTAACGCTAATTAAAACTTGAAAATCATGTGGAAAAGCATTGTGTCTGTCTTAAATAACCAAAAAATACCAAACTCAAAGGGATGTATCGTGTAAAACTGAAATAAAATGACATTGAAAACAACCGTCAGCTTAGCAAATTGTTAAATTTCTTGATGATTTTAGGAGTGTATTTTGTTATCATAGGTTTACGGACGCATTATTGCTTTATTTAAATTTTCTGTGACGCCAATATATTACAAGATAAATTATGTTTCATTTTCTGTATTCTTTATGCAGCACTGCAAGAAGATTTTTTATTATTTTTGATAAAAACTGTTATGCGGTCAATAGTTGGTGGGAGGTCAGCAGTTGGGTACTTTACCCTACCTAATTATTTTGACCCTGGAAACTACCCTATTCTGCTGAACTTATTCCTTCCCCTCAAATTTTACTTAACGGTATTACATTTTTGTTATTTTGTCCTCATTCCAGGTGTAAAGACATCAATCATCTACCCAGCTACAGAGAAGCACATTGCTAAGTTTAGCCAGCAAGAGATTCACATTGTATTGGAGACACCGGACTTGTATGAGAAGCTGACTCTACCCCATATTACGAAGGAGCAGTTTAATTTACAGGTAAATATCAAAACTAGGTATTTTTTGTCAGTAGTTCTTTTTTCAGGTCACTGTTACTTGATTAGACAGTCTCGCGACCCCGGCAGAATCAAAATCTAAACCAAAGCATTTATTTCAAGTAGGCCAGTTACAGGCACATAGACAATCAAAGGAATATTATTGAACACTAAAATGTTATGGTGCTACAGTCCCAGTCACAAGACATAAAAACCATGAACAGTAGATGCCTGTTCCAAGAAGTAGATCTCTATGGAGAAGAACGTGCAAGAAACTCCATGGACACTCTTTGCGCAGGCTTTTGGCCCTCTATGCCTATCCTGTCAGATTCCTGACAGCTTTTTGAGGCGAGGCTGGCGTCGATCTCGTGGCCTATCACGATGTTTTAAAGCGAGAGAAATTCTAGAGTGGGAAAGAGACAGATATAAGTCGTCTAGCGCCATTTCGTTCCCACACTGGCTCGCTTGATGGTCCACGGTTGGTGAGTTATGAGCATAGGTCGGGATTAGGTAGATTTATCCATGTATTTATACAGCGAAAAAATAAAGTGGATATGCCCGAAATCCCAGAATTACTTATAGAGAGCAGAAAAATTCTGTGATTTATTAAATTTAAAAAATTTTACTTTCACACATTTTATCTATCTAGTCTATATCTATATTAGTAATTCTGTTTTCCACACGAGATTGTCTATTAGAAATCCCGAGAAGATTCATATTAATATCAACATTTCGATGCAAGTACCAAAATAATTCTATCTAATTCCGACCTATGGTGATGAGTGACTCGGCGTCCGATCATGGAGCACAATCACTGGCTAGTATTGTTAGTTCTCACGTATAAAGCCCAGCCCAGTCTATCTTTTGCCAGGAAACATGTTTGTTTATTATCTAAATTAAAACAAAAGAACAAAATAATATTCTAACAATAGTTGTTTGAAACCATTGTTCTATAAGTACAGTACTGTTTGAATATCATTCAATGATTATTTTCTCTCACTATTGTATAATAATCCAGAGCAGTCGCGTGGTTATTAGATTAAAAAAGTTATATGCAAGGTGGAATAGAGATCTATGCACAGTTACCACACAATATTCAGTACAGCTTGGCCAGAATGGATTGAAACGGAACTAATCTTTTTGTTTGCTGACAACGTTTAAAATCTTTGATATTTGATGTAAACAAAGAACACAGGTTTGTTAGATTTATTATTGTGCCATAAAACTAAAGTAATAAGGGAAAAATAAGAAAATAAAATCATTCTAAGTGCTGGTAGCGAGAGCACAGTGGCGACTTCCGGTTTTCTGCTGTTTTTTGCCAAGCTATACATGAATCTCGCAAATAGTTTTTTTTTAAGCCTATGATTGCTTTTTGTATCTATCTGTGTCGTGGCATTGATCTTTTAAACTACTCGACTGATTGTGATGCGGCTTTCAATAGAGTTTAGAGAACTTATTCTAGAATATTCATGTGGATAATTATTTACTAAAGATACATATTGATAGTGAAATCTTAGGGTTGAACCACATCTGGCAGCACGGAATCGCCTCTTTCCGTCGCCCTTTCTCTTTCTGTCGCTTAGAACTGCCATTTGCTAGACCGCGTCAGAAAGCATAATGCGATAGCACACGGCGGAATCCTTGAGGCGGCCGCGTGCCATCGTATTGTCTCGGTCTAGCAAATGGCAGTTCTAAGCGACAGAAAGAGAAAGGGCGACGGAAAAAGGCGATTCCGTGCTGCCAGGTATGGTGCAACCCTTATTGTTTAAAGTTAAAAAAATATTACCGTGTGATACCAGGGCATTATCTAACCAAGCAGCAAGTGAAACCGCAGGAAACACTAGTTCTTGTACAAAATGTATCTTATCGACGGCCCACACGTGTCTTAGATAGCATTGCAACAATATACATAGTGCCAATAACTCAACATTCACACGAGTTTGACCTTTATTCTGTAAGATAAGAATGCTCACTTTCTTTTATTCAGAAAATGGTTATTTTTGTTTTAATTTATACAAGACCAAAGTGTGAAGACTTTTATTTAGCGATACGCTCGTGTTTGAACACTATCTTGCTTGATGGTAAGCGATGTGGTTGACTGTGAACAACGCTTGTCTTGAAGTAGCCTATTCATTATTGAATTAAAGTCCCCAAGGTTGTAGCTAAGAAAGTAAGGCCCTGGTAGGTTGGGTTTTATTTTTTCAATTTATACCGACTTAAAAAAAGGAGGTTATCAATTCGACCCGTATGTCTGTAATGTTTCCAGAACTGCGCAGTTTTCGGATATGTTAGTCTATATCAGCGTCTGAACAAATGTGCAAAATTTCATAAATGTATGTATGTTTTTATGTTTGTGTTCGCATATCGCGGGAATTACAAGTCTGATTTAAGTAATTCTTTTGTTGTTGTACAAGGTATTGTTCAACATAGGGAATACTGCAAGTTTCATAAAAATCGGTTCAGTAGTTTTTGAGATTGGGACTTTTTTGCCGACTTCAAAAAAAAGGAGGTTATCAATTCGACCCGTATGTATGTAATATTATCAGAACTGCCCAGTTTTCGGATATGTTAGTCTATATCAGCGTCTGAACAAATGTACAAAATTTTATAAGTGTACGTATGTATGTATGTATGTTTTTATGTTTGTGCACGCATATCTCCGGAACTACAAGTCCGATTTAAGTAATTCTTTTTTTTTGTTGTACTAGGTATTGTCCAACTTAGGGTACACTGCAAGTTTCTTCAAAATCGGTTTAGTAGTTTTAGAGATACGGATTTTTTCGTTGTGACGGATTACAAGATTAGTGCACATCATGTAAGAAAACTTTGTATTTTACAAGAATTTGAGTTGAATATTTAATAAATAAACTAAAAAGGGTAAAATAAAAACTTTTTTAAAAAAAGTACCGACTTCAAAAACAAATACAAAAAAGTTTAAAATAACCTTTCTTTCGGAAGTCGGTGGCAATAGTCAATGAAATAATAAAAATCAAAGCCACCGACTTCCAAAAGAAAGGTTATTTTAAACTTTTTTGTTTTGTATTTGTTTTTGAAGTCGGTACTTTTTTTAAAAAAGTTTTTTTGCCTACTTGGATCGTAGATTTTCAAAGTCGATTGTATGTTTGTTCACGATTATCTCGCGTTTGGCTGAACCGATTTTTATGCGATTTTCGGAAAAGTGTTTGTTACATTCTAGGGTGTTTTAGTATAATTACAATTCCTACTTTATTCAAAGTTGTGTAGTTATCTTCCACGAGTTTGTCCAGTTGAAGATTTGTTTGGTGTCGCATTTCATCGTAAATATTACTTTAAACCATTTTTTTTTTTATTTTCCAGTGGGTCTACAACATCTTAGAAGGCAAGAGTGAGCAAGACAGAATAGTATACGACAACAAGTGCGAGCGGGACGGGTTCGTGTTACTTCCTGACTTGAAATGGGACGGTGTTACTAAGGAGACGTTGTACTTACTGGCTATTGTAAGGAGACGAGGTATCAAGTCGCTGAGGGATTTGGATGACACTCATCTGCCACTTTTGAAGAGGATCCGAGACGAGGGCAAGGTATGTAGATATTCCCTTATTTCTTTAAACTTTGCTCCACACTAGAAATTTCTCCTGTGTCGTGGGTGCGTTCAGAAACCTAGAAACTCACATACACAAACACCCAGACCCGGAAAATTTCTAGTGGGTCGTATAAAAATATATTTTGTTCCCTGCGGTAATCGAACCCGCGACACACTGCGCAGGAGTACAATCGCTCTGCCACTGCGCTAAGCGTGCCATCAAAGCCGTATGAAGTAGTTTGCTGAGTCTACTTGGGATTACTACGCCCGAAATTAATAGTATATCTCAATCCAAATCGTGTTCCGTGTTTTTAAACGGCTATTTGTGATTGGAGACTGTGAAGAAAATTGGGTCTTCGATTTGTTACTCTATTGATTATAGATGGGGATCAAGATTACGATCCAGATACATGATAAATTTTTAGCGCGGTATTCTGTAGCTGTTGCATGAATATGTTTAGTTATTTAAGTTAGAAATAGTCCTACCCACATGTTCATAATTTTATTAAATTTTAGTGAAAAGTATGCTTTTCCTTTTTTTTTAATTACTCTGCAAAATAACGACACTATGTGTAATCTCTATTATCACCCAAAAATTGTAAAGAGGTGATCCTTATTATTAATTAGGTCTATTTATATAAAAATCAATGCCACTTTTCGTTGCAACTTTATAAGTCAACAACGCTCACCTATCCAAACCAAATGTTTAGGCTTTGTTCGGACTATTTAGTAGATGGTTTATGTGAAGTTCACACAAAATCGGACGAGCGGTTGAAGTGGTTCTTCATTTACCTATCACTTTTTTTGTAACAAATGAACTATAACAGTAAATAGCGGATCATTTTGTAAATGGGGTTTTTGCTGGGAAGTAGCGAAGCACGTACCAGGCTGCTAGTAGTACATAAATTAAAAATATTAAGACTTCTTCAATTCTCTTTTACAGAAAAAGATCTTCGAGAAATACAAGGTTCCAGCATCACAGCTCCGCATCTACCTCCACTACCAGCCCTCGTTCTACCACCTGCACGTCCACTTCACGTACCTGCGCCACGAGGCCCCCGGCATCTATGCGGAGAAGTCACACCTCCTCGACACTGTTATCGATAACATCGAAATGATCGGTGACTACTACAAAAAAGCATCATTACCATTCACCATTCGCGAAATGGACAACATTTTCAACATCTATGAAACCAATGGCCATGTCCAGAGAATTAAACCCAATATTGAGAATATTGAACTAATTGATAAGTAATTATTTCTATTTCGTAAGTGTAACAAGCAAAAATGTTGATCAAGAACATTTTCATTGAGCTCCGCTCCAGATTGAGGAGTTGCAACGTTTTTATAACAACCGGAGTCGATTTCACCAAGAATTGTAATTTGAAAATAAGTATACAAACCAATTGTATCGTCTTAAATTATTATAAAGATGATTATAATAAGCCTAAGAGAAGGGACAGCCTCTCTTCCATCGAAAGCCTATCAGACTGCTATTCAGAAGACGAAAATGAAGTCACCTGCGTGATACCAATCCGACAGTTTTGTCAGATCATACCAAATTCTATGTCTTGCCTCAAAATAGATAAGAGCACAATATCATTCAGAATATTGACTGAACCTAAGAATGGTGGCAATTTTTATAAAGAATTGTTATCCACCAATAATTTTGATAGTTCTACCAAAGGAAATGTTTTAAAATTAAATGTTAAAACGGGAGAAGAGTTGAAACTAACATGCGCGAATTGCTCCAATGTGGTTTCTGGGAGCAATGTGAAGTTCGACAGAATTTTAGAGTTACCAACGGCTAATTTGGACATGTCGGAATGGTTTTGCCACGGACATGGACATAGCCACGGCCACGGCGACACCGCGCCACCCACAGACGGCGTTATCAAGCCAAATAAAAGTGATTTTCTTTATAGACTGACTTTTTTCGTCGTCAACAATAGTGTATTATCGGATAAGACTAACAAATTCAACTCTAAAAGAGAAGTGTATCATTGCAACAGGTGCCTGGCTTGGCTAGGTCTCAAAGACAGGGATACCGTCAAATTGTACAACTCTGAAATAAAACTGCAGCAAAATGGTGCTGAATCAGTCGTGTTTGCTCACAAAACTGTACAAGACATACATACAGATGATTTTATTTACACCATAGAGTATATGACTAGAGAATTCAACCTTGGCTTCCAATATACAGTGATGTGTAAAATTGTACTTGAATGCACGATTTCGGCTGCAAAGAAACAATATCTGCTTATTTGGGTGATGGATAAGGAATTACAAGTGCTGAGAAATAATGTGGACACGATTTTGAGTGATAAAATTGAGTTGCAGTCAACATCGGTGACAAAAATATTGTTTAAAGTTGAATTTTGTATGAATGATGAAGTAGAGTCCTGGGTTTCAGACCCTGGGGTGGTGACGACTGAAATTTCAAAAGGTATGTTTACCAACGGTCTTGCACATTTGCAGAAAATGTCTCAGAAAGTACCAGAGTACTTCAGAAACACCAATGGTTATTGTGTAAGCTATCTCAAAGTTTGATCCAATATATCTGTGAAGGAATTTTGTTGTTTTATTTATTTCCTAACTATTCAGAGCAAAAACAAAAGGTTATTTATGTTATTATAAGTTTGCTAAATAAACAGGAAATAAATGTTATACAAAAGTTATTTGCAAAATGTAAATTATATTTGAACAGCAAATGTAACACTAATAAGCGATTATCGTGCAAAGCCAATTAGGTTTTTTGTTGGTAACTAAATTAATTTTTTCAGTTTAGGATTTTGGAAATAACAGTTCTCAATTAAATAAATAAGTGTTTATTTGGTAACAATTAAAATTAATAACATGGAATGAAAATAATGACATAATACAGAAACTTTGTGCCCACATAGTACTAAAACGGATTTTACGTTAATTTTAAAACATTAATTATCACAAAATAGTGTTTGAATTACAAAAGTATACATTTCAGTGCCTAGCGATATAAAACTTAATTTAAAATTCTTGTGGTGTTCAATAAGTCATACGAATATTTTTATACAATTAGGTAATTCCTTAGAGGAAATAAGTTATTTTTATACATTACTCAAAGACTAACTTTACCTGTGAGTAATAATAAGGCGAAAAAGTGACAAACAGATCATAAAATTGTCACTACACTGATTTTATTCAATTTTGTCATCAAATCGACCAAAATCTAAACAGAATTTCAGGTTTTATACATTTAGTTCAAACGCTCTCAAACATGCAAAACACAATTGTAATCGTAAGAACGTACTCAAAGAATGGAAACTATCCATACAAAGCCAATCCAATACCAACTTTATTTGAAAGAAAATAAAGATCACAAACAGTGACACAAAATTAAAAGGACGGTAGTATATCCGTATTGATGCGGAAATACTAACTACAGCTTTAGATGGTGAATCACTGACTGAGGTCAGAGAAGTGACATCTGCAATCTTTGGGTTACTTTCTCTCGAGAAATCTTATCTCTTTGTAAGAATAACTGTATCTATGGTGCGACCGTAACTGCTGTGCCGCTTGAAAGTACGACTCATCTTTGGATACTAAGGCTGCGGTTCCACTGAGGCGGTGCGCAGCAGAGCGGAGAGCGATTCGCCAATCACATGGCTTGAAATCCACATCTCTTCTCCACTCAAGCCTTGTCATTGGTGAATCGCTGCAAGTTTCTTTTTTCTTTCATAATTCAGTCATATTTGGGCAAAGAAAAAAACGAATTGTATAAAATAACTTAATTCCCATTAAAACAGAGATTGAAGTGGTCATGCTACGCGTTTTTAGGCAATTTTAGAATGACAATTAGCCTCAAAAGATGACAATACAATAATTAGATAGGGTCAATTTGTACTAGCGCAGAGTCGAAGCGCATCGAAGCGTCTTTCTAAAACAATTTCAACCTTAACTCCACAGCGTAACGCACACTATTTTAAAAAATCGCTCGCATTCTTCAGAATTCGCGCGTCTGCGTGTGCTGCAACGCTGATCGTGAATCGTGCGGCTTCGCTAGTAATGTGTGCGTTACGCTGTGGAGTTAAGGTTGAAATTTTTATGTTCAGTTTTAGAAAGACGCTTCGATGCGCTTCGACTCTGCGCTAGTATAAATCGACCCTTCACTAGCAGCTATGTGAAAGCTACAACATCATATCTAGATAAAAATTTAACAACAATTTGAGTTCATAACTATAGTTGATGAATGCTCATAAAATCTGTTCAATGTCATGTGTCGTTGAGCTCCGCAGTTGAGAGATTCCACTCATGATGATGGAGTAGTTGAAATACCAGAACATTGTGAAGAGCACGCCGAATAAGATATCTGAGATGTGCTAAGGAATTCATTGAACATTTTATAAAATTAAAAGATAGATTGCCGCAGGGCAATACGATACCCCATGGTAAGACTGGTTGTCAGACTTCACAGCTTCTGACTAGCAATAGCGACTGTCAAAGATCTACAAATGACAGCCGGGACCAACGGCTTTACGTGCTTTCCGTGGCATAGAGGAAACTCGTTATGACGGATGGTCACCCATCCACAGACCAACCTCGGCAAGCACGGCTTAACCCGGAAGAACGGCCTGTGCGGCTGTAATTATTTAGCCACGAGCTTCTCAGGTAAAAGGTAAACATGTAGGGTAAAGGGAGATTATTTGGTGAGACAGGCAATCAGTGATAGAGTCTTAAAAGTCTCAAAACGTTACCTATGCATGCGGTAATCTGAAATGATGTGTCACTACCTACGTCTTCCACTTTAGTGGTGAAATAGTTGCATCATTTCGCATTACTGCATGCATAGGTAACGTTTTGAGAGACTTTTAAGACTATCACTGATATACCTGTCTCACCAAATAATCTCCCTTTACCCTATTTATTTTAATTACAAATTAATTAATTATCAACATTAGCACAGTAAGAACACCTTGTAAATTTTATGTTAAACTCATCATTTTATAAACATAATGTACTTTTTATATTATAATGTCAATAAATTTGCATGCCCTAAACAGGCAAAATATGGTATTGTGCCTAAACCACCAATGTAACACCTGGTATTACCTGTATTTTTTGCAAATAAATTATTCTTATTCTTATCCTACTACTACTAGGATCGACGACACGGTTGGCGCAGTTGCTAAGCGCTTGGCTGCTGCGGTCGAACCCGCTTACTTGCTTTTGTAGTAACAATTAGCTTTTTTTTAGCGTGGTAAAATCTTCTAATGAGTCCTCCCGCCCGCGGTAGGACGGGAGGGACTGTCAGACTTGTAGATGCTGACTAAAATCCAAGGTGTCCTTCAATAGCCCTTTACATTTCGGGGTTACAGTATTCGAGAGTTCCGCGACCCCGGAGTAACAATTTGAGATTTTAGACTAAGTCTAGTAAGGAACAAAATATACAAGTGAAACTACAGGAAAACGTCTAGATTGCTCAGAGTAAAAACCTTGGAAAGTACACCTGATAACATAAGTCTATGCTTACAACAGCATTATCATATAAGGGATTTTATAACTTGGTGATAAATAACAGTTACAAGTATTTATTTAAATTAATTATTCATGCAAGAGTATGTTATAAAACTATTTTGTAATTCACAGCTATTATGAACACATAATTTATTTAAAACTTGATTTTTTATGACATGAATATTTAAAGATTATGAAATTAATAGTGTCTAGAGGTGGACAAAGTAGGTGTATGTAAGTACAGTAAAATAGAAAAAAACAAAGTAGGTGTAATTACACACATAATTATTCTACTCTTATAGAATGTTGAACTCATAACCGTTCTTTTATTTATAGTTGGGATAGGTTAGTTTCAAAAGTATTTTTTGTTGCAATGAATATACTAAGGCTTTGGGTTTGATTCCAAGGTGATTAGACTCAGGATAAGTGCTTGGATTTCGGAAAGAGGGCCATTCCCTTTAACATTGGACTTAAACACAAGACAAGAGTGTCAACATGAACCTTCTGTTATTGTGATAATATTGAAAATCTATTAAAGAATGACTGATTGGGGTAGAAAGTATCTTCTGTGTGTTGTTTTAAGACCTTTACCGACATTGCGCGATCCGTTTGGGAGATACGATCTGATCGCATGCGATCTCTGTAGCCCAGGGGTTCCTAAACTGTGCGTCGCAACGCCCTGGTGCGTCGTAGAGGGTACAGAGAGAGAGAGATGAATTGCGCCTTTTCTATGTGAGAGCTGATGGAGCGAATTTTTTGATAATTTTTATACTTAAAATTATACTTGTTATTACCGCAATTCATATTTTGATAAAGTTACAACATGTCACTGGCCTGCAAATTACAAAAAATGAAAGAAAATTTGAATTTTGCGGGCTGGTTGGTTCAACTTAATAACACCAAAGAATTAACCAAAACATGTACTTGTTTGGCCTACACTTCATTCAACCTAAATACTTTATCTGTAAGTGAGCAATATTGATAACTAGAATGAGTCAATGCTACGAAAAACATGAATATGAAAAACCACCAATTGAAGATTTTTATCAGATCCAATGTTCTTGAAATGAATTTGCTTTGGCTCTGGAGTTTTGGTTAACTGCCACTTTTTGCCATAGACAAGACAATAATTGAGATAATGCTAATGACTGCTCATTTTATTAATATTTTGACCTGTAGATATAGTAGCAAGGTTCTGGGCAAAGGTTAGTAAGTAGCCTTTTATTGTCTACTCTAAGCAGCAAGTTAATCATCATCATCTTCCTGCCTTTATCCCAGTTTACTTGAGGTTGGCAAAAAGTCAATAAAAAAAACTACATAATTTTATGCAGGTGTAAAACTTCACACAGTTACCATTTTAAACTACATAGGTAATTACATTGTTTTCAGGATTGGGTAATTTGTGGGACTTTCTTTTCAGGTAATTGTGGCCCTGGATTTTAGTCAGTACAATTTTGACAGTCCTGTGTATTTTAACAGTCCCTACCATCATGCCCTGGGTGGGAGGCCTCATTTTATGATTTTACCACATAAAAAAAAAGGATTGTGTAATCCTGGAGATAATATTTTATAACAACAATCAAGACTTTTTAGCAAGAAGTGATTATGTAAAATGAAGGAACATCCTATCAAATAACAGTTACACAATAACTAACATCAAAATAATAACATAACAAGTATTACATAAAGATGTAAACAGGTTTTAAGGCTGTCGGCAAAAAGTGAAAGTGAGAGAAAGTGGCTTCCTTTAATACTAAGTTTTTATGTTTCGTTTTAAAAGATTACAAAGCTTATCTTGTTATAAAACTGCTTTAATAAGTTAGAATATTTTAATGCCAATTAATATTCATAATGAAATATGCTCCAGTGCACTTGATAGAAAAAAAGGGGGATTTTACAGTCAATGATTTTTTTAAAATAAAGAAGTTCGAGGATTAAATTGGCCTTATTATTTAAAATGAATGAGCATGAAAAACTAATTAACAAGCTCGTTACTATGCTAATAGGCGAGGCCTCCGTCTCGCACCATTAAGAACCCATGGAGAAAAAAATATTTCTTCAAGTTTGTTTTATACTCAATTTTTATGAAAACCTTAAGAATAATATTGAATAAATTTCCGTGCGATATTTGCCAGTTAACAGGACAATTCAAAGAACAATAAAATATGGTCAAGTTTTCCTTACTATCAGAATTATCCACGTTGGAAAACCGAACTGATTTTACTTACAGGTGTAATATAAATATGATGTTTTTTGAAAAGGATACGCACTATTATCTTCTCCCATGTATCGACCATGTACAATTCAGTCACCAGTAAGTACCGAACGTACCAATAGCTGAAAAACTGTTGAATTTTCTTCAGAAACTCCATTTTTTTCGTTCGTGTTCCCGATCACTTTTTTCAAAAACGTTTAGTTTACAATGTGAGAAAGGCCCTACCAATATGTATTATGGACACGTGTAAACTTTACTTATTCCGGAGAAGTACTAAATTAACTTTCGTGTTTCACAACTCGTGTTCTCGATAATAAAATCAAATTGAAATTACTGAAGCTCGTACGATTTTATGAGTCAGATTTAAACGTCACAGTGACAGTGACGTTAATGAAGTTGTCGATTGACGTTTGTTTGCGAAACTGCCAGTGTTAGAATATCAGGGTGACCAATGTAAAAATTTCAAATAAAACCTATTTGACTGTGACAGGTCTTGTATTTTTTTGTTAAACGAGTAAAGTATGTACACTTTGGAAGCAAATATTCTGAACCAACATTGCGATTGCAAGAGAATACCAAATCCATTATTTTACTTCGGCTCGAATTTTGTACACAAACTTAACTCCGAGTGCTCTGCTAGACCACTTCTACAACGATAATAAAAGAAAGAAAGAAATCGTTTTGGTTATGACTGGGTCTAAAAACCGGACTGGGGTATTTGTGTATGTTTTCATAAAAAATCTATGGGGCGGTCGGCGAGTAACGGGCGACTCGCTGTCCGACCTTGGACCATGCGTGACCTTGGGAGTGTTTTGTCCTACGCGCGCCTCAGTCATGTCAGTGTCATCATAATGACAGGGCCCTTTAGACGGAAAAAGCCTGCCTGACAATGTGCAAATCGCCCTTATTGCTACGAAATAAAAAAGTTACCTATGTCACAGTAGTGACCACTGATATACTGATGACTATTATTATGTGTGAGAGTTCAAGAGGTTGAAAGGAAACAAAACACAAAGACATTTACATTAAAATGAACTTTATTTCATTAGGTTAATAATACAATGTGATTTATTTATCTTAAATCTAAAGTAAAATTGGTATCAGCCCTTTTAAACTACGCAAGAAAAATAGAATGTTGCAAATCTATAAGACGTTTTTTTACACTGGTAATACGATTCGATAAGTAATCACAATTTTGTACTTAACAATTACGACATAACGGTAATTTTGTATAATTTCATTAGTTTAAAATTATTAGTAACTTAATTGTATAGGCAGCTATTATAGTTGCCATAATATTTAAAAGCTGGTATAGCCAGACCAAAAAAAAAGTGATGTTAGAAAATAATTTATTACAAAATAAATTAATTTCGGTTTGCCCTGGCTATGTTTAAGGTGATTGCTTCGATGTAGCCCGCGAAATTCAAATTTTTTTACGTTTTTTGCAATTTGCAGGCCAGTGACATGTTGTAACTTTATAAATATTTGTGTTGCGCAAATAACAAGTATAATTTTAAATATAAAAATTGTCAAAAAATTCGCTCCATCAGCTCTCACATAGAAAAGGTGCATCGTAGTTAGATTTCGGAGATTTTAACATGATGCACGTTTTCTATGTGAGAGCTGATGGAGCGAGTTTTTTGATATTTTTTATATTTAAAATTATACTTGTTATTTGCGCAACACAAATATTTATAAAGTTACAACATGTCACTGCCCTGCAAATTGCAAAAAACGTAAAAAAATTTGAATTTCGCGGGCTGGTTGGAGCATCCCCCTTAATAAAAGCGGCTGGTATGCAAAACTAGCCTTAATACGCCTCGTATTATTTTTACACTACGGTAACATGTTTGCTTAGCGTGCAAAATAACTAACATGCCTGATACACGGAAAGGAATACCGATTTACAAAATGGGTTCGAGTTGGTATTCTTCCTGGCAACACTATGGCATACTTTGCACCTGATATTTAAAAGAAAAATACATTTTACAAGCATTTTTATCCTTTTACAATTCTTGTGGGGACTTGCCCACAAAAAAGAAAACTCTTTTGCGATTCTCCGTAATTTATAATGATAAATAGGTATTATAAATAATGCATAATAGTCTATAATGGTGATGTTATAAGTACAATTTCATTAATTGCGATCCCAAGCGATGGTGTTGCCATCTTCAAAGCAAGAAAAGGCTAAACGGAAATTGGTGGAAAAATTACTACGACATCATAATTTGGAATCGCAAAGACGGCCATTTTAATTCGACAAAGACATTTCTATCTTCCGATTTCGAAATTTAAAATATGCTTGATTTAGAGCAGTTTAACTATTATAGTCTGTGCAACATAATTTAATGATAAATACATACAAAATCACTTAATTACAATTGTAAAACGCACTTATACAACATAATTTTGGAATAAAACGAAAAATTCAAAATCACACTCTTATTTCATTAAGTTTTAATATTATAATCATGCAAGCAATCTATAATGCTACCATAGTTCATAATTATGACATTTTATTGTATTTCTTATTGATTTTTCAGTCTTATACAAGGCACCGATTACATCCGATTTTGTATAATTATTGTTGTAAAAATAGCTGCCGTAAAGTATCTTATGACGAATGTAAAGTTGGCACTTTTATTTATTATCAGGTTTTTATCAATATTCCCCGGTTAAAGCAGTAAGCGACCTGTCAAATTTCTTTTCATTGAAAGTTCTTTCGCAATTTCAATTTTCGTTACATAGCATAAAGTTCCTTATCATAAAGCATACTGAATGTTCCATAAGATGTTTCGATTTTCCCAACATACGATGTTGGAACATCTTACAATAACCGGGAATTGTTGATAATTTTACCGCTAAAATCGAGACTTCACAATCCATATATTAAAATAGTTACCAAAATATATGTTTAGATAAAATACTGCGTCGTATATGTATAATAAAATGGTTTATATAATAAAATTCTCGTATATAATAATAAAATATTCCAGCTTACGCAATTTCATGACTTATTTCGGTTGTTAATACGATTCATTTTGCCTTATTTTTAGGTACATTTAGTACCCAATAAAAGTTTTGAATCGTAAGATTTATTTTTTATCTCACTAAACGGCTTTGGAAAGATTTTTTTTCTTTCTCTTCAGCCATTTATCGAGCTTCATAATATTAATTGGTTAAAAATCATAACTGGTCATTCTAAATATTGACCACTGGCTTTGACCATCACATTTCCTACCTACCTTCATAATTGACAGTATTAGTTTTAAAAGTACATACTTAAAATCTATGGTACTGATTGAGTTTCTACTTTATCTATATTTCCATAAGTACTATTTTACTTTGTGACGTAAGGGTTCTTTTACACGACGTTGTATTATGAAGCATTTGGGATCTTATGGCAATTCTATACCAGCCGTTGGTCTCAGCTGTCATTTATAGATCTTTGACAGTCTTAACAAGTAGTAACTATCACAAGATACCAACTACTAACTGGGTTGTGGAGGTCCGATAGGCAGTCGCTCCATGTAAAACACTGATATTCAGCTGCATCTGGTTCGACTGGAAGCCGACCACAATATAGTTGGGAAAAGGCTAGGATGATCAAAGTTCAACTTTTTTTAAGTGGTGTGATCCCAAACTTTTTACTGTACAAATAACTAGCTGGGTAGTCGTGTTAAGTCGGTTATATTAAAGTGATAATGGATGGATATTATTTTAAAATGATATTTATACAATGAAGGTCTTAAAAAAACAAGCCTTATTTTGGCGGTACATTTAGTTGTATGGGCAACTGTAAACAATTGACATTGAAAAATCCTGTTCCCTATATTTTCATGTATTCTTGTTTTTAATGGACAAGAAAAAATCAACTTACCCTGCCAATAAAGCATAAATAAAAATAAATAGATTTCCACTCGCAATTGGTCGAAAATAGCTGCTATATTGAATCCCAATAAACATAAAAATAAAGAATAAAAATATTATTTACGCTTTAAAAGGAGGTATGTTGATCTGTCTTGTGTTAAACAATTATGGTCGTAACAAATTACGTCGCGGACATGACAAGTTAAAACCTGGATTTATGACAACTAAAGTCAAATAAACCGACTCAATCGGATACAAAAAAATTACGCCACTGTCTGAATTAACACTACATTTCTACTTGGTGACAACAAACGTCTACCAACTGAAAGTACAAACAAATTACATTGGGACATTTTTTCAGTCAAGCCAAAACCTTCTTATTCAATTTAACAGTGTATAACAAATGGTATTATCACTGCATAATATGACAACACAAAACCATAGATCCTACAATCCATGACAAAAAAACGTCACCAAACTGACATTGCGATGACATACGTCAAAAATGACAGCTGTCATCGTACTCAAAATTTTCTCTTAACTACCCTCGTTTTTTTTTCATTCTAGATATTCGGTGTACCCTTGTGCCCCGGTAAAGATGACGTCAATCCATATCCTGGCCGCCTCGCCAGATGGCGCCATGAGGTAGTATCGTCGTTGCCTCGTCTTCACAATGAAGGTTGTTACGGGGTTCGGTGATTTTGACGTGTTCCCGTGGTCTAGATACACTTCTTCTATAACCTGGGGAGATAGAATAGTTGTGTTAAAGTTGTGGAATTAGTGTATCAGATAGTTAGTGTGACATTTGCAGTTTGCATATTAATGGAATTAATTACGACAGTTTTTACTAGTAAAGAAACAGAATATTAGTATCTTGGTTTTGCCAATAAACATTTAAGTTTGGTTAGAACAACAAAATAATGCTAATTCTATAATTACATAAAGAAGATTTGATAGAATGGAGATATTGTTTTTATATTGTTGTTCTGTCCTGTGTGAGTTCAATAAAGCCGGAAACACATTATTTAACACGCCACGCGGCGCAACGTGTCGACACCCGATGTGCAGTGAGCGCGTGTCGTCGCGTCGGGTGTTCATAGTGTGATTCTGGTCATAGAAAACAATACATTTGATTTGACCCAACACGCATCGCGTTTCATCGAATGGCGTCAGGAGTTAATAATGTGTTTCCGGCTTTAATCTTTTTCTTTCTTTCAAAAAGCAATTAAGCATTCATTCGTTTTGAGGTTTGATAATTAGTTGTAGCTAGATTTTAGCACTTTTTTCAGAGTAAAGGCTCTGTAGCATTACATATACTAAAATCTAGATTAATTCGAGCAAAATATGTATACAGCGAGTACATGAATTGTTGTTCAGCGTGGTGGTCTAAGAGCAAGCAGCAGTGGACGTCATCCGGCTGGTGATGATGATGTTAGATAGAGAATATACAGAGTGAACAGTGGAGATGCATTAGTTTGGACAAGAGATATTATAACAAGAGGAATAACTAGTGATACTCACTTGGAAGTAGGCCCCTCCCCTGGGCTTCTTCTCACTCTTGTCCCAGTAGTAGACGAACGTTTTCGTTTCTCTATCGAAAACGAACCACCTGAAAACACGAAAAATAATAATAATAATATTCCACAACTATCACACAACGCCATCTAGTCCCAAGCTAAGCAGAGCTTGCGTTATGGGTACTAGACAACTGATAAACATACTTATATATTTCTAAATACATACATATTATAGATAAAATTACACCCAGACACCGAACAAATCATTATGCTCATCACACAAACATTTCTCCTGGTTGGGATTGGAACTCATTTATGAAAATAAAATTACAAAACACTATTAGTATCATCTTTATGAGACAAATCTTAGACAATGATAATATAATGCTATTATTAACCAAAAAACATAAAATTAAGTAAACAAAGTAATTTTGAATTCATTGGCAATGTTCCGGGCGGGGGTTGAATGTGGTAATGAGTATTCATTTATATTAAATATTATATCAAATAAATATGTCGTCTTTTATATCCCCTCGTGTTTTTGTCTCCAATCATCGTCATCTTCCTGCCCTCATCCCATTTTACTTGTGGTTCGGCGCAACACGTTTTTTCTTCCATTCTCCCCTATCAGACGTCTCAGTATCGTTTACTCCTCTTTTTATATCGTTCCTTAGACAAGCCATCCATCTTTTCTTTGGCCTTCCTCTTCCTCTCCATCCATCAACATTCAAACTCATCACTCTCTTAGTCACATGAGTGTCATCCCTCCTCATCATAACTGTGATTTTGTCTCCACATGACGATAATTTATTTACGATATTTTATTTTTAAACAATAACTAACATCACTTTAAAGGTGCTTACCGTTTGGACCATGTGTGGAATTTGGCGCCGAGTTTGTGTAGGTAACCCCGACACGACGTTGGCGTCACCGTTACGTATGGACACACCTCGATCTGGTGACCTGCGCCAACAAACATTACGTTTTCAAAACGATTTACCTAGATTAGTTTGAGAAATGAGAAAGTTCAGGTTCGACTAAATACTGTCATCAGCGAATTACTAATTGGCACATGTGTGAACAAAAGACAAAAGTAGTGTTGGTCCCAGGATACTCCCTTGAGATACTCCATAAATTTTTATAGACTCGCATCATCACTGACCGTTACGTTTTCTAATGAGATAAATGGGAATAAAAGAAATCAAGCTTAATGAAAAAATAAAGTAATGATCTCGTAAAACCAATCAATTCTAATTTCCTGAGGATAACAATGGGAGTAAAAAGGGTATCAAAGCCTTAGATCAAGTCGAAAAACAACCCTTTTTCATTTGTACAGAGATTAGTATACTGAAGGATGGCAGAATATTTGAGATTTAGTGAAACATAGAGTCTATCGTTGTAGCACGGTACAGGGAAGACCTGTATGAATGATGAGTAGATACTGACCAGCCGATTCGACGTGTCGTCGCAGATCAAAGTCGTCTCTATCTGAGGGCAGGTACCGCGTGAGAGGGCGCTGTGACTCGCTGTAGGGCGCGATACCGCGTCGACTGCGACGGGGCGCATTGTTGAGTGACACTGCAAGTAAGGAAATAATGTTGTTGACATTTAGTCAAAATAATTACGGTTTAGGTAAAGTATGGGCCTGTTTGATTAATTGACATCATCATCTGCTTAGCCTTTTCCCAACTATATTGGGGTCGGCTTCCAGTCAAACCAGATTCAGCTGGATATCAGTATTTTACATGGAGCGACTGCCTGTCGGACCTCCACAACCCAGTAACTGGGTAATACGATACCCCTTGGTAAGACTGGTTGTCAGACTTTAGAGCTTCTGACTAACAGTAACGACTGTCAAAGATCTACAAATGGCAGCCGGGACCAACGGCTTTACGTGCTTTCCGAGGCACGGAGGAAACTCGCTATGATAGATGGTCACCCATCCACAGACCAACCTCGGCAAGCGCGGCTTAACCCGGAAGATCGGCCTGTGCGGCTGTGATTATTTAGCCACGAGCTCCTCATCCTGTTTGATTAATTGACATAGTAGTGTTAAAGAGGTGGTTCACTGATCTGTATAAATGTTTTTCTGAAACTTCTGAATAGTGTGTTATATGTATAAAAAAGATTTATAGAAGCAACAAGTAAATAGGGAAGATACAGTAATGATATTGGAAAATAATTAAAAGAATGTTTCGCTTAATGGTATACCTATACCTGATGGTATACATGTAGTTTCTGTTCTTGGGGTACTTACAAATATTGTCCCTGCTAAAATCGGAGGCATGGCTGAGCGGTCGGCTGTCGTCACTACGCTTGTCGTCCTCTGTAGATTCGGTGCGCGAATTCCTTACTTGGAGCTGTTGACAAAGAAATGCGTACATGAATAAAAGATACTAAAAATACTTAGCTTACGTATTTTCCAGGAGAAATATTATAATAGGAACAGGCTATTGTAATCAACACACGTCAAGTTATAGTTTATTTCATGGGGCTATTTCTTTATTCTCCCTAAGTCCCTACCATCTTTAAAAAAATAGTTTACAATCTTTTATTACAAAAGATTCTCTAAAATATTTATTTCCTTGAAAAATGATCTTTAAATAATCAATAAACTCTCTGAAAAGTTTCCTGAACATCGTTCGTCCAAGACCTTCAAAAACCAATGTCCAGAAATAAACTCGAATAAATTCAATGGTAAATCGATAAATCGATGAAGCCGAATCGACTATCGATTTTTTAACGATACCATTGAACATAAGCCTGGCAATTTGCTGGATAATCACATCATGTGATTAGTAGAAGAATTGTTTACGGTTTTAAAAATAAGTCTGTTGTTTTCGGACTACAATAGCTTGGTCTTAAATCTGGTTTACGAATCACTGGTCTCAATTAAGAGGTGTATGAGGTTGATAACATCTATAAAAATCAACTGTTTCAGAAAGTTGGGCGTTTTTTATTGTTTTGAGGAGTTTTAGAAGTTAATTTAACCACGCTAAAAGAGATGTTTTATAATTCATGAGACCAGCTGGTGTGCATTTTTGTCTACAATTGAAGCCTTACCACGAGCTCTTAACGCGATCCAGTTTAGGCTGTGGGAAAGAGACAGAGCTATACAAGTCGTCTAGCACCATATCTTTCCCACAGCTTAAGCGGGAACGTGTTAACAGTGCATGGTAGGCCACCTTCATCATAAAATAACAGCACAGCTATCTGATGTTAATCAATATTGCCGATTGAAAAATGTGTCTTCAGGCGATAGGCATATATATAGCTGAAGACGCACTTTTCAAAGATGTTAATATAATAAACACCCAAGTCTTAGCTATATTTAATGTTCAAGCAGATTGCCGTTTAGAGCTACCTAGCTTTTATACTAGTTCTTGGTCTGATGAATCTAATTTAGGTAGAAAAGTCAGATTTGCTAACAATCTTAAAGCTCTTGTAGCTGACGGAAACGTTTTCGCTCCAGAGACATGATTCTCTAGTAATCTCAATATTTTCTTAAATAGTCTCTGGCAGCCAAATGGATTCATAACAAATAAAGTAGATCATAAAACAATGAAGATAATGCGCCCAGAAATACTTACAAAAACAGGTCGAGGATTACACGGCAGTCCCCAATGAGAACTCTTTACTAGAGTCAACCACACAGACATAATGTTCCACTATATTCACATATACTTATAAATTATTTACTGTTTCACGCAGTTCAACATTATCTAGTAGATAAAGAATCACTTTAGTTTCGTATTCACTGTTTTTTATGGTTTTTATAATGCTGTCGTAAATTTTCTGTTGGGTGATATTAATTTGCCAGGTGGTGTTGATAAAAATGTTTATGCCTATTAATTAGAGGTGTTGAAGAAAGATATTTTAGTTGGTGATGGATATATTATTACTTTGATAAACCTCTTGTATTGTTACCCTGGGATCTGGGACTATATGTAAATGGAAGATTGCTATATCCCACATTGTTTCAACTAGATACAAGGAGAAGTTGGAAAGTTCATATTTGTAGAAAATATTCCTGAAAATATCTTTGAATAAATCGTTCTGCTTTTTCAATTTTTAGATCTAGTTATTTTTCAAGCTTCCATTGTGATTATTTGATTTAACCTATTTTTCATGTCCCGTGGGTTGTTTATGAGTACTTTCTGGCAAGGCAACTATATATTTAACAAGCTCAAGGGCACTATAATAACAACGCAGAACAAAAAAATAATCATAAACCTAGATTATAAAGAGGAACCATCGAAAACATGACAAATCGTACGTCAGTTGCAGAGACCAGCACGGTAAAGGTAGTTGGTAATACAAAATACCTAACGGTAGTTGGTAATACAAAATACCTAACAGTAGTTGGTAATACAAAATACCATCGTAACATATCAAGGACCTTATCTACTAAATCATCAATTGAGCAAATTAATCTACCGCTATGACTGGAGTTGAAAGGACTGTGGACACTTATTGACTAAAATCCACCCTATTGGTTAGCCATTTGCAGTTTAGGGACAAGTATCCTGCAACCCCCGCAACAGATTTTAATGTGCTGGCACTCGGGTGATATTATCGCACTGCTTTATGCTCTCAAATAAAGAGAAAAAGTTGTGCTGGCACTTCATTTACTCAATTTTGAATGCTCTTTATAGTTCTTGCAAAGAAAGTCACTTTTTTATGAATGTCTTAAGGAGAATATTTGTACACGTCTGTCCAGCGTGTGATACAAAAGTTGTGTGTTGTTGTTATTCCATATTTCTCGAACGAACCTTGATTCCTATACTACGCAAAACGCTATTTCCGACAAAATGGAAGTTTACGCGAATATGAATGTTTATACTCCCGGACGTGTGACCTGGTGTTTACAATAGTGTTATACTAACATCTACCGTCAAACCAAAGTGGTGCTGAAGAAAACAAAGAGATTGTTATCAAATATTTGGATAGATTGGTGTCAAGGATGGTGATGATGAAGAAAGACAAGTTGTGGAGTACCTAAGGGAAGATGGCGAGATGATTGAGACGTGTTTATGAAAACAATAGCGATTTGCCATGAAATGTGGAAATCATGGAAAATGGAATGAAAAAGGATGGTAGACCAAAAATTGGAGTCAACAATACAAATACTTATTTGCGTTTCGCACTTTTGGCAGTCTCTACATTATTAAAGCTAATTTAATAAAATTGTCGACTTGACTTTTTTATCGACTGAAGATTAAAAAGTCTCAAGCTACGAAGGAATACTTACTTGGTAAGAGTTTGTATCAGTCCCCTTACATAAATAATATACTTCACTGGTTTAGATAATTCCCTCGGATTAGGCATAGGTACTAACATAATCCGCTGGTGACGTTATTAGTGCTACGAGTATTATGTGATGCGGGGGCATCATTTTAGACTGATGGTTTGCTGCGATGCGACATTCTTGTGATATATGTTTTTTAGGGTTCCGTAGTCAACAAGGAACCCTTATAGTTTCGCCATGTCCGTCCGTCCGTCCGTCCGTCCGTCCGTCCGTCCGTCTGTCCGCAGTTTAGCTCAGAGACGCACAGTACTAGAGAGCTGTTATTTGGTGTAAATATACGGATTTGTTGTGCCAAAAAAGTGGTAAAATAAAATCTCGTAAAATATTTTTTTTAGGGTACCTGCTGTACTTACACGTAAAGTGAGGATTTTTTTTTTCTCGCGTACCCCTTAGTGTGGGATATCATTAAATAGGCCTTTAAAAAATAATGACAGTTTCCATTGACAGTTTTTTGATAAAAAAATTCGTTTGTGAAATATTAAGCTTTAAAGTGCTAAATTTTGCTCGATTCGTGTGTCCCCCCCCCTCTACCAGCAAAATGGTTATGTTTGGGGGTGTGAAAAAATTCACAATAGTAGTATATATAACGAAGTTTAAATAAACATTGGAGTGACTAGATTTGATAAAGACATAATTATTTCATTTTGTTTATCTGTGTTTATTCCATGCCAAATAAAGTTCAAGACTGCATTAGTGCTTTTATTTTTCATATAGCGACGCCCAGTCTGGTTTGCAAGCGACTTTAAAAATAATTCAACCCACGCGAATATCTTGAGTTTATTTCAGTCATAAATTTCGTTTTCTCAGGAGTTTATCAAAACGTATGAAAAATAATGTTTTAAGTACGTTTAATATGCTGGGCGTGTTTTGCGTGTTGGGGATTTATTTTTGTAGTGGAGCTTTATTTATGCGGATTTATAGTTGGATGCGAGCAGTGATTTGATGAGAACAGTGGTGGCCCAGTGGTATCGGTCCCGACTCCTAGAACTAAAAGTTCGAAGACATGTGACATCTACCAACCCGCACTGGGCCCGCGTGGTGGATTATGGCCTCTCACAGAGGAGGCCTGTGTCCCAGCAGTGGGAACATTATAGGCTGATGATGTTGATAGTTGGATGCATCACTTTGCAGGTAAAAATCTCGCTATTTGACACAAACAGTGAGCAAAGTTGGACTTTAGGCTACTAAAAATTGTCAATTGTTTCCATTTTTAAAACGTTATGATGCAATCTCTAATGTATTTTATTTATCCCTAGTTCTTGAAATTATGTTTCAATCAACAGGTGGTCAAAAATGACGTCCACGAATATGATTCCTTGAAAGCTGCCTCAAGTTTTGACAGCAATACTGATCAAAGACTTATTAAACTACCAAATGCCGAGAATTATTGTTATCTTACAAATCAAAGCCACTTGAATATTTTCTTAATGTATCATTCTACCTGGTACACCTCGATATTAACTAAATGATGATAATTTTAATTCTAAACAAGCAATAAATCATTATATCAACATAATTTACCGTCTACTGGCGCTTGTCCAACAACTGGTCATCTCAGCCTAATTTATTTTAATTTTATTACTCCTTTACGATTATGAGTCGAGAGTGACATCTCCGTTTTTTTTAATATGTCATATTTGTGGTGGTTATATGTGTACTAGATTTTAAATGCTTGGCAATGACCTAGGTATATAGTCGTCCTGTTTTCTTGGTATAGGGGTGTCAGAAATTCTTATAAGACAGATGATTAATACGGCGAATAGTAGCCATTTTTCTTTTCTGTTTTATTCAATTGACATTGTCATGTTTCAAGTGGTTTTTATCACCAATTTGCACAACCAATTAATTCGAATTGAAGCGCTAATGGCGCACAATTGGGACTTCTTGGTCCCAGTTGGGCGCCAAAACTGTTCATGTAAAATTCTTGATTACGTTTAAAGTGACACCTTAGTGTTCAAACATAAAATTAACTAGAAAACGATCCAGATTAGAATTTCAAACATATTTAGTTTAAAATGGTTTTAATTAACTATTCACACAACCAATTAATTTAAATAGAAGCGCTATTGGCGCACAATTGGGACTCTTTAGTCACAGCTGGGCGCCAACACTATTCGTTTTATTGATTAGGTTTCAAACGTGAAGCTTCTTTTAGTATTTTCAAATATAAAATTAACAATTCGCTAGTAAACGATGAAGATTGAAATATAAACATATTGAGTGTTATTTCTGTTTTACACAGAGCTACTAATTTATTATCGATTGTTCTGGTGTAAGGTAACGTTTATTTAAATATTATCAAAAGTTTTAACCTACCTACAAAAGACAGCCCTACTCATAGAATGGCAGCCACCCACATGCGTTAAGATGACTCGCCTAAGACGTCACAAATTCCTGACTACTATAACATTCGACTATCATATCTTAGCGTTTGTATGTTTTCTTTATCATTCCTCAGAAATATCTGTTTGGAAACACAAAAGTTTTGCGTTTATTCTGGTTTTGTGCGAATATTTTTAGTTTGTCCTTGGTGATTCGGGTAGGCGCGAAAATACATGAGAGCTTCATTTTCTAACAC
This sequence comes from Agrotis segetum, assembly GCA_036375495.1. Lineage (NCBI taxonomy): Eukaryota > Metazoa > Arthropoda > Insecta > Lepidoptera > Noctuidae > Agrotis > Agrotis segetum. The sequence continues at coordinate 469,729 of JAQSVV010000108.1, forward strand.
GTTTTAAAATAACGAAGGGGGTAAAATACTCAAATTGATTAACTGGAATAGTTCCAAAACACTTCCGCACTACTTGTGATATGTAGGTGCTAGGCACCTATTGATCTCTCAGCGCAAATAATATTACTTCACTATTTGTTTGAACTTGATTGCAAATCTGTGTTTCTTTCACTTGACTAGAATTATGGAGGCACAAGTGCAAATGTTTGGATAGCCGTTAGAAAGCGTAATCTTAACGTTTATTTTGTAATAAGTATTGCTGAGATAAAAGGCTGTTTCACATTAACAGCAGCAGGAAAAAAGTGCTCTCACACTACACTTTGTGAGGTAACCGGCCTGTTGTAGAACCAAACATTCAAAGAAAGATTGCAGCCCAATCCCTCTCATAGAGAGGAGACCTATGTCCCAGTAATGGGTATACTATAAGCTGATTGTGCTTACTAGTAAACAAAATATAGTAAGCCGTTGGTCCTGCTACATCTGACTTGTTTCTGGTTTTGCTGGATTGCGGTCATTAGGACTATGAAATCTCCTTAGCGCACACACCTGGTAATAATGTTTTCGTTGAGATAAGCCATTGAGCCAAAAATTCAGTCAAAATGATATTTTTTACAGAGAAGGAGATGCGATAATTTGCGCAGTTAATTTTGAAGAGCAGGTGTGATCTTTAAGAGATTCTCGGCCAAAACGTTCAAGAACGGCACATAACTCATGTGTGCTGCTGAATTTGAAATAGACCAGTGTTACACGCTTCTGTATAAAAAATCTTTAAGTAATGTTGTTTAATATAGCCATAAATCTGTGCCGCTATAGTTTACTTGTAGTTTTGTTTTTCCGAAGCTTGCATGCTCAATGAATACTTCGTGTTTTTTGAGAATGTTATTCAGTGATGTGAGGCGCTTTGACGTCTTTCGAAAAGCTTGTGTTTACTGTTGAGTCATATAATGCAGGAGCTCAATAAGTATCCGTTTCGACCGCGCGGCCACGACGTTTTTTTTAAATAGAAACCATCCCAAGTTTTTGTAAAAACATGTAAAAGTCGATTCCCAAAAACCATAAATTTGTCAAAGCAATGGTTAAAAAGTTATAAGGGTTTGAACGTGGCCGCGCCATCGAAACTTTCCGAACCGCGCGGCCATGGAGATCTTTAAAACTAAGAGTCGCAGAGACCTGAAATTTTGGGAAATAGTAGATTGAATTTGTAAACCAAATGTAAAAATATAGAAAAAAATCCTGTGTTTATATTTTAGGAGCTGCAAGGCTAAAACCTCATGGCCGCGCCATTGAAACGGTGACGAACACGTTATCGCCGATATCTCGCTGAAAAAACATCTCAGACGTTTGAAGTTCTTTGTAAAATATAGATTTGAATTTGTCGAAACATGTAAAAATACAACAAAAAATCCTAGGATTATATTTTAGGAGCTATAAGACTAAAACCCCATGGCCGCGCCATCGAAACGTTGAAAATTTAGTTTTTCACCAATATCTCGCTGAAAAAGCATCGCAGAGGTCTGAATTTTTTTGTAAAACCTAGATTTGAATATGTCGAAACTACCAAAAATACAAAAAAAATCCTTGGTTTATGTTTCAGGAGCTGTTGAACAAAATCTCTAATACATCCTTAATATCTCGATTAGGGTGACCACGGATTATTATTTACAGAGAACTTTCCACCTATTTTTATATTAGAAATGATATTATCTCAAGGATTCGAATTTAAATGAAACAATAAGGTACGTAAAAAAATAATGTTATTTCTTTAAAAATCACAGATTGTTCGCTTACACTAGGACAGTAAAGAAAAGTATGTCCTAGTGTAAGCCAACAATCTGTGATTTATGTGATTTTTAAAGAAATGTATGTCCTTGTGTAAACCAACAATCTGTGATTTATGTCATTTTTAAAGAAATGTATGTCCTAGTGTAAGCGAACAATCTGTGATTTTTAAAGAAATAACATTATTTTTTTACGTACCTTATTGTTTCATTTAAATTCGAATCCTTGAGATAATATCATTTCTAATATAAAAATAGGTGGAAAGTTCTCTGTAAATAATAATCCGTGGTCACCCTAATCGAGATATTAAAAATGTATTAGAGATTTTGTTCAACAGCTCCTGAAACATAAACCTAGGATTTTTTTTTGTATTTTTGGTAGTTTCGACATATTCAAATCTAGGTTTTACAAAAAAATTCAGACCTCTGCGATGCTTTTTCAGCGAGATATTGGTGAAAAACTAAATTTTCAACGTTTCGATGGCGCGGCCATGGGGTTTTAGTCTTATAGCTCCTAAAATATAATCCTAGGATTTTTTGTTGTATTTTTACATGTTTCGTCAAATTCAAATCTATATTTTACAAAGAACTTCAAACGTCTGAGATGTTTTTTCAGCGAGATATCGGCGATAACGTGTTCGTCACCGTTTCAATGGCGCGGCCATGAGGTTTTAGCCTTGCAGCGCCTAAAATACAAACACGAGATTTTTTTCTATATTTTTACATTTGGTTTACAAATTCAATCTACTATTTCCCAAAATTTCAGGTCTCTGCGACTCTTAGTTTTAAAGATCTCCATGGCCGCGCGGTTCGGAAAGTTTCGATGGCGCGGCCACGTTCAAACCCTTATAACTTTTTAACCATTGCTTTGACAAATTTATGGTTTTTGGGAATCGACTTTTACATGTTTTTACAAAAACTTGGGATGGTTTTTATTTAAAAAAAACGTCGTGGCCGCGCGGTCGAAACGGACACCTCAATAACTGGTATGCAAAAGTTATGACTTATTTTACACGTTTTGGAATTGCTCCTTATTATGATATGCTTTAAAAACTGAAATGCTAAAAGAGGTTTCAATAGCATGAGTACCATTTCCAACACGAAAAGAACACGTTTCGCTTTTGAGGAAAATTCCATTAACACGGATTTCATTATCTAGATACTGCGTAAACTTAATATTACTGAAATTGTTTGTTACGCCTCAACAAATTGTAGTTATGACACTTTTTTATCGTGATAAACCCATGGCAGGGCAAAAGGGACTATTAGACTTGTACTGATTAAAATCCACGGTGTTCTTCAATAGCCCTTTTCATTCCGGGGTCAAGGTAGCTCATTTATCCCGCGACCGTAGTTCAGACACTGGTTACGGTAAGAGGCTATAAGGAGGGCTGAGCCCCGCTGGACAAAGCCAAGAGACAAAAGAGGGTACTGAAATATTCTCTAACAGGTCGTATCGATCGAATTATACGTAGTATTGGAGGGAGGTGGGCTGGTTGGAATAAGCCACCAAGGCCACTATAGCCCACGCACAATGGTCCACATGAAGGACTTAGTGCGGAAACCAAAACTCCTAACATTTGTCTTCACCAAATCACCAAACTTGTTAAATAGCTCTTTTTTGCTAAGATTCATGAAACCAATTAGCCGTTCATATAACATATATATATAACATACATAGTCTAAACAATATACAACATCAAACGCACCTCTCACTAACAAACACAGGAGACGTCGTCGCCCGCGTCATTGCATACATTGCTCATGTTAATATTTACATGTTTGTTCACATACCAGCACGTGTGAGTATCATTGTACCTTTGTTAGCACGTAAAGAAATTGTATCTGTATGTCTTTGACTGCTGGCCTTTTAAAGAGACTAAGATTCACTCAACGAGCAATGGAAAGAGCTATGCTCGGAGTTTCTTTGTGGGGTAAAATCCGGAACATGGATATTCGGCGAAAAATCAGAGTCACCGACAGACAGCTCATAAAAGCAAGTTGAAGTGACAATAGGCAGGCCACATCGCTCGTAGAACTGACAACCGATGGGGAAGAAAAGTTCTCGTGTGGCGACCACGGACCGGAAGACGCAGCGTAGGCAGGCTTCCCACTGGTGGACTGATAACATCGAGGGTCGTGGGCAACGAATGGATGCAAGTGGCGGATTGTCGTTCGGCGTGGAGGTCTAAGAGGGAGGCCTATGTTCAGCAGTGGACGTCTTCCGGCTGATGATGATGAATGAAATTGTATCTGAGTTATAACTCAGGGTTTCTCGTTTGTCTTCTGTACGGATTTGAACATCATCATCATCTGCCTAGCCTTTTCCAACTATATTGAGGTCGGCTTCCAGTCGAACCAGATGCAGCTGAATATCAGTATTTTACATGGAGCGACTCCACAACTCAGTAACTGGATAATGCGATACCCAGTGGTAAGACTGGTCGTAAGACTTTTCAAGCTTCTGACTTAGAGTAACGACTGTCAAAGATCTATAAATGAGTCAGTCGGGACCAACGGCTTTACATGCTTTCCGAAGCACGGAGGAAATTCGCTTTGACAGATGGTCACCTATCCACAGGCCCTCGGCAAGCGTGGCTTAACCCGGAAGATCGGTCCTACTACTTAACTGACATGTCATTACAGATGGCGCAAAAGTGGGACATAATCCTGAATGATGAATAAAGAAGCTGAGCTTGAATGTATTACTGATTTTAATAGATTTACTCACAATGATGCACTGTAATACTAATCAAAAAGCTCACATAATGAGAGATCAAAGACAATAAGTTTATGTTATTACTGAGCTAAAAGCATACCTTTCTTCATTTAATAAACGGTACATAACACGTACAATGTTTCCCTTCATACTGTTTACGTTAATTATAATGCTTTTTGAATGGATGACGCATTTACTTGTTTGTTATGAGAAAATGTGGGTATATTCCGGCGTTGATTCATTGAAAAAGCCCTTTATAAAATTTTAAGAGAATACTCATGAGATTTTTTTCTTTTGCTTGCAGATTTTTTTGGCCAACGTAGATACATATTCTCTACACCACTGCAAGTCTTGAAAGCCATAATCAACAGTGGCAACCATCAGAAAAGCGCCGAGAGAATGAAGATCGACGGTCAAAGTAGAAAAACTATACGTTTAAAGTTTTTTGAATCCTAAAAATATGGAAGCATCGAGAATTCAAGATGGCCGGACCAAATGCATTTTATATCAGAATGGCGGGACCAGAGATATTTCCTTCACCAGGAATAAATATCTATTTACGGTAGAAATAGTACATATGTAGTGCAAATACTTTATTTTGATGATTTTTATACTAAGGACTTCGTGATTGCCATTTTGATGTTCATAAAAGTATTGAACGCGCTTTGATTGCTCTTATGTCTATCTTTTGAATGACCAAAATTGTTATTTTAAAGCTTGGGAGCTTGTTCTGTAAGCTTCCATAAATTGAAAAAAAAATAAGGTGTGGAACCCTTATTAATGAACAAAACAAACTCACATTCGTGTTTATAAAACTACGAATACCTATTAGTTGAGATTCGGACGAAAAGTCAGACAAATGATTATTTTTTCACCTGTTTTTGAAGAACTTTACCCAGTAATGAACCGTAAATATAGGTCAGAAAATAAATAGACTAAAGTGACTTTATTCATAAATTAGATATATCATTTTGAAAAAATCATAATCCTCTCTCTCCCTATAATTTCCCTTGCACGAAGGTGTGAACAAAAATAATGATGTTTTCTGAACAGAATGACGCATTCAAATGTTTATTTATGATGTAAGTTTGTTGGTTTGGTATGTCCAGTTTACAATGATTTGTTGCCACGACTTTTGTTAGGTTTCCATTTTCTCGTTACGGTGTGAGTTATAACTTAATTTGTTCATGAAATTGTTTAAGGTGATGGATGTAGTGTTGAGCTTTATGTGGCTTGTTATCTTGATTTATTAAGCTATTTAGAGTGACATTAACTAAACCGTTTTGGGTTTGCGTAGTTCCTTTTGACCGCTACCGTAACTGTGCCATGGTCTGGCCAATTGTAGTTCTGAACTGCCCATTTCTGCGCACTTCTGGGGTCTGTGCCCTGCATCTGGGCAAAGTTGACATACCCACGTGTTTGTGCACTGCCTCTGACAATGCAACTCGTAACTTACACACATCAAAACTTTTGCGACCAGTTTGAACAATCGCAATCTTTTTTGTTAGGTACGGTAGTATTTTTTTTAATTTCAAACATCTTATTTCTATCGAAAGAAAACACACAACGAAATTTTTTCTTGATAAAGTTCACTTTGAACATTTTTACCAGTTTATGCTACAGATTACAAAATGGTTTTATAATGGCCAATCATGTTTTTTAAAACGAAGAAAATGTTCCCTATACTACTTATTGCCAAGATTTCAAAATCTTATGAAAATACCACATGGAAATCGTTCCACTTACTTAACACAAAAGGTTATCAAAGTAATTCATCAAAAGATACGGAATTATGTTAATAAACATTAATTATTGTGATCGAAAGATAACACTTGAACAAGATAATTGCTTTTAAATGGATGAAACACTATTTTATGAAGCAATAAAAATACGTTCAAAATACATCCTACATAATTTATATCCATCATCAAATGGAAATATTTATATTTTTTATACCTGTGTTAAATTACCAACAAAATATCTTATTATTTTATCAATTTATTTTTATAAAATTCCACAAACACAACACGAAACAAAAAAAATCACTTCAATAAAAAATGGCGACACGTCAAACTTTCCCGCGCGTCTATAACCAAAGACAATCGAGTTAACTTTTTTTCGTTATTTTTTTTTAAACAGCCACGTCCTTGCTCGGAGCACACGGTCATGCGGGCTACGTCCGACGTCGAACTAGTGTTTAGGAAGACAAAATTAAAAATGTTTATTTTAGTAAAGCTGATTCGTGGGCGGGATGGAGTGTGAACCAACGTTTTATTATTTATTCCCAGATTTACACTGTCGTTGTGGACATTTTGTTTTGTAAAAGGATATAATATTGGCCCATTGCAGGACTTTCATTGACCATGCTTACTTATAATTGACGATTTAGTTAGGTTATTGTATGCCCAAAAATCGCTTATTCTATCGCTCTCGTATTATGATCTTAATTATGTATGTGCTAGAGGTTTAGATGAAATATTTTGAAAGAAAGTATGGCTATTGTAAGAAAAATGAATGATGAAAGAAAGAATAAAATACGACTTCCTCCAACTCATTTATCAGAATACCCGCAAAGAAAACTGGAAGGGAAACATAAAAACGCATAGCTTTCATCTTTTTTTTTTGTTTTAAAGCATCTGCAAAGCTCAGTGTTTATATTTAAATAAATGCTTCTCACTTTATCTCGAATTCTTTAGTAAGACACCTGATTCGCATCAAACATACCGAAGTCTTCATAAAATAAAGAAACATTTGCATACGAAATCATTGCCAAAATGTCTGTTTACTAAACACCCTCGGACATTTATTTAAATCCTGTAACACGACGTAGATATTTCAGTTCATTTAGAATGTGACAGTAAATTATGTATTTTAAATGACATGCGAGTGCTTTTATAAGATATTATGATGTGTACTAATTGGGGAAATTATTGGAGGGAAGTGGTGGAGTTTTAGGACTATTTTGGTTCATGAGGAAGTAAAGATTTTGAATAAGCAAATGAAACGTAGCTGCTGACCAAAGAAATTACTTCGCACTACCCAATTTTATCATAGAGGGCCAAAGCTTGCCGGTGTCGCGGGACAAACGGGTACCTAACCGTGGCCCAGAACGTCAACGGATATTGAAGGACACCATGGATTTTAGTCAATACAAGTCTGATAGTCCCTCCTACCCTGCCCTGGGTGGGAAGACTCTTTCGTTGATTGTACGACATTAAAAAAAACATTTATCAGGAGTTCCGGAGTTATAATATCAATAAAACTGCTTTTGCTATAGGTGATGATATACTGCTCTTCACCAAGATTTTATGACGGAAGAAGTCCACTGTTGAACAAAGGCCTCGCCATTAGACGCCAAATGACATTTCGCCATTTGCATCCATCGGTTGCCGCGACTCTCACAGAGAAATACTGCGCCGATACTAAGGCCCTTCGTACACAAGGCGACTCAAGTCTCAGATACCTTACGACTTCGGTATCCAAACGGCTATCGCAATACAAACCCATAGAGGTTCGAACACAAGCACGCGTCAATGAATACCAAAATCGTAAAGTATCGGAGACTTGCGTCGCCTAGTGTACGAAGGGGCTTAGTGTTTTGAGGGCAAGAAAAGACAGTACCTAATGATTACAACACATTTTTGTGAAATTAAATCAGAGCATTTCGAAAATCCGTTTGTAATTACAAAATTGTCACGACAACAAAGAAATTTAACCAATAAATAGCAGATCTAATGCATTAGTGACTAAGATACAAATAAAACATTCTAGGCGTGGCAACACAATAGATTTATATGAAGCGATTGAATCTACATTGAAAGCTTTTGTCAGAACCACACCTAGTCAATACTTGATGAAACCCACGTAGCGCGTAGTCGGAAAACAGTAAATTGCAAATATTTTCTAAGAGGAATTAAAGATACGACCCTTTTTTTAAAAAAAAAACATTAAATGTGTCCTCCCACCCAGGTCAGGGCTGGAGGGACTGTCAGACTTCTACTGACTAAAGTTCACGGTGTCCTTCAATAGCCCTTTCTGTTCCGGGGTCACGGTAAGGAAATAATCCCGCGACCCCGGCAGGCTTTGGCCCTCTGAGAGGGGGGCCCCGTCATTATGCCGACGCTCTTTGAGGCGCGCGTGGGACACTTTACTCGCTGCCCGCATGCCCGCGCCTACGGTGGCCGGAGATCATCAAGCAACGTCCGTCGCCGTGGGCGTCTACTACCGCGGGTGGGGCGGAGGGAGGACTCTGTCCTCTATCGCTCGCGGCCCGCCTCCTCCTTCGCGAGCATTACTGCTTCGCAGAAGGAGGCGACCGTTTCCCACTCCGTCTCGGGCAGGGCAGATAGGACGCTTTTAAAAATAAAACATCAAATGAGTCTTCCTACCCATTACTGTCAGATTCGTACTGACTAAAATCCACGGTTGTTCTTCAATAGCCCTTTACGTTTCGGGGCCATGGTTACTTGTTAGTCCCACGACCGCGGCAGGCTTTGGCCCTCAAAGGGAGCCCCGTCATTATACTGACATTCTGAGGAGTGCGTGGAAAAAAACGCGCTGTCGACCCGGGCATGGTTCATAGTCGGACAGCAAGTCGGCCACTACTCAGCGCCCGCGTCCCCATTTTTAACCGACTTCAAAAAGAAGGAGGTTATCAATTCGACGGTGTTTTTTTTGTGTGTATGTTAGCGATTACTCCGTGAATAGTGGACCGATTTTCAATTATTTTTTTCAGTCAAATAGTGTATGTGTTTAGGTCAACAACAAGGCTAATTGATTAATGTCTCTATTGTAAATCATTAAACCGTATTGACGCACTTTAAAAACAAGGCTAGCTAAGCTAAAGCTAAGCTAAGCTTTTATTGAGTAGTTTATGTGAAATATTACAATAATAAATGGGATATAGTGAAGGTTAAACTCAATGGCGAATTAAAGATGTGTTATGAAAGCCATAAAACTAACTGAAGCGTTGTTTTTTAAAGATTTAAGTTGCTGCGGAGTTTATGTTCAGTACTCAGATCAAAGAAATAGGCAGATAGAGCGCTCAGAACACGCGAGTGGGTCCACCAAAGTTAATACAAAATCAAAATCGAATACAAAGTCGCGACAGTACCAAGCTACGCCTCGTACCAAGCTGTACGTCGTTGTTGTTTTTTGCCAAAATATGCCGTCTCGTGTCTTTAACCATCGTAAAAGTTGTTCTCAAAAGCAAAGAACACATTATGGAATGTGATTTTGTATTAACTTTGGTGGAGACACTCGCGTGTTCTGAGCGTTTTATCTGCCTATTTCTTTGATCTGAGGTTCGGTAATAGATATTTTCCGGGTATTGAGGTTAATATTACGGCTTTGAAAAACTAAGATTTGGTCGGGAAAGCTAAATAATCAAACAGACTCACTTTCGCATTTATAATATTAGTAAGGTTAACGATTTTGCTCGCCTTGTACCGTTTTTCGTATAAGACCAACTGCTCACTTTTTTGTTCGTGGTAAAATCATCAAATGAGTCCTCCCGCCCAGGGCAGAGCGTGAGGAACTGTCAGACTCGTACTGACTACTGACTAAAATCCACGGTGTTCTTCAATAGCCCTTTACGTTTCGGAGTCGGGCTAAAGGGTTTCACACACAGCAGCTATAATGTAAAGATGTATATTATAGTACGATACATCTCATTACATCTTTCCATAGAGGTTTGAAGATGTAAAAATATACATTATAGCTGCAGTGTGTGGTCTCCTGACGATTTCTATGGAAAGATGTAATGAGATGTATCGTGCTATAATGTACATCTTTACATTATGGCTGCTATGTGTGAAGCCTTAATTCGTTAGTCCCGCGACCTCGGCAGGCAATGGTAACTTTTGTCACGGAGACTTTTCGGTTCCCCATCGACTGCTATGACGAAATTTGAGAGTGCGCTAATTATGGTGACAAATAATTTCTAGCGGCCGATATGTTTCCAGTGAGCGACATCTCTTATTAGGTACATGTCCTAGAAACATACATTATAATTTTTAGGTGTCATCAATATCTAGGTACATTTCAGTCTTGTCATGTTGGCAGAACAAACCACAAACAAAAAGAATTTTGGCGCGAATATCTACGTGATAAAATTGCACTCATTTCGTTAAAGGTAGACGACCTATTACTTGACTTTCAGATAATGATTTCAGATAAGTGACTGAAACAAGGTTATATTGAAAAATGGAAGTGCAAGGCACTGTACCGAAAAATATTAGTCAGATAACAACCAAAGCGTAAATAAATTCTCATTTTTTGTCGCAAAAATACCTTTATTACATGGCAATAAATTATGACACAATAATTTTTGTTTTTCGAACATAAAAAAAGACTTACCGCTTTTTCATACATCTTTATTTTCTTTTTTTTATTCAACCTTTATTATTGTCACTGGCCATAAACACAATGAGAAAGTATTTTTGACAGTTCTACAGTCTACACAGAAAAAATGGCCGATCAATTCCGACACTAGTGCTGTAATGGTGCCAATTTTCTATGGAATGCATTAGTTGATAATTTGGTGATAAAAAACTAGCGATAATTGATAAGATTATCGATTATTGTAAGCACTTTAATTGTATGTTGTTTATACTATGTAGGTGTGGTTTAGTCATGTTATTTTTATTATATTTATCTTTTATACTTCCGCTCATTAGAAGAATAGGCTAGTTGCCTAAAAAAAATTAATTAGTCCGTCTTTTAGATTATTCAAAAATAAGGGACACGTATTTTTTAGGGTTCCGTAGTCAACAAGGAACCCTTATAGTTTCGCCATGTCCGTCCGTCCGTCCGTCCGTCCGTCCATCCGTCCGTCTGTCCGCAGTTTAGCTCAGAGACGCACAGTACTAGAGAGCTGTAATTTGGTACAAATATACGGATTTGTTGTGCCGAAAAAGTGGTAAAATAAAATCTCGAAAAATATTTTTTTTAGGGTACCTCCTGTACACGTAAAGTGGGAATGTTTTTTTTGTTTCTCGCGTACCCCTTAGTGTGGGGTATCATTAAATAGTCTTTAAAAAATAATGTGAGTTTCCAATAACAATTTTTTGATAAAAAAATTCGTTTGTAAAATATTAAGCTTTAAAGTGCTAAATTTTGCTCGACTCGCGTGCCCCCCCTCTCTACCAGCTAAACGGTTATGTTTGGGGGTGTGAAAAAATTCACAATAGTAGTATATATAATGAAATTTAAAAGAAAATTATCATGACTAAGTAGGCTTTACAACTTTACGAGTAATAGTCGACCAACTTATAAAATGTACTTGGATCTCATATTTTCTTAAACAAAATGTATCGGAGACAACTGCAAATGTAAGTTTGTCAACTTTATTTTACAGCTTTTATAGGTATGTTTTTTGGGGATAGGTAGGTTTTAATCGTCAACTATTTTTAACTAACTTCAAAAAAAGGAGGAGGTTCTAAATTCGTCGTAATCTTTTTTTTATGTATTATCCCCGATTTCTCAGACTCCTGGACCGATTTTGAAAATTATTCTTTTTTAAATTAAATTCAGCGAATCAGTTTAGTTAGTTCGCATAAGTATTTTGATGGGCAACTACGGAACCCTACACTGTGCGTGGCCCGACACGCACTTGGCCGGTTTTTTTATTTGTAAATTAGACCACAAATGACAAAGATATAGCCTATTAAAGTTACGTGTGACGTCACGATGCGTGGCATTTTTCGCGCAGAGTGACGTCACAGGTAAATTAAATAGGCTATTATCTTTGTTCTTTTTTGTTTAATCGAAAAAAGAAAAAATACGTGTCCAATAATTTTTATGATCTAAAATACGGACTAAATAGAATTTTGACCCTGGAAACTACCCTATTTGTTTTTATTAAACCATACATGATCATACCACTTTTATCTAATAACAATCACACAAATGAAGAATTCGTCTTCATTTAAATCCATGAATTAATTTACTTCTCGACTAAAACACAGCTAGATCATTCTACAATGTTCCCACTGCTGGGACACAGGTATCCTCTCTTTCGGTGAGAAGAAACGAGCTATAAATCTGCGTCGCGGTTCCAGTATGGGTTAATTATTGGATGAATAATGAATATAATTATCATTTATTATAAATTCGCCAAAACTATAACATCAGTCACCAAGCGTATAAAATATTTGAATAAAAACCAATCAAAACTCACTTACACCATTTAGTGTTGCCAAGCTTATAAAATGTAGCCACCGGAAAAAGCAAACATTTTTATTAAATTTTAAACTCTCCTTCTAATTTTGAATTTAACGAATGGTAGCAGGAAGTCGCGGTAGTAGTAAGTACTATACAACATACGTCAAAGATCAAAGGAGCTTTAATGGTGAAATATATTTGGAGTAGAGTCAAGAGAAAAAAATTTAGATACTAGGTGTCTACATTTATTGTAAAATGTAGATACTAGGTATGCCCGATGGTTTTTTTCACTGTTTTTACATTTTTTTTCTGTATGCTCGACTCCTTAAAGTCCTAGAAGGTTTGTTTATAGTCATAAATCTTCTTGAAGAATTTGTCTATCAAATACATGAAGATTTTTTCTAATTTGACTGGCATTTCCATAGTTTAGCGCGTTCAAATAAACAAATACTTATTTTTTTTTTAAATTAGCAAGTGATGACGAAACATTGTTGATTTTTGTGATTGTGTTTTTAAAGCTTTCTATTTGATTTATGAGTACGACTTTCCGTCTGTTATTTATTACATAATATTTTTGCAACGGTCAGATTAATGCTTATCATATTTTGCATTGATGATAATTCGGATTTTTTTCATTTTTATCTTACGTGTATGACAAATTAAATCGGCTTCAAGATATAGTAATGGATTACGAATATTATATCCGGGAGTTTGCTAAAATAAATTATGTATTACTATTTATTTGAGTTTTTGTAGTAAGTTTTCATATAGTGAATTTTTGAATGACATTTTGTATTCCTTTACTGATGCTTCTTTAGCTTCATATTATTAGTCTTTTCACTCTTATGATTTTGTAGTATACTTAAAAATATGTAGAATGAGTGCAAGGAACTACTTTTTTTTTCAAATTTAAACATTTTTAATGAATTTGGGTTAAACGACCAATGGGCGATCACTAGTTCAGAATCAGATTCAAATTGAATTCATTAATTCAATTAAAATTAGATTTTGAAATTAAATTCAATAAAAATAGATTTTGAAAGAAATGTGACCAAACCGCACCAGGCCACAGAATATATGTATAATAGTATCTACCAGGCCAACATTGATGGCTTTTAATTAACAATCTCAGTAGTATTAACATTATAATTTATTTGTTTTTGTTTGTTTCCGAACGGATGACACGTCCTCTCTCCCTCTTTCCTCTCTAATAGTTATAAACGACATACAACATCCTCACATCAATTCATTCTAAAATAAATAAAAAACAAAATGACATATTTTTCCTAACACTGCTTCACCGTTTCCTTTCGAAAGACACCATTTACACTAAAATATAATTAAAGAAAGCCCAAGAGAATGACATCAATAAAACAAATGGTTTTGTGTAAACCGATATCTTCGTAATGGCGTCAGATTTCGATCTAAATTTGAAAGAGAATCTTACACAATTGAAGATAAACAATTTGTGGGAGGAAGTGAAGAAAACTTGTGAAAACTCGGTCAAGTGTATGTTGGTCATAATCCGTTGGGTTCCATACGTGGTATGACTTTACATCTGACAAAAAACAAAAATGTTATGTAGAATTTTCTTTTATGAACCTGGAAATGTTAGGAAGGCTTGATGACTCTTAGAAAATCATAGGTAATTTGAGAGCTATCAGGAGAGCTATTGTGAGGCGCGTACTCATTGGGATTGGGAATTCGTAGCAACTTGATAATATATCCTACTCCTACCGGAGACTTTGTTTTTTAAAAACAAGTTTTATTTAGCTATTTGATAAAATTCTCAAATACACTGTAGTTTTCGAGTTTTGCACGCTTGGAAGTAGTTGCACATAAATATACATACGTATTAATTTACTTCTATAAACTACAAGTTCCTTACACTGAAACAAAGCATACATAGACCTCTGGGGTGTGAAATGGCATGCCATGGTCTGACATTTGATAACATGCTACTAACCAACAGATATCATCATCTGCCTGCCTTTTCCCAGCTATATTAGGGTCGGCTTCCAGTCGAACAAGATGCAGCTGAATAACAGTATTTTACACGGAGCGACTGCCTATCGGATCTCCACAACCCAGTAACTGGCCAATACGATACCCCATGGTAAGACTTACCGACTGATATAAATAATAAAAACTTGAGAGGTGTCAAGGGACACCCGGATGGAACGAAGTTAACAAAAATAATAGTCGCAACACCAATGCGAAATAGAAAGACGAAACGAAAATATCTGGCTTGCTTTCTATTAGAGAGAGAGAGACAGAGAAACATGTGCACGCCGCAATACGACAAGAGTCACGAGGAACGGGGGTTGAGTGAGGGGTACGGGGCGCGGGGAGCAGGCGCGAGGTGCGGGGCGAGGCAAAAAAGTGTCCTGACAACTTTTCGTAAGATTTTTTCCGTCTTTCACAACGCGCGATAAGGAACTTCGTTCCAAAAAAAAACTAGTTTACGTCTTTTACAACGGAACCCTAATAATACCATCGAGCGTGCATCATCATACCATGTTTATGACGTAATATCCGACTGAGAAACATCACCTGTCTGTCAAACATCAGCGAAGGGAAGTTTTGTTTGCAAGCGATATGGACGACTGATGGACAACAGATTGTCATCACAAAATGGTGATAAGTAGGTCTTTAGAGCGGTTACGCACTACGTCCGAAACGAGTTCGTGTAAATACGGAAATGAAATAATTGGACCGGATATTGCTTTTCACTACATCCATTTGTCCAGAGGAAATGACCCTTGCCAGGGTCTGTACGTAGTGGCTATAGGACGGGCGTCCATGCTGGTCAAAGCTGGAGTGACGTTCAGGACGCGTACATGAGTGATTGGCAGAAGAAAGCTGCAGCAAAAGAAGAGTGGAAGTTTATGGTGGACGCCTTTGTCTAGCAGTGGGACAATACAGGTTAATATAAAAAAGAAAATAGACGAGTAAACGAAATAGAGTAATTTCCCTACTAAAAAGAGGGAGCGAGCTTATTGCTGTCCTTCGGGCATGAATCCAGATTCCATGACCACTACTGAGAAATTCCACATGGGACAACCCATTAACACTAAAATCGAACCCAGCTCTACGAAGAACCTTAGAATTAGCAGTCACGGTGGCGATTACGAGATCAACGTTTATTTGTATAAAAACTTGAGAGGTGTCAAGGGACACCCGGATGGAAAGTTCCTCCACTCCACTCCACCCCACCCCACCCCACTCCACTCCATTCCAGTCCAGTTCATTCCATTCCATGGTAATAAACATATTACTCTCCTTTGCGCGCAGTCGGGTAAAAAGTGTCGTGACAAGTTTTTCCCTTAATTTTTTGCCATCTAGCCCTCTTTCGCAACGTGCGATAAGGAACTTCGTTCATAATTAGATCTTGTCGCTCTGCTGTGCCAAATCATTATCAATAGCATATACTGCCCCACTGCTGGGCAAAGGCCAGTCCAGTCTTTCTACTTCTCACGGCTTTCTGTGACCATGGTCCAGTCCTTTATGAAGCGGTCTAAGTCATCTCGCCATTTTCGAGTGTCGGAATCATGGCCGATCTTAAAGTGTGTAGCATCTCTTCAAATGAAATAGTTCAGTGACTGACCTTCTCAATGGAAGGAGTATATCTAAGTGATGTTTATTGGAGCAGAGAACTGTTAATTGAAGTTGAAGTGGAGCCAATATTGAATGGGAATGTAATTGGGCAATTGGTGGAGGCGCCATCGCCTTGCATGATAATCACAGATATAATATTCAGAGGCGTAGCGTGTCTTGGCGGGGCTCCGTATAAAAATTTAGCATAGGCATTGTCACTCAAGAAAAAATAAATGCATTTCTCTATAACTACGCCGAAATATAAACAAAAATTGGACGGAATTAGGTTGTTATTTTAATTCTTGCATCGAAATGTTGATATTAATATGGATCTTCCCGGGATTTCTAATAGACAATTACGTGCGTATTACATATATATTAGTAGACCTTTTTAGACCGTCTGATTGCAATCTGAATTTGGTCAGAGAAAATTGTCAAAAAGTGGATAAAGTGTGTTCTCAACGAAGAGTAGGAAATTGGGAATGAAACTGAGAAATCTTGGATTCAAAATAACGTTGATAAAAGCGGAAATTAATAAATCAACGCAACATGACATAAGTAACCAACACCAAAGACTTAAATTCAATCAAAAATAGACTCAAAAATCCCGTGTCCACAGGAAAACCACGCCATATCAAATAAAAATCCTTAATCTATCCTCGACTATAAATAGAAGTAACATTAAAGTCGGTATTTCAGTGGCACATAATGTAGGAAGCGGTAATTTAGCTCATCCGTCCCATGTTGTAAGGGAAATGGTCGTTTGTCTTCGAAGAATGCAGGTGGTATTTATACTACTTCGTTAGCGGAATTAATGAGTATATGGATGTTGTTTTGGTGTTATTTTTGTATTCTGTCACGCCTATGGGCGGTAGTCAAGACATTATGTTACTTTGGAGTGGTAGATTTCACTTTAACTGCTGCTTTTTTCCGGAGACTTGTCCGGAGGTTGACAGTTTTCAGATCTGTTTTTTTAAATTAAAACTTTGGCCCCTCGCTAGAAAATTTCTCCTGTGTCCTGAATGTGTTAACAAAGCTTAGAAGCACAAAAAGCAAGACCAGAAACAACTATGTATAATATTTGTAGGTCATACAAATATTGGTTTCGTGCAGGGATCAAGATTTTCAAACAAGTAATTGACTCGTGAGCAGTGCAGAGCAGTGGTATCGGTCCCGACTTACAAATTGTAGGTCGTGGGTTCGAACCCCGCCAGGCGCATTACTTTGTGTAATTTATTTCATCACCACTGCTCTCAAAACGGTGAAGGAAAACATCGTGAGGAAACCAGCATGTCCTAGAACCGAAAATTCGAAGACATGTGACATCTACCAACGCACCGGGCCCGCGTGGTGGATTATGGCCCACTCCCTCTTACAGCAAAGAGGAGGCCTGTGTCCCAGTAGTGGGAACATAATAGGCTGATGATGATGAATTGACTCGTATTTTTTCAATTGTTACGTAAACCAAAGTTCACGAAGATACAACGCTTCTAAAACTCACAAAACATCGCTCGGTCGTTAGAATTTTACAGGCCTTATGACCCAAGCCTCTTCTTCTTCCTGCCCTTATCCCATTCTACTTGAGGTCGGCGCAACACGTTTTCTTCTTCCATTCTCCCCTATCAGACGTCACAGTATCATTTACTCCTTTTTCTTTCATATCATTCCTTAGACAATCCATCCATCTTTTCTTTGGCCTTCCCCTTCCTCTCCATCCATCAACATTCATACTCATCACTCTCTTAGTCACATGATTGTGATCCCTTCTCATCACATGTCCATACCAAGACAGACGATTCCCTTTCATTTTTTCCGTAACAGGCGTCACTTTCAAACTTCCCCTTATAAACTCATTCCTTACTTTATCCATTCTAGTGACCCAAGCCTCTACTCCCAATTTTTTTTATTTTGGTCAATATTCATTGCTTAAAAAAAAAACAAAAATTCTTTATTTTTCAATACTCTAACTGACTAAAAAGATCATATTTGTGCTGTAAGCTACCCAATTATGATGTTTTTTCAACTTATCTAGGTACACTTGAAAGACATACAAAGATCTAGACACTGCGCAAGAGTACTAAGATTAGACTGCCACTCAGACGTGACGTATACAAGAGAATCCTGTTTAAAATAAACTTTAAAAACAGGTGTATTCTGTCTTATTTTTTCCATTCATACGAGCGTTTAAAAATATTATGTGTTTAGAAAACGACGCGATTTTTATTAATGATACGCTTGACAATGTGCTGAGGAATTCTATTTATGTTGAAGTTTATTTTGTTTTTAGGAGAATAATAAATGGCCGTTTTTATAAAGATGTAGAGTTTTTTTTTTAATTCTGGATGCCAGTAAAAGTTAAATGAATGGGTTTACTCGTTTATATCATCTTAGAACACCGGTTAGGACCATGTTTTCCCGACTGCTCAACTGTAAGTGCACAACTGCGAACAGTTGAGCAGTTGGGATCCCCCATGCTCAACTAATCCTTTGATAGTTTAGAATTTAGACATTTTCTAGAACAGCGAACCTACAAAAGGTCTCTATATCTAAATCTACGACTTTAGTAGAGGGCCGAGACATAGCAATTTGGATCTTTTGGTGACAAGTGCAACTGATGAGCGTGGGGTGCTGAAGTAAATTCTACTCCCTGATCGGGCAATAATTGCTACGAGGTTTTTCTACTAGATACTCAGTAGTAGTCCAAAGTTTTCAAACTCTACGTTAGGCTATTGGCCTCTCTGATCTTACGCCTGACATCTCTGCTCAGTACCCTTAGCCCGAATTTTCAGTATTTGAGACGTGAAGTAAACTGGAACTTTGACAATTTCAAATTGACAATTTACAAGGAAAAATTAGTTCTTTCTCCGCACACCAGAGGCGCTGTTCCATTTTTTCATACAAAAACGCTGTAAATACTGGAAAGACGCTGTAAAGTAAAAGAGTGAAAATTGGTGCTAAGGGTACTGATCTACAACGAAGTTAGAAAGCACCTGTGCCTGCGCACATATTTGTGCACTATAACATAACATCTCCCGTCCCAAAGGCTGATCTCTGCTGAGATTGGCCTTTATGAAAGAAAGAGATGCCAAAAAGCTTGAAGCTCCCACATTAAAAGCTTCTTCAGAGTCAAAACTTTAATTTTACTCCTAACATTTGTTTGAAATGAAACACCAACCACTTTCAGACAGGAACCACTAACAGTTTCCTTACGACTTTAAAATGATTCATCTTGTCAGACGTTCCAACTACCCGCATATGACACCTATTCAGAGGTCATGAACCTTTCATAATCAATGGTCAATTGGAGGAGCTCGTGGCTAAATAATATCAGCTACGCTTGCCAAGGTTGGTCTATGGATGGGTGACCAATGTGGCCAACTATCATAGCGAGTTTCTCCATGCCTCTGAAAACACGTACCTAAAGCTGTTGGTCGACTGTCATTTGTAAATATTTGACATAAATGCCCGGGCTACACGAGGCTAGTTTTTCAAGCTAGGATAGCAAGTTAGTGTCAGTCAGCTAGCAAGCTAGTACTTCTAGCTTCGTTTAGACAAAACTAGCTTCATTTCTAAGCTTAGTTTTGTCTACACTTGCGGCTTGAAAAACTAGGCTCGTGTAGCCCGGGCATTAGGGAGTTTACCCATGGTGCGATGGGACGAGATTCGACCGATTCCAACTACAAGTGAATATCAACCTTGCTGCAAAGAAATAATGATGCAATTCGATTGACTTGACGTCGTCGTGGCGATCGTGTTTTGTTTTTCATTTACCCGTAGATAACAACGTGTTTTATGTCATATGTCGTAGGGGTAAGGTTGCTTTTCAGTTTTAGTTGTAATCGGTCGAATTGCAAATGCGTTAGACAGAAGCTCGAAAGTCTGACTACCAGTCTTGGGGCACCCAGTACCTGGTTGGGCACTATTACCCAGTTATTAGCTTTTAGAGATCAAATAGGCAGACACTGCATGAAAAGTAGGTTCGACTGGAAGCCAACCAACCAAAAAAGGCTGGGCAGATCCTACTAATATTATAAAGTGAAAGTTTTGTTTATTTGGACGGATGGATGGATGGAAGTTTGTGCCTCTTTCGCGCAAAAACCAGAGAACGGATTTGGTAAAAATTTTGTAAATAGATAGTATATAAACTGAATTAACACATAGGATAGTTTTTATCCCGATTTTATTTTCTCGGGATGATTTTCGAGTGGAAGCGGGTAAGTGGTAAACCGCTGGTAATAAATAAATGCCCAACTGCTCATCTACAAAGCTAGGATCGTTTTTGAACTACCAGCGCCCGCGCATTTCCTTTGTACATTTTAATACAAGTTGAAGTGTTGGCGTCTTTTTATTACTTTTTTATTGTCTGAGTTGAAACAGATTGTGTGGAGAGAAATCGCGAAAATGTGCATATTTTTATGTGACTTTTATTTTTAAAGAACAAACAAGTTTTATTGTCATACCAATATGTGTAGGTGAAGAGTTCGTGACAGGTTATTTCAACAAAAACATACTACTACTTAGATAGATCTAGACCATAACGTATTGTTTGTTGCTAGTCTCTATAATAAGACAAACTAAAAATATCAATTGTTGTTCGTTAGTCTCGCTGAAACTCGAAAACGGCTGGATCGATTTGGGTAATTTTTATTTTTCATGTGCAAGGTAGGTTTAAAAGGTGATTTTGAGGCGGTACGAAGTTTGCCAGGTCAGCTAGTTAGACCATAAATAATTCAAGTTTTTGCACTTTGCTTAATGTTTTGAACGTTAGGCAATTTGTACCTAACGTTCAAGACAGCGCTCTGTGTTCCGTCAATGCGTAGCGTTGGTCCTACGGGTGAGCATTACAATAAAAAAATACTCCTTCTAAACATACACTCAGTTTTGTAAGAAACCACTGCCAAAGGGCAAAGAGATCCGATGACTCCTGGACCAATAACATTATGTCTATGGTTGATACCAACGCCGCCATTTTTTTTTCCACAAAGGATCATGAATGTTTACGAACAGCACCCTCCTGACGTTGTCATCCAAGTTGCTAAAGAAACATGTTGATAGATTCCGCGCCACGACTCAAGTCCTTTTGACGCGGCTCTAGTGTCTTATGTCATTAAATAAAATAGCATTAAAAATATGTAGTTCAAAGATTTTCCCGCAGATGGTGGCGCGGACTCCACATTGATTACAAACCATAATGGCGTCGTTTTAAAATGAAAACATAAAACACTCACCTCCTCAATGGATGATGACATAAGCCCGGAACTGAAACAAAAACAAACTTGTTAGTTTATGATTACAGAAACAGTGGCAACTGGGATATTATGCTTTTCAGATGGATAATGTTTCATACTGTCAAATGTTGCTTATACATAATAGCATCTTATAGGAATGAATTTTAATGATATTGATAATTCAGAATGTTTTATATTTTTTTTTCTTCTTATGTTTCAAAGGGTATTTATTCTTTACGGTTGGTAATCAGGGTCAGGATCTGATCACGGGAACAACCGAAGGAACTCTTCATTGACAGCAAATCATCGGCGATTGATGCTTTTGCATATTTATGCATTGTTTACGCAATCACACAACATAATATTACGCTAGTAACCACCAAAAAAGGAAAAAAAAAAATAGGAAAAAAAAATCACATTTCTTAGATTAAAAAAAAAAAGTCCAGATTGATAGCAGGCCACTGAGAATTGAAGCCAAAAACACGAAGTAAGAATTTCACGCGTCGTTCCATTCCCTACGTAAAATATGTGAACATCTCCAAGGAAAACTTTTAAATGTATGCGTGGCGCTCACTCACACATGTATAAAAAAGTGGCTTCACTTGAAACGTTTCGTTTTGTTTCGGACACGGAATCTAGACTTTTTTAATCTAAGATGTCTTCTAAAAAAACACAAAAATATGTTAAAGCAACTTTTCTTTCGGAAGTTGGTGGCGAAAGGAAATAAGAAACAATGAAAAGTAACTTTAATTTTTTTTACGTGTCTGTTAATGTCATACTGTACCTACATGTAGAGTAAATACAATTCTGATTCAGCTGTCAGAACTATCAAAAATAGTGATGCAACCGATACCAAAAACCGATATATCGGCGATAGCATAATGCGATAGCACGCGACGGAATCCTCGATGCGGCCGCGTGCTATCGCATTGTCTCGGTCTAGCAAATGGCAGTTCTAAGCGACAGAAAGAGAAAGGGTTGAAAAAGCCGATTCCACGTCGATAGATGTGGGAGCACCCTTAACCGATATATCGGTTTCACCGATATTTTTATGAGAGTATCGGTATCGTATCAGCGAAAAGGCGTATCGATGCATCAATCAATAACATTAATATGACCACCACACAAATATGGACCGTTAGTCTATACATCTACAATAGGGCATCAGATTAGCAATACATCCACCTCATTACAACTCATATATCTCTTTAAAGATACCTATTGTTATTAATTAGGTTGCATCCATTATGTCATACAATTGTATGAGTCATTTCTAGCCATCTGTAGTAGTCAGGAACTATTTAACATACCTCTAGGATGACACGCAGACGTAGGTAACATCATTCTTTATATGGGTAATGCTAGGCATCGTTTGTGCCTATTGTCTGATTTGATAAGACTGGGTTTTTATTTCAATAGTCTGGATAGTGTTAGAATTCTGTTTTTAGGGTTCCGTAGTCAACAAGGAACCCTTATAGTTTCGCCATGTCCGTCCGTCCGTCCGTCCGTCCGTCCGTCCGTCCGTCCGTCCGTCCGTCCGTCCGTCCGTCCGTCCGTCCGTCCGTCTGTCCGCAGTTTAGCTCAGAGACGCACAGTACTAGAGAGCTGTAATTTGGTGTAAATATACGGATTTGTTGTGCCGAAAAAGTGGTAAAATAAAATCTCGTAAAATATTTTTTTTTAGGGTACCTCCAGTACTTACACGTAAAGTGAGATTTTTTTTTTTCTCGCGTACCCCTTAGTGTGGGGTATCATTAAATAGGCCTTTTAAAAATAATGATAGTTTCCATTAACAATTTTTTGATAAAAAAATTCGTTTGTGAAATATTAAGCTTTAAAGTGCTAAATTTTGCTCGATTCGAGTGTCCCCCCCCTCTACCAGCTAAACGGTTATGTTTGGGGGTATGAAAAAATTCACAATAGTAGTATATATAACGAAGTTTAAAAGAAAATTGTCATGACTAAGTAGGCTTTACAACTTTACGAGTAATAGTCGACCAACTTATAAAATGTACTTGGATCTTATATTTTCTTAAACAAAATGTATCGGAGACAACTGCAAATGTAAGTTTGTCAACTTTATTTTTACAGCTTTTATAGGTATGTTTTTGGGGGATAGGTAGGTTTTTATCGTCAACTATTTTTAACTAAATTCAAAAAAAGGAGGAGGTTCTAAATTCGTCGTAATCTTTTTTCTTATGTGTTTTCCCCGATTTCTCAAAGACTCCTGGACCGATTTTGAAAATTCTTCTTTTTAAAATTAAATTCAGCGAATCAGTTTAGTTAGTTCGCATAAGTATTTTGATGGGCAACTACGGAACCCTACACTGTGCGTGGCCCGACACGCACTTGGCCGGTTTCTTTTTTTTTTGTTGTTTTGTAGTGGAGTTTTTTTATTGTTGTTATAAATATTTATTGATTAAATCAACAAGTTCAATAAATAAAAAACGCGAAATAAAGTAATTTGATATAATTAAGCTCTTTTGAGACAGATTTCCAAAAATAATGAGGTTCTATTTTCGTGTGTATTTCTTTTTTTTGTCTTTTAAAAGGGAAAAAAGGGAAGATAAGGGAGTTTCTATTATTAATTTATGTATCATCGACACATCAGTTAAAATGTATGGCTTCACCGTTTCGCTACCGTCGTGGAGATGATGCTAATATTAAGTTTCTGAAGTATGTAACGAAACAGCCAAGCCATAAATTTTAACTGATGTGTAGAATTTGTGAAGTTAGGGTCGGTAGAGTTAGGCCGTGTAGATTCAGAAACTTTGTTCCACATGAGATCTGATATCTTTTTCACAGGGCAAACCTAAAATGCTCGTATTGGCAACATTTTACATGAAATGTTTTTGGTGGGATTTCAGTTCTTTTTGTAAGTTGCTAGCATATTGGATTTATAATGACGTCACATTATTCATCGAGTTGCTCTCCTTTCATTTGATACCCATATTGCAGAAGTGCATTAAAAATAACTATTCCGCCATCTTGGATTTAGAATGACGTCACATTATTCATCGAGTTGCTCACATCGAGCCCTTTCATTTGACATCCATATTGTAGAAGCACATTAAAAATAACCTTTCCGCCATCTTGAATTTAGAATGACGTCACATTATTTATCGAGTTGCTCTTAACGAGCCCTTTCATTTGGTATCCATATTGTAGAAGTACATTAAAAATAACTATTCCGCCATCTTGGATTTAGAATGACGTCACATTATTCTCCTAGTTGCTCTCAACAAGCCCTTTCATTTGATACCCATATTGTAGAAGTGCATTGGAAATAACTATTCCGCCATCTTGGATTTAGAATGACGTCACATTATTCTCCTAGTTGCTCACATCGAGCCCTTTCATTTGACATCCATATTGTAGAAGCACATTAAAAATAACCTTTCCGCCATCTTGAATTTAGAATGACGTCACATTATTTATCGAGTTGCTCTTAACGAGCCCTTTCATTTGGTATCCATATTGTAGAAGTACATTAAAAATAACTATTCCGCCATCTTGGATTTAGAATGACGTCACATTATTCTCCTAGTTGCTCTCAACAAGCCCTTTCATTTGATACCCATATTGTAGAAGTGCATTGGAAATAACTACTACCCCTCCCCCCCCGCCCTATATTAGGGGATGGGGGGATAGGGGATGTTTTTTGTATACTGAACTTTGTTTACATACCGAATTTCGGCTTTCTAGCACTTCAGGAAGTACCCTAACATTTTAAGGTCTCATACTAACTTCTACCCCCATTTTAGGGGGATCGGGGCCGAAAGTTATAAGTTTATGAATTTTTTTGTTGGTTGTGTACCAAACTTAAATTACATACCGAATTTCAGCTCTCTAGCACTTCAGGAAGTAGCCAAACATTTTGATGATCATCAGTGTGTCAGTGTATCAGTGAATCAGTGACGAAATCCGTGTATTTTAGATATCAATAAAATCTAAAGTATTATAGCTATTCTATTGATACTTTGTTTGCCTAATAAGTCTATTAATGGCATCATATCCTGCGAATATGAACTTTCTGGTACATCGGAAATCAATTCTATGAGGGTTCAAAAAAACGACGATGCACTTCGAGAAAAGGTAGGTAGTGCCCTTGCGCTTCGCTTGGCTCGTCTTGGCGGGGGCACTACCGTGCCCCCAGAACAGCAACAGGTAAGATCATTTCGAACTATGTGATTGACTTTGACTTTGTGACTCTTGGGGGCTGTAATTTTTGAAAAAAAAAGGAACTTTTACATTTTAACCGTGTTTGCTCGGTCCAGTGATAAGGCCGGACAAAGTTCTGATGGGTGATAACCCGAAACAAGGACATAAATAAAATAGATAAGGATTATGCCAATCACTAGGATTTGCAAGCTTAATGGAAAATGGAGTTCGGTAGCATGTTGATTTGAGCCTATATTACTTGCCGTTAAAGCCACGTATTCACTGAGCAACAATTGTTTATAAACTCTGTTTCAGAAACAAAATCTATGTGTTTCTGCAACATTTAATTTTGTTTCTGTAAACACTATGTGTTTATCGGTAGGTTTCGGTGCTCCCTACTTGCGGCGGAGAACACTTTATGTGATGTTTCAGAAACTGTGTTTCCGAAACACTGTTGCTCAGTGAATATATGGCTTAATAATGTAACTTTCGATGCTTAAACTTATTTTTAAATCGGTAATTTGTTTCCTTTACAAACATACAACAAATAAAACGAAAAGATTTTATCAGTTCCGATAAAAAACGCAAGTTCCAAGTCAAAAAAAAGAAAATCTTGGCATTAAAAATTGTTTTTTTTTTGTCATTTCCACTTCTGAGCAATAAAATACCTCTCCCATTTCTTTCCTACCTTCTTTATGTTTTGCTAAATTTGCTAAATTTTAGTAAAAAAACACTTACCAACACAACAGCGGACATTTTCTATCCTTTTCCTTATTTTTAGACATTTTGAAACACAAGTGCGGCACAACACTTTCACAGGACAGTCATACACATAATAAAAGTAAAAAAAAAACTAGCTGTCACTTTCACATGTACACATTATGAGTTCACTATTGTCAACAGTTTTAATTACATCATCTGTTAAAACCATATGGTGTAGAATAGGATGTAATTCATAATTAAGTCTTCATTATTGTTTTAACTAATTTGACATTTCTGTTAATTTGGTAAAATATTCTGAGGGGAGGCAAGTGATAATCGTTTTCACAGTGTTGCGTATTTATCTTTCGACTCGATAGGACTGATATAAGCAGTCGTAAAACTTATGACAACACATTATTTAAAAAAAACCTAGGAGAATGTAGTCAAAAATCAATGCATTATGCCGTGAATCCCTGTGAACAGGCGCGAACGAGAATATGGATGGTTTTCGCGGGGTTCACGCGCGTTCGCGCCTGTTCCCCGATCAGTGTCGGTATTGTGCCGAGAATTCACGGGGAGGTTTCGCGTCGTGAATTCACGGCACTAATGTGGAGCCGCCATCACTGGCACTAATATTCTCCCCTAGATTCCGCATACAGCCTGCCGGGGTCGCAGGACTAACGAATAACGTGACCCCGGATTGTAAAGGGCTACTCAAGGACACCGTGGATGTTTGTCAGTACAACTCTGACAGTCCCTCCCGCCCTGCCCTGGGTGAGAGGACTCATTTGCTGATTTTACCACGATAAAAAGAAAAGATTCCGAATTATGGCAAATTATGCGCACCACACGTAAGTGCCTTTGTCATTACATACTGTTAGTTGTTCCTTTTGAATAAAATAAAATAAAATACTTCAGTACTTCTTGTGCTTTCTACATACAGATACATCTTCTTTCATTAAACAAATTTTATAATATAAATAATAATAAATTAATATAATAAATTGTTTATTTAATAAAAAGGGACATAATTCACAATAATGGTATCTTAACAATTACAATAGAGCACAGTAGCTTATTTGCCTGAACTAAGTAGAACTTGTTTCAGACAAAACAGTACAGTATTTTTTTTAAGTAATAAATAAATTAACAATGATGTCAATTTATTTATTTTTATAATGCATTGATATACGTCTGTATGTGTCGACTGATCGAAATCGAATCCAATCTTTATGAAAATCTTTTCAGGATGTCTGGATGTTAAACAGACAAGCTGCTAAGCTAGATAGACAGACGGATGGGTGTCATTAGAAAATTTCATTTGTATTGTAATGAGTTGCCTTATTTTACTCTAGTAGGTTAAGGCGACTTAGGAATACTGATTAGTTTTCTAGCTAGGAATGCTGAAGAAAATATGTTTATAACAAAATCGCAATATTGTCTAGACACCGACGTAAAAATACCTAATTTTGACGTGTAGGATAATTTTTATCCCATTCGTACATTTATGAGGGATAATTTAGGTCATCTACCTGGATGTAACACAGGGCAAGGCGGGCGGTGTTAACTAGTTTTTAGGGTTCCGTAGTTCTTTATTTAGTTTTTATTTTAATGCACACTTAAGTGAAGAGAAGTGGTGCGAGTAAATATCTTAAACACCTCTTTCTGCATGATTCGAGCATGATTTGTTATTGTTGTGTGTAAAATTGTAAACAAACTACACAGTTTTCCAGAAATAAATCATACAAAATATGATTCATAACTCTCCTTAATACTAACATCGTAAGTAACCCACAAACAAAGTCTCGTATCTGTTTAATATTTTCTGAAAATGTTTGTTCAATATCTTTTCACAACTCATCATGAAACCATAATTTTATACACGTATTGAACGTTATTTTTTTAATTTTAAACACACTGAAGAAAATACACTAGATTTTCATGCGTCTTCGCCTTATAACCGAAATTATCCCAAAGGAATGTGCGGCTTTTTTTGTCGTGGTAAATTCATCAAATGACACTGTAAAACTAGGTGTCCTCCGACAGCCTTTTACGACCCGGGGTCATCGTAATTCGTTAGTCCCGCTACCAAAGTATGTGCTACTGGGATAATTATTATCCCACGTGGAAACGTCAAAATCCGTCCAACCGCAAAGGTGTTAAAGCTTGCCAAGCAAATAAACTCACTTTCACATTTACAATATTAGTTAATATTTAAACAGCACTTTAAAAAAAACTTTGCCTTATAAAGCCGTAGAGATGCGCGCGCGCAAGAACTATGAATGCGTGGAGTCGCGAGCGCCAACATCTGTTGTCAACGACGATATAATACTAGACTCGTAATAACAGGCGACCGATGTCTGCCAACACATTAGGCAAAAAAGTCTTATATTCGTCTCATTTCGACCAATCCTGTGAGCCGTAAACATACGTTGAGACAGCACAGACCTTGAGTTAGCCAATCACAACGCAGTACCCCGTCCCCCTCGCTTACGTAGTACCTCAGCAACTTGGCAGAATAGTTTGTGTTCTTTAGATCGTGCATGCCGAGTCTAGTATTATATCGTCGTTGTCTGTTGTACTCAATTGGAAGCAGGGAAGTTTATAATATGCGTTGACACAATGAGTTTACGTTGTATACAGCGTGTTACTAATGTGAATGATAAATTGATAATGGAATCTGTTTATTGGGATAATAACAGCGACTGATTTGGATTTTACGGTATATTCCTAATAGGCATTCTTGTTAAAATGAGTTTTTTTTTTTATAATTCGATGCTGTCCCTCTGCGGTGCAAAGGCCTCCCTCATATCATTCTTCCGGGTGCTATTTTCTAGTCTAATTTGGAACAGCCACCAAGGTCCAAGGTGGTACCAGCGTCTAGATCATCCTGCTAACTCTTTTTGGGTCGACTTCAGCCAAAACATTTTTTTTTCAAATTTTGTAGTCAATGGTTGGCTCACAATATAGATATAAATCAGGCACTGGGCACTGAATAAAATCGCTTATATTAAAGTTATTGATACAAAATTTTTACTAAGTTTATTTCCCTCTTTAAATTACCCGTAAAACGCTATTTCCAAAAATTAGAGATTTGTTTCTTTAATAATTTCTCAGACATCATATTCGATAGCTAATATTTGTATAACCAAGTTGCGTCCGAATCTGGATATTATATATTTGAACAACGATCACCTTCATCCAAATAAGAGCATTTAAAATTAAAACCAAATGAAGCGTTTGGAAGACTCCAGACATGTTTAGGATCATTGGAGTGACAGTTCTTTTAAAAAGATATATTTTTACTCTTTGATCATTCTATTTTAGTAAAACTTTTACGTTTTTAATTTCAGTTTCTCGCATGTGTCAACGACAGTGATTTCCACTTTATAAAGTATCAAATTAAAGTTATTTTCTACCTTTATTTTATACGAATTTTAATGTTTCAGGAGAAATGAATATTGGACTGTGGACTGGTTTAAATGTTTCAAAGCGAATGAAAATTCGACATGATTTTATTATTATAGTGTTGTTAATTATGGCCGTTGAATGATTTTAATTAGCTACTTTATTAGGTCTTCCTGTATTATTTAGGCCACACTAATTAGCAGGTACTAATTGGATAAAATTAATCTAAATAAAGGAGTTTTTATCATAAACTTGGGACAGACGGTTAAATTAAATTTTCTAGCAAGACTTCACTTACGTTTTGGGTTTCATCGGGACTAAAATTAATCTACTTTACAAAAATAGGTCGGGTTTTCCTTCCTGACGCTATAACTCCAGAACGCACGAACCGATTTCCACGGTTTTAGGTTCGTTGGAAAGGTCTCGGGCTCCGTGAGGTTTATAGCAAAGAAAAAAACGAAGCCATCAAGTGGCGAAACGGAGTTCGCCGAGTTTGCTAGTATAATATACGAACCACTTTTCTTATTTTTCTATTAAGATCAAAAGCTGAAAGAAGAAGGTAGGTAGGTGCTTTAAAACTAAGTAATACTAATTCTGCAAAGAAGGATAACTATCCTTCATGCTTATTATAAAAAAGCGTTTTTATAATTATGATGTTCTTCTTGGAAAAGTTGTTTTCATTTGAAAATTACATACTAACTTTAACAAATGAACACCTTTTATCCAGCAAAAAAAAAAGTGAAATAAAGATAGTCTATGGATTGCACGTAAAAGTATAAATCGATAGGACCCATAAACATTCACCGTTCACTATCACAGAGTTTGAAGCCTTTGATAACATTATCAGCATGTTCAGTTGATAAATCTCTATAAATATAATCTTGTTTTTACCGGTATTCTCGATAAAAGGAAAAGGATTACTTATGACGAGAATTTTGTTACTAATAATAATTAAGGTGAATTAGTGGCCTACCTAGTACTAAAGCCAGAGTAGTTCCAGTGTGTGAAAGAGATGGAGCCATAAAATCAAAATCAAAGCATTTATTTCAAATAAGCCAGTTACGGGCACTTTTGAATTGTCAAAGACAAATAAAATATTATAAAACACTACAAAATTAAGATAAGAGAAGAGAAGAGATGACCAGTCCCAACTGACAGCGCCCGTTCCATTCACAAACATGACACATGCATCAGCAACATTCAGCTCAACCATTTTGAAGGGAGCCAAAGGATCCGACACACGCGCCACCATCAGCGAGACATTTGAGTGAGCACGACACACTCTCAACCACCACTGGAACTACTCTGGCTTTAAGACGTCATTGTAGGCTCATCATCATCATCATCAGCCTATAATGTTCCCACTGCTGGGACACAGGCCTCCTCTCTGTTGGAGAGAGTGGGCCATAATCCACCACGCGTGCCCAGTATGGATTGGTGGATGTCACATGTCAAATTAACGCGAGCTAATTTATAATTTTCCAATCAATTTGGATTTAGTTCAAGCTTAGTAAACATCATCTTTTTACTTTGCCTAAACAAAATCTTTTATTTTTTTTAGCGTGGTTTAATCTTCAAATGAGTCTTCACCCAGCGGGCCACCCGGCCAGGGCAGGACGGGAGGGACTGTCAGACTTGTACTGACTAAAATCAACGGTGTCCTTCAATAGCCCTTTCTGGTAGTCCCGCGACACGAACCCGGCAGTCTGTACCCTTAGCACGAATTTTCACTCTTTTACTGTACAGTATTTACAGCGTTTCTTGTATGAAAAAATGGAAAAACGCCTCTGGTGTGCGAAGAAGGTACTAATATTTTCCTTGAAATTGTCAAAGTTCCAGTTTACTATACGTCTCAAATACTGAAAATTTGTACTAAGGGTACTGACCTATACTAGAGTCAAGAACAAATCCGTTTCAAATAAAATGAATAATAAATAACATGCTGTATAAGACATACGGCCTATATACGAAAGCGTGTCGCATACCAACGCGAGCAGTGATTGTGATGCCAAGAGGTCGATATAGTTATTGTATAATTAATTATAATTATTACTAATTGATACCAGATTACTAACTTGACTGTTTGATATTGAGAAAGACATTAATTACATTATTGTGCCTATTGCCGTCAATTGAAAGATCAGTTTTAATTTTTAACAAGAGTCTGACAGTCGGAAGCACTTATTTGATGAATTTTCAATATCACCCAAAATAAAACTTAAGTTTCATTGCCACAAACTGGGTGAAACTCTCTACGCGTCTACTTTATTTTTTACTGTGGTAAAATCATTGAATGAGTCTTCCCACCCAGGGCAGGGTGGGAGGACTGTCAGATTCGTACTGACTAAAATCCACAGTGTTTCTTCAGGAGAGGAGTCTGACAGTCCCTTTAGCTCACCCAGGGCGGTGGAAGACTGATAAGATGATATTGAATAAAAAATAAAATAAAAAACTTACTACGTATAGAAAGGGTTCTTATATTATTATACTAGCACTTCGGCCGCGACTTCGTCCGCGTGTATTGAATTTTCTTTGCTATAAACCTCACGGAGCCCGAGACCTTTCCAACAAATGCAAAACCGTAGAAATCGGTTCGTGCGTTCTGGAGTTATAGCGTCAGGGAGGAAAACCCGACTTATTTTTACATAGTAGAAGATTATATTCACTTTCATGAGAAATCCTATTATCAATTCTGAAAACTAACCTATTTCCCTGTTTATAAAATCACAAGTACTCCACAGTTATTATCAGCACATAGAGGCGCTATCACCTGCTATCGGGGACCTATTGACATGGATAGCTAAATAGGCAACTGTGACGACACTATCTAAATACCGACGGGTTTTGTTTGTTCAACTAATGCAGGAAAGTTTATTAAGTAGGTAGACTGTGTTGTTTTATTATGTAGGTGGGGATTTTTTTTGGTTTTGGGCACTATTTGCAAAGAAAAATTGGATTAAAACAAATAAGTAATATCGTATCTTAATGGTATATCTGCATGAAAATAACTGGACTGTAAAACTGCATACTGATTAGAAATGAAAACATTACAAACTCGTGTTCCTTGAGCAAGCTGTTAAGAAAATAACCAGCGAACAATGTATAGTATAATATACACTAACTATCTCAGAAGGGCAACCAATTAGTTTTTTTTTACTAATTAGATTTATTTTTCTACCCTTATTATTGGTCAAAGAATCATAAACAACAGTAATTTTGATGTTTTATTTCGATGAAAAGTTTTGCGACTTTAAGGGTTAATTACTGAAAATACAATACGGAATAAGGAGTACGAGTAATATAACATTAAGCCTGTAATACCTGGAAGGCTAGGCACCCGGGGTCGCGGTACTGTCTCATCAGGTATCCATGACCCCGGAACGTATAGGGCTATTGAATTACTATGGATTTTAGTCAATCAGTCCCGACATCAGTCAGTCAGACATCAGTCACACAGACACACAGACACTCAGTCACACAGACACAGACATCAGTCAGACAGTCCGGTCCCGCTAACTATCCATCGCCTATATATCGTAAATGGGTTACAAGAGTGCAACAGTAATCTCACACATGAAATTCGGATTATTACCTATTCTCAAAATATTGCAAGTTCTAAGAGGCTTAGAGTGTACGATAACGTTTACGATAACGTAAATCAAAATGAAGAGGAAGCAACCGCTACAAATAAAAATATTTCACAAAATAAACTGTTCTCGCCATAAATATAACTCAAAAACTGACTGAAAAACCAATGGTCTTGTTTTGTAATGAAAAATAAATTGCTTTACAATAAATCTGTATTAGTTACTGAGAAACGAGTGTTTCTTTTAAGCGTTGATTCATTTGAGTGAAGTAATGTGGTTTATTTATTACAGTATAGGAGAGCAGCTGAACCGATTTCGCTATTTTTTTAAATAATATTCTTTGAAGTACAAGTACAAGGATGGTTCTTACGGAGAGCTATTTTTTTTTATGGTTAAAGTCTAAAAAACAACACTTTTCTATTCTCATACAAAAGATTCGTAATACTAATAATATATAATCAAGTCAATTTGAACTTTAATACCATAACATAAAGTTTAAGTGTTAGTGGAGGGGTTCGTGGAAGGCAAAACAATTGAGTGGCGTTAGTTATAGCACAGGTTATAGGCGGCACGAAGTTTGAAGGGCATGCTATTAATGAGACAGTTTCTGAATAGATAGAATATTATGCGCACCATAGAATAAATCTATAAAATAAAGGCAACACTTTTCTTCTGATATGTACACATTTTGGCATAACGTGGGATTCAATGGGAATTAAAAATGGGATTCATCGGGCATACCTAAAAAACGGGATCCAAAAGTGGGATTCAAAGGGAATAAATCCGAATTACAGATATATTCAATTTACAATATCTTTTAAATAGGGTGTCACAATGGCCGATCTTATCGCTAAAAGCGATTTCAAGACAACCTTTGGATAGATGAAGATGATGGAAACAAGTTTTATTGTATTTCAGAATTCTGTCACCAGCATTGGTCATTGTCCAATGTCCAGTAATACTTTGATGATATCAATTCATAAAGTGAAATGAATCATGAAAATAGAGATGACATCAGTGTGTGGACACGGTCTGATGTCACTCACACCGAAAATTAAACAATTAGGGAATGAAGAGCGATTATAAATTGTGGACATACTCGTAGCATTATATCACTCTAGATATAGGCTAGAATACTTTGAGGCCAATCTTATGACTATGTAACAATTTGTTGTCCCACCTGAGTGGAGAAGAAGGGTTGTCAGACTTGATTAAGGCTTCTCCCACATTTATTGACGCGGAATCGGATTAAGCCTATCAAAAAATCCTTTATGTCAATGTAATAAGAACGTTACTAATACCGTTCGCATCGGTTCGCGTCGTCCGATCCGAGCCGATGCGAATGGCATTAGTAACACCCTTATTACGTTGACATAAAGGACTTTTGACCGGCTCAAGGCGATTTCGCGTCGACAAATGTGTGAGCAGCCAAAGAACCACACTAAACTATTTTTTGGTGTCTAAATCATCAAGTGACTCCCCCGCCCTCGTTAAAGCGGAAGGGACTGTCAGACTTATACTAAAACGTGTTCGTTTAATTGCTACTTTACGTTCCAGGGTCACTTTTCCGCAATCTCTATATTTGTTTGGCCCTCTATGGGGCCTGTCAGATTGCTGACAGTTCTATAAGGCCTGGTGTTAAGGCATGATCCCTAATCAGACTTGAAGGCGAGTAATTTGAAGCTTGCTGCTTCAAATTACTCGCTTTCAAGTCTTCTT
Organism: Agrotis segetum; assembly: GCA_036375495.1. Lineage (NCBI taxonomy): Eukaryota > Metazoa > Arthropoda > Insecta > Lepidoptera > Noctuidae > Agrotis > Agrotis segetum. Next base: position 504,791 of record JAQSVV010000108.1, read on the forward strand.
AGTAAGTCACCAAACAATCCATTGCGGCAAGTGATTTAAAGTTCAAAAAATGTGAAGTAAAAATCATTTCGAAGAATTCCAAACAATTCACTATGTAAGCCTGAGTCACTAGTTCGTTAGTTATTTTCTTAACAGCTTGCTCAAGAAACTTGGGTTTGTAATGTTTTCATTTCTTATCAGTGTGCAGATTTACAGTTAGTTGGTTTCTTGCAAGTATATTATTAAGAAATGTTATTACATCTTTTGTTTCAATGCAGTCAAATGCTTTAAGCGTGGACTATGTTGCGGTTGTTTTATAATGAAAACTGTTATTAGGATATTGATTTCCAGAATAACCTAGGGAAAAAAAAAGATATAGGAATGCAACAAAAACACTGAATTTGATGTTGTAACCGTTTCAGGCTTATAAAAGGCATTTGGAAAGCTTCCAAATGCTTTTTTACATCTAAAACTATATATTCGGTGTTACGATATTAAATATTGCATTCCCTTTTCAATTTTTTAGTGCACTACAGAGCCATATTTCTTATTTTCATACAGTAACAATGGTAAATTAATTAAAACTTATTAATATTTGACAACCATTTGCGACGTTGCCAACTTTCGGAATATACGCTCTTAATCGATTTGTGGTAAGGAGGTAGGTAGTTACCTAATTTCACCACTATCTGACCGAATATAACAATGAACTTATATCTATATTCAACAATATTATCGTCGTTATCGTCTTGGACGCGGTACGACCGCTTGCGTCCAATTTCGCGGTATGACTGCTAATCCTTATCAGTGACCAGTGCGATTTGAATCATGGAGTATGAGTAATGTGTTTCGAGATATTGTTCATGAAAATTTTTGAGAACGTAATATTATCATGCTTGTACAGTTTTTCCGAGTTGAGGGTACATCTGTACTAAACTTACATTTTAATAGTTAATTTTTAATCTTATGTGACATAAAACATTAACATTTTTTATATTTTTAAATGTTCTTAATAATTTTTTAAATGATATTTAAAAATGTAACAAATATGTTGTAAAATGAATAAAGGAAATAATAATAATATTCCACAACTATCACACAACGCCATCTAGTCCCAAGCTAAGCAGAGCTCGTGTTATGGGTACTAGACAACTGATAAACATACTTATATATTTCTAAATACATACATATTATAGATAAATTACACCCAGACACAGAAAAAATGATCGTGCTCATCACACAAACATTTGTCCTGGGTGGGAATCGAACCCACGACCTCCGGCATAGCGGTCAGGGTCACTAACCATTAGACCAACAGGCCAGTCAAGTCAACATTAATACACTTTTTGAAAAAATAAAAATAAAACCTACAATGACTTCGTTTCTTATTTCCTTTACTTTTTTGCCACCCACTGCCAATAATAACTTTTCATTCAAAAGATATTTTACACAGTTTTTGTATTTTTCAGTAGCAGAATATTTTTTCAGAAAGTATTTTAATTTAATTATTTTAGTGAGTGATGGCGCAGTGGTGGCCCAGTGGTATCGATCCCGACATACGAGTTGTAGGTCGTGGGTTCGAACAAGTTTTAATAAGTAATGGGATGATTAAAATAAACTTACCTCTCCTCAAACATGCTAGAATTCGCCATGAAGCTATCATCCATGAGACTAGAATCTTCCATGACACTCCTGTCATATCCCTTCTCATCTTCTCTCGGTGGTAACATGGGAGGTAGACTGTGAGGCTGTTCTTCAAAAGACTTGCTTTGCTCCGTACGATACTTCTGATCCCAGAGTTTCTTGGTCTCATCTTGAACTCGACGCTTTAGTTCTGATATTTTCTCGCGTTCGTTTTCGATTACTTGGCATCCTATGAGGAGTTAATGTGGCGTTAGTAGAATAATTACACATATCATAATAGAAGGGTTATCACCCAGAGTAAACGGCGTGGATGGATGGAAAACCAGCGTCGAGCATTAGTTGCTCGACATTATGCTGAACTGGGGCCTATTCGGCACAGCCATGGGACACACATCAAATCTTTGTTTTTCACTTCTCCCTTTTATTTTTTGTTAAGTTTCCATTTTTCTGTTCTTTTTTTTAACTTGGTGTGTGTTTGTCGTGGTTTTTGTGCCAAATAAATGTTTTTTCTTTCGAATATTGAAAAACGTTGAAAGGGTTCGTTGAAAGCGTTCTCCAGGCCAATTTTGACGAAAACTAAAATTGCATTATTGGATTTTAGAGAAATCAATAATCCTGGCCATGAATCAAATCCGCTGATTTTGGAAAAAAATCCAACCTGTACTATTATACCATTCGATAGTTTTGTTAATAAGGATAAATTCTGGAAAGTCATTTTAAAGGCAAACAGATATGTATTACTATTTGATTGATTGGGATAGGGTTATCCCCTTAATTATAGAAAATTCAGGTATTTATGTAATTAAAAGATATAATATTCTGAATCATAATGGTTTTAAGTGCTTCTGAATACTTAATGATAATAATAATTGAAAATTCTTGAACAATTGAAGCATGAGTCATATTTTTTCCTTTGGCAGAATTTTTAACCTACAAAAAAAACATATCAGTATACCGCCAATGACTGCTTACTGGAGGCTTACTGTCACAACTTGAAACGTCACTGCTGACGTCTGTCAGTTCACAGGCGAAACGGGTACTAAAGTTCCCAGTGACGTCTATGAACTTTAAGAACTTTGACAATTATGACATTTTGGCGACTAAAGTCCCCATTAACGTTTGGTGTTATAGAAAATAGGGAAAAACTAAATACAAAATGTACAATACCTTGTTCTTCCAACATTTCCATCCTCTTCCTCTCCACTTCCATCAAGCTATCCAGGGTTCTCTTCCCCAAGGTATTCATATCAGTATCGCTCGGCAGTATCGGCGCGTCGATCGTCACCTTAGATATCCTATCAATATCATCTTGAGACGGCACTTTGTTAGTATCATTCATTTTATTAAACTCCTTTATATTCGGTTCATCACCACAGCTTTTACGATGAAGAATTTTCGCTGATTGTTTTGCAGATTCTGTTTTGTGTATATCATTTTCAAAAGTCACTTTATTTTTTGTGTCATTCTCTATTTCTGATGTCTCTTCTTGTATATCTTCTTCTTTTTTGTCGGGAGAAAGAGATTTCGCTTTAACGTATTTGTTTTCTACTGTAATTGATTTTGGGTTTTTAATATATCTGTTCTTAGAATTATTCTCTTTGTCTGATTCATCACTTTTAATACTATTTTCTCTAGTTTTCTTTGTAAACGAATCTTTTTTCATTATCTTTCCTAAAGCTGCGAAAGTTGGTATCTTTGACGAAGAATTGCTTTTAACTGGTCCTGTGTTCTTATCTTTTTCTTTCTTTTTAGAATGTCTCAGACTATTAAATTTGTCTAGACTAACATCAGCTTCAATATTATCGTTATAGAATAAGTTTTCGTTTAAACTTTGAGACATTATGTCAATTTTTTCTGGAGATTTCGGTTTCTTACTCTTTCGTTTTAAAGAATCGAAATTCCTTTCCCAAAATCCTTTCTTCTCTTTCGAAGAAGTTGAAGACTTTGAAGGACTTTCGCTAAACCTCTCATCATGATCAACAATGTCAGTTATAACCCTTCTTTCTATATCTACGGTCATAGACTGAGACATTTGATCTATAGAATTAAACTTATCCTTCAATTGTTTTGTATGATCTTCGAAATTTGAAATTTTTAAATCTATATCATCACTGTCTGAACTTTGTGGGGAGTAACCGAATTCCCCTGACTTAGCTCTAGTCTGATCTGTGTAGAAAGCACTATCAGGAGACTGTGTCCTTTCAATATCATTAAGTTTTGCTACAATAGGTTTTAATTCTTTTTCTACTGTTTGTACTTTTCCCGTTAGTTCCTCTACTAAGTTTAGTAGTCTTACATATTCTGCGTGTAATATTTTCGTTTCGTCTAGTGCAGATGTTAGATTGTTGTTCGCTTCGGATTTTAGTGTTAGGATTCGAGTTTTTTGCGCTTCTATCTTCTTTGTAAGTAAAATTATTTCGTTTTGGACGTCTTCTCTGTTTGATAGCCTGGGTAAAATAACACAAGGTTTTAGTGTTACTTAGGTTTGGTATTACAGTTACATCTTCGTCTTTGAAGAGGTATTGTATTCAAGTTTAAGGAATAAAGTTAAAAGATTGGTAAATATTTCTGCCACAAAAAGATTAACATCTATTGAACGCTTGTCTAAAAAAAGTGTAACTGCACAACAACCCTGAAATCGTTTTGATGTTGACAGGTTTTTAGACAACTGTTCAAGAGATGTTTATCTTTCTTGTTGTAAGACAGCTAAAGTTTAGGATGGTTGAAAATGTTCAGAAAACTATAAATCAATAACTCATTGGTTGATTTCACCCCAAAACCTATACAAAAATATTTTTGACATGTTTGTTTTGATTGGAAATTTTGCTTGACTTCATCAATATGTAATACAACTTAATTGGTATATTTTTCTTACAGCTCGGACTCCTCCTCAAGATGCTGGAACTCCAGGTCTTCGAAGATCTTGGTCTCGTTGTCCAGAATGTCCTGTGCGTTCTGTAGCTCTTCAAGTGTGGCTGTGTTTTCTTTCCAGTCTTTCTCTATCCTGGATATCAAAAACAGACATTTATATTAAAGATTCATAAAGAAAAAAAAAATCTTCGTCTTCTATTTTTTAATGAGACACAAATGTTAGTTTTATAAATGATTGTACAGACGCCAGCACATAAACTTATTCCATTTAGCAGATTTTCTAAATCGAACATGAAACTTCATGTACAGTCACGAGCAATAGTATGTATAAACGAAGCAGTATTCAAAAGAGATGTTTTGCAATGGTAATATTGTTAAACTTTTGCTTTTTCGTTAGATTTATATTTTGGAAGATGTATTATTACGAAATAGGTCTTATTTCAAAGTGAAAACCAGTATTTTACGAGTAAATTGCGTTTGAATTTTGTTAAGTGTTTACATATTATTGCTCGTGACTGTACTGTTCTTTAAGGTGTCATGAAATCATTACGGGCTAACTACAAAATATTTAAAGACTGCTATTATTATAATATTAACTTTTTTACCAATTCTGTTTTTACTTGATGTCTAAAACCTTCAAAGAATTTTAAGGGACCACAATGCAAATTTTAGCTGCCATAGAATAAAGCATTTTATGTACAGAAGTTTAAAGTGCAAATTATAAAAACTCCGAGCTCTACATAAAATCAGATTTAGTTTAAGTATTTTCAAAGTCCAGGACCACTTACCTCTCAACCTTCAAAGTAGCGATCTCCACTCGATCCCTCATCTCATTCTGCCTCGTCTCTTGTTTCTCTTTCAGCTGTCGGATCTCTTCTTCTATCCTCTTCGCGTTGTCAACTAAGTCCATCTTCTTTTTCTGTTCTATGTTTAGGATCGCTATTTCTGAATCGTATTCTCCTTTTATTAGAGCTTTCTCCATTTCCAACTGTAAAAGTAATTATATATTTTTAATTAAAGTTATTTATGAAAAAGTTTATATCTTCCACAGTTGCCATTTGCGTCCCAGGACTGCAGCACCTGTCAGACAGTTCCGCTACCCTGGCAGACTTTTGGGCCAAATACCCGACCGTGTCAGCCAACTACTGGGACACAAGCCTCCTCTTTGTGAGAGGGAGTGGGCCATAATACACAACGCGAGCCCAGTGCGGCTTGGTGAATGTTGCATGTCTTCGAATTTTTGGTTCTAGGACATGCCGGTTTCCTCACGACGTTTTCCTTCACCGTTTTAGGAACAGTGAACATAAAATAAATTACACAAAGTAATGCACCAGGCTGGGCTCGACTGCTCTCTATGTATATGAGTATTTGTATGTTTGAACTTACCTCTCTCAAAATATCGTCTTCTTGCAACCTAATTTCCGACATCTTGCACTTAATTTCATGTATCTCCGTCACCAATTTCTTCCTCTCTTCTTTCAACTTCTCATATTTACTCTTCAACTCATCAACATTGTCATCTAAGACCGCACTGTCTAAAGAATCAGCTTCAATATCAATCTTCTTCATGTCTTCTGTTATGTTCTTAATTATCTTCTCTCTCTTATTCTCTTTCAAGTCTTTCTCAAACTCTTCTAGTTCTGGAATGTCGGCCATTAACTCTTTCTTCATGTCGTCGAAGCTTTGGTTCTTAGTCAAGATTACTTCTGGACTCTTTTCGGGAGACTCTTCCTTTTTTTCTTCGTTCAGTACTTTTGAATATCTGAATTCTAAGTCATTCGTTAAGTCATCATCTATCATTGGTATTTCTTCTTCAAGACTTAGTTGCTTTTCTATTCCGTCGAATTTAGGTCTATCTTTGTCTGTACTTTCCTGTTTTTCTGGCTCAAAGTTAGGTTTTTTGGAATTATCTACGGGAGGTGGTGTAGGGAATATAAAATATTGTGGCGACGTCAGATTTTTATGTGCAAAAGTCGTCTTAATTCTGGTTCTAGGGCTTTGTGTGTTCGGGGATTTAGGTTTTAGGTTCCCATAGACGTTATTTCTGTAGTAGACGTTTTCGTAGGGAGATCCTATAGGGGATGATAGGTTAGGACCGCGATCGGCACTTTGGTTGTGAAGTTTCCTAATCATAATTGGACTAGACAAATCGTGCATTCTTGGGGAAGGGTCTTCGAAGACGGGTATACCGATCTCATCCATCCTGCCTACGTTTTCGTAGTTATTCTGGGGAATAACGACCTCAGGAGTGAGTTCTGTGGGAGGAGTAGAATCGAAGTTCTCGTAGCTAGAGAGATTCCTTTGTAATGGAAGAGATTGGCTCATTGGGGAGGTTTTGGTATGACTAGTATCGAACCTGGAACAGAAGAAAATGTTTTAGAGGAAAATGAAGTTGCAAATAAAATTTTCAACATCACTTTCAAAGCAATGAATTGGGAATCGATCCCCGTTTAAATTTAAAGCGAGCCTAGTTAGTTGGTTGATGTCACATGTCTTCGAATTCTTGGATCTAAGACATGCTGGTTTCCTCTCGATGTTTTCATTCAACAATTTGATCAGAGGTAATGAAACAAAATAATTGGACTGGACGGTTTCAAAGCCACAGCTTATAAATATCTGCCTGCTAAGTGGCAGTAGGCAACTGCCACTTCAACTTGACAATTTCTGGCTATGTCATCAACTTCGGTTGATCTACGAATCTCCTAAATTCTGACTCGATCAAGTAGAGAGACTCCGAGCATAGCCCTCTCCATAGCTCGTTGTCAGGCCACTACTGCTCAACACTGATTAGTTATGAAGCTTCCTCAATTAATGGTTCTAAGTAAACAAATGACTTACTTATAATATCCATCGCTGGTTTGCACCAAGTTGGGGGTGTTGACACTGCGCGGGAGTGACCCGTTAGTGATGATCTTATTGTGCGGCCTCTTCTCCGTGGGAGTTATTGGGATGCCTGGAAATTATAAAAAGAAATATGTTATGAGATGCATGCGAAAGTGAATGGTGAGTTTTATTTTTGGGAATATAACTATTTGGGAAGCGCAGCGTAGGACGTCCACCCACTAGGTGGGCAGACGATCTTATGAAGGCCACAGGATCACGCTGGATGCAGGCCGCCTACAACCGGTCCTACTAGAAGTCTAAATGGGAGGCCTATGTTCAGCAGTGGACGTCTTACGGCTGATATGATGATGATGAACTATTTGGGTCAGAAGATTTTTGTACATTGACACACTCGGACGGCAATAACAGGTAGCCACCCCGAGTCGACGGCATTTTATTTCAAGCACAATTCAAGATGCTGTTAGGGATGCGGGACTATCTTTAAAAGGCACCCCAGCTATGACAGCAATAGAGCAACTGAACCCAAACCGAATTTTCAATATTTGAGACGTAAAGTAAACTGGAACTTTGACAATTTAAAATATACAATTTTCGAGGAAAAAATTAGTTCCTGCTTCGCACACCAGAGGCGCTGTTCTATTTTTCCATACAAGAAACGCTGTAAATACTGTAAAATAAAAGATTGAAAATTCGTGCTAAGGGTACGGGTTGGTGTTTAGACAGTCAAGCCTGGCAATAATGACGCACCACTTAGGACGGGAGCACTCATTTGTTTATTTTCTAACTTTAAAAGAACCCATTCTACAATCACATATTTTGATTAAATAGTTATGATAAAGTGGTCTTGCTTAGGGCATAAGTGTTTGTTTATCATCAAAGATAAAAATATTAAATAATAGCTAACCCGGCGAACTCCGTTTCGCCACCAGTCTTGCTATAAACCTCACGGGGCCCGAGACCTTTCCAACGAATGCAAAACCATGGAAATCGGTTCGTGCGTTCTGGAGTTATAGCGTCAGGAAGGAAAACCCGACTTATTTTTATATTAAAAAAATAAGTAAATGACAACTAAATACTAGTGTCCGACCGAAACTGATTTTTCAGCCGAAACCGAAACCAAAACCGAACTTTCGGCCTAGCTCTCAGTTTCGGCCGAAACCGAAACCGAAACTTATTAAACATTTAAAATTTCGATAATTTTCTAAAATTTTATGTTTTTTTTTACATCTATTAACCCTTAGGAAAAGTGTATAATTATACAGGAATAACAGGATGACTGAAGACCGATTTTGACGAAAACGAAAACTGCATCATAGGATTTTAGAAAAATCAATAGTCCTGGTCAGGAATCGAAACCGCAGATTTTGGAAATAAAACCACACATTATTACACCATTCGATAGTGTTGCTAATAAGGATCAAATTCTGGAAATTAATGTTATACGGCAAACTTATGGGAAAAATAGGTTTTTAAGAAATTGCTATTTTTCTATGTAATTTAACTTCTACTGAGCCATAATCTATATTTTCTGCCTTGACGATTGATAAGTTTAAATATATTTTATTATTACATGAATATACAAGACTTAATCTTGGCAGTTGGCAGTAAACTCGAAAACATAACCTCAACTCACAATTAAATGAACGGTGGTGAACAGCGCCGGGCGGGCCCCGCCGTCGAGCAAGCATTTGTTGGCTACGAATGTTACCGAACGACGCACGAAAATGCACGAACAGTTGAGTTTCGTCAAGTTTCGGTTTCGGCAAAGTTTCGGCTATATTTTGGCCGAAACCGAAACAAGGGCCGAAACTAGATTTTTTGGCCGAAACCGGCCGAAACCGAAACCGAAATTTTGGTCGGTCACTACTAAATACCACCTGTAAACATTTTCCACTACCATTCTACATTATACAATCCGTCTCAAATATGAACTAACGAATATCAACAAATGACATTACACAAATACAACAGTGTTACAGAAACTGATATTTTAAAGTAATTTAATATTAAACACATGTTTGGAAGCTTGAAGGTGGAACCTTGACAATGTGAAGGTCTGTTGGTCAAGGTATACCGTGAGAAAGAGGTCGATAATGTTGTATTGTTTAGATAAATAACATTGCTCTCTCAGATCAAAGAAATAGGCAGATAGATAGAATACAAAGTCGCGACAGTTCCAAGCTACGCGTCGTACCAAGCTGCGCGTCGTTGTCGTTGTTTTTGCCAAAATATGCCGTATCGTGTATTAAACCATCGTAAAAGTTGTTCTCAAAAACAAAAACAAAACATTATGTTTTGTATTAACTTTGGTGGAGACACTCGCGTGTTCTTAGCGTTCTAACTGCCTATTTCTTTGATCTGAGATTGCTCTAAATCATGTCCACTAAGATTATCAAAAATTGTGACAACAATAACTATAGTATCCAGGGTCGCGCGACTATCAGGTAACCGTACCCCGGAACGTAAAGGGCTATTGAAGGAAACAGTGGATTTAAGTCAGTACAAGTCTAACGGTCTATAACGTCCAGCCATGGGTAGGAGGACTCATTTGATGATTTTAACACGTGAAAATAAAAAGATGGCATTTCTTAAATGAGATAAAAAAATTAATAGTCATAGGGTTATATCTGGTATATGGGCGGATTTCTAAAACTAATAGGAAGCACTGGGTGGGTATTACAACGTCTTAAAACCAGGCTTGTTCCAGTGAGTGAACGAAATGGCGCAAGACGACTTGTATAGCTCTGTCACTTTCACTCGCCGGAATAAGGCCCTCCTTGCACGTATTCTGCAGATATAATAATGACGACAACATTGCTAGTTTGTTTATTTACTTTGTATTACTACAGTACTCAATACACTTTGAAGTGATTACGAACATAAGAAACAGAATTTATCCAGTACATTTTTATCCCTACGGATGGCAAGTAAGGCAAAGTAGAAATTAAAAGATGACAATTTTACAAGGCTTACCTGAAGCAATCTGCCTTTCATACTCGGCGCACATGTTGAGGATCTCTTCTAACCGGGCCGTCTCTGCTTCTTTCTGCTCCTCTTCCTTTATCCTATCCTGGTATGCCTGAAACAAGTCAGTGTTACCATTAATTACATGAAGATGGATAAATGTATTACAGGGACTAAGGTTTTGGAAACTTTGCAGGATAATAGACGGGCATGCCCGTGGGCAGTTTGTAATTACGCGAATGTGATTCATTCATCTGCCTGCCTTTTCCCAACTATATTGGGGTCGTCTTCCAGTCGAACCAGATGCAGCTGAATATCAGTATTTTACATGACGCAACTGCCTATCGGTCATCCACAACCCAGGGGGTAATACGAAACCCCATGGTAAGACTGATTGTCAGACTTTCGAGCTTCTGACTGTGAATAACGACTGTCAAAGATCTACAAATGACAGCCGGGAACAACGGCTTTACGTGCTTTCCGAGGCACGGAGGAAACTCGCTATGATAGATGAACACCCATCCACAGAATAACAACAAACAAAATTGTCCATTGTCTTTTATAGGGATTGGATGTTGGCCACGTCTCAGGCACTTTGTATTCACGAGACACTGGGCTACAGCCCTAAAACAATGGGACCCAGCAATGGACGAACTCAAGTTGTGGAAGATGATGATAAATCTATAATTTTAATCAACTCACCATCCCACAGAACAGCTTATCAATCTTCCTAATAATACTATTGTACATCTCATTCTTAACATACAACTGATTAAACTGATTACATTTCAAATCATTTCCCACCAAAATCACATTACTATTTTGTATCGGCGACGAAATATTCTGACTGGCAACACTGACCGACGCCATCTTTGACAGTTCCAATTTCAAATTGTCGTAGGACTGTTTGATTTTTTCTTCTAATTTCACGATTTTAGTTCCGATGCAGTTTTCGTGGTCTCTGGTCACTTTGATGTAATGATTTGTTAATATTGTGTTTATGGTTTTGTAGATTTTAATGTCGTTGCGTATTTTGTGTACGACGTCGAGTTTTTCGTTGACGGAGTTCGATATGTCGATGATTTTCTCGTATTCGTTTGGTCGTTGGCTCGTGTCTATGGATTGTTTTAGTTCTTTTATTGCTATTGTGTTTTTCTTTAGGTTGTTCACGAAGAGTCGTAGTAGGCGTTTGTGTGTTGGTACTTTTTTGTTTTTTACTGCCATTTTGATACTGTAAGATTTGTCTTGATAATGTTCACTATTTCACTTGAAAGTCACTTATTAATCATTTATTATTAGATGATATTCACTGTCATTCAACATTATTTCTATCACTAACACTTTAAATGATAACAATCCACTTGGAAACAAGACAACACTAAAGTTATTAATAAATATCACATGTCAACCTCTCTATGTACCTCAAAAACTACTAAACCATGAACATATTGACCAAAACAGTTCACGACTCAATGAATACTGAAGTCTTAAAATAAATGAAAGGTGAAATAAAAGCTGACATTGATTTTGCATATCACATGTCATCAATATTTACATGTTTACTAAACGATCTTAGCTTTAAACACATAAGGTTAAATTTTGCATATCACATGTCATCAATATTTACATGTTTACTAAACGATCTTAGCTTTAAACACATAAGGTTAAATTTCCTTTGGCAAAGAGGTTAGTAATGGAGGTAAAAATTTATGCATAAAACTTTCTTTTAATATTTGTTTATGCAATTAGATTTTAGTGTTGACATTAATGAAAGGAAAAGGATATTTAGATAGGTATCTGGTTTTATAGGAAATCGTCTAGATTTGCTAGATTTCAAATGTTAATAGCGTATTTTTGTAAGTTGATAGGAAACGGTGACTTTAAAAACAATATTTGTTCAAGTAAAACCAGTTTTTTCTTTATAAAAACCTCAATAAAGTATTTTTATGACTGCTACCAAGATATTGACCCAGTTTGAAATTAATTGACATGTTCGACCGAATTTTTGCACATAATTGTATCCTAAAAAGTCAAGTATCATATCCAATATCATCATCATCATCATCAGCCTATAATGTTCCCACAGCTGGGACACAGGCCTCCTCTCTTGTGAGAGGGATATCCAATAGCACTTATTTTGTTTCCAAGAAGATTCTGTTTTCAGACTTTCTTCAGTTATTATGGTCTTTTGTAGAATTTTGATCTAAGTATTTCAGCTGAGAAAAACTCAATCGACGAACTAGTCAATCAAAATTGACAACGCAGAATTTAAAACTTAGCAGCATCATAAGTAGACCGATGTACAATTTTGTTTTTTAGAAAACACATATTTGTTTTTTAATTTCTACTAAAATTCCTTTTATTACGGCTTTTAAACTATTTAACAAATAAATAACATAATAAAAAAATAAAAACTTAGAATCCGTGCATATCTGGGTGTAATTTAACCACATTTTTTTTTAATTTTAGAGAACACACTGTTTTGTTTTTCTCACTAAAATCACTTTTATTATAGCCAATACACACTTAAACCACACTTAATATTTTTTAAAAACACCAAAAAAAATTCCCTCTTTTTTTTTCTAATTACCTAGCCTATTACATATTCTTTAAAGTAAATCATAAATTACACTACATAGAACATTTGTCGCAGTGCGAATCCGCAGTAGTTGGCGTATCAGAATGTTAGTTCTTATCACTGATAAGGCTATTGTTTCTTTTAATTTCAATTATAACGCCTTGAATATCACAGAGATTATGTGATTTTTTTATAATGTTTATTACTTCTTGAGTTCCGTATATATTACAAGGTATTATTTGAAATGATCCCTTTTCAATTTTAATACATTAAATATCTGGTTGACCGAGCTTCGCTCGGTTTTTAAAATGTCTATATCTTGGGAACCGAGCTTTTCTCGAACCTGGGACCTTGATAAATCGATTCCTTGAGCCGAAAAACCCCTAATCTGTAACTTTGATGAAAATCCTTGGAGCAGTTTCCGAGATCCTGATTATATATAAATAAATATACAAGAATTGCTCGTTTAAAGATATTAGATATGATGGCTTTGGTTATGAGAATTAAGATTTAGAACTGAATTAAATAAACATTCATATTTTTAGAATTTTGCCCACACTTGGAGTTTATTTAGTTTTTTGGCAACTTTGGCGAATATTGAATGCCCAATCTTGGTCAATGGCAAATAAAATCGGGATAAAAACTATCCTATGTGTTCATCGAGATTATAAACTATCTGTGTCGAAGTTATTCTGTATACGAGCCAGCTTCACCTGCTCTTTCTCAATGGGAGCCACCGTCAGACACATTATCTAACGATATAATTATTTCTGACCTTAATTTCAAAGAGGAAACAATAATGACAGAATTGAAATTACTGGATCCAGCTAAGGGCCCAGGTCCAGATGGTCTGTCGGCATATTTCCTCAAAAATACTGCCACTTCTATATGCAGACCCTTAGCAATAATATACAATAAATGTATCACTGAAGGTGTCATGCCGACTCTATGGAAACATGCTAATATCACACCTGTACACAAGGCCGGATCGAAACGTAGTGTTGAGCAATATCGACCAATTTCTATTCTATCTACTTTGTCGAAACTTTTTGAAAGACTAGTGCATAACAAAGTGTATCCTGTTTTACATAACGCTATCTTACAGCAACAGCATGGTTTTGTTAGGAAGCGGTCAACAGCAACGAATTTATTGGTTTTCTCTAGTGACCTGTTTGAAAAGATGGATAATCGTATACAGGTTGATGCAGTGTACACGGACTTTCAGAAAGCTTTCGACAAGGTGGATCATGAATTACTGTTAAACCGGATCGCCTTCAATGGTATTCGCGGTAACTTGTTACGATGGTTTGTTTCTTACATCACTAATCGCTGTCAACGTGTTGTAATTAACGGTTATCATTCTGACGCTATTTGGGTTACCTCGGGTGTCCCTCAAGGCTCTATTCTCGGTCCTCTCTTATTCATCCTCTTTATTAATGATATTGGTAACTGCTTTCACAATTCAAAATTTTTGTTATATGCAGATGACCTTAAGATATACAGACCTATTCAAAGCTTGCAGGACTGTTTTCTACTGCAAGAAGACTTGGACAGACTGACGGACTATTGTTACTCAAGTAAACTTCTACTAAGCATTCCCAAGTGCAATTTTATAAATTTCACCAAAAATAAAAACATTATTAGGTTTGCGTACTCTTTATGTGGTAACCCACTGAATAAAGTTAATTCAGTACGTGACTTGGGCATATTATTTGATTCTAAACTCTGTCTCGACTTACATATTGAAAAAATTATAAATAAAGCGTATAAAATGTATGGATTTATAATGAGATCCACTCAAGACTTTAAACGGACCTCGTCGTTCCTCTGTCTGTATAAATCACTAGTCCGCTCCCAGCTTGAATATGCCGTTCCCATCTGGAACCCATACTATAAGAAGTACATTGACTCAATAGAAAATGTACAACGCAGATTTCTCCGTGCAATGCATTTTAGATGTTACAGAACGTATTTGCCGTACGACCAGCTGCTTAGCAGATACAAGCTCTTGACTCTTAGCGCCAGACGCAAACAACTAGAAGCAATGACCCTATATAATATTGTTAATGGCAACTTTGATTGTATAGATCTGAATAATGTACTCTGTTATGCTGTCCCTCGGACTGTTCATAGAAGGCAGGTGCGAGCGGGTACGCTATTTGCAATAGGTACCTGCCGATCTAATACTGGCCAACGTTCACCAGTCCGACGAATGGCAGCGTCTTATAATGAAGATTTCGAACACTTAGACATATTCATGTGCTCCATAAAATTGTTTAGAAGCCTTTTGTATGAGACACTTTCACGTTCTTAGTTATGTAACTTTATCTTGTTTATAATATTTTACTTTTTCGTTTTTACATTAGTTTTATGAAACTGTCATACACGAACATCGATGCCTTAGCATTTTAAAAAGTTGTTCTATCACGGTAATCTGTGAACAGCGCTGTGGGCTACATTATTATTTAAGTTAAAATGTTATTATGTTGTAATATCACATAGTGTAGCTGTTTGTTGTTCCTATTTAATAAAAAAAAAAAAAAAAAAAAAATATATATATAATCCGTTCAGTAGTTTTTTTATGTGAAACAGTTACAATCATCCATATACTCGTTACATACTCACAAACTTTCACATTTTAAAATATTAGTGGGATCTTTGACCTGGGACTTTGATTGGAATTGCATAATTTATGACCTACTGAATCACATTATTCCACTATAGTAGAAAAGTGAATTAAAAACTGGTTTACGTATCCTTAACTGTTACATAATATTCTGCGAACATAAACTAAAACAAACTTAAACTGAGACATATTTGTATAAGATTCAAGTTTTGAACACAAATATTGATAAATGGATACTTGCTGTCTCTCTTTGTTCGTCTCTATTCTTATCTATATATCTATATCTTTAGTTCGTCTATATCTCTTTCTATTTGGAGGAAAGAACACTTTAAAAAATCATTTTACAAAATATTTAAATATTTATTCGTGGTAAATTGCTACGAATTACAAACACAACGAACCAGAAATCAGTGAAACTGAAACTACAGCTTGGCCAAAACGTCTTGAAACGGAACTAATATTTTTGTTTGCTGACAATGTTTTAAAATCTTTGATAATTTGATGTAAACAAAGAACGCAGGTTTGTTAGATTTATTATTGTGCCATAAAACTAACGTAATAAGTGAAAGAAAAAAATCATTCAAAGTGCTGGGACAGCACAGTAGCGACTTCCGGTTTTCTACTCTAATTTGCCAAGCTGTAGCTAATTATTTCTTTATGAAGACCGATGACACACATCGGTCTAGCAAGAGCAGTGGTGCACCATTGGTATGAGCCCCGACTTACATAATTGTAGGTCGTGGTCGTGGATTAGAACACGAAATTCATCACGAAATCTCTCAAAACGGTGAAGGAAAATGTCCCAGAATCAAAAATTTTAAGACATGTGACATCTACCAACACACACTGACTACATGTGGGGGTTTGTGGTCCACTTCCTTTCACTGAGAGGAAACCTGTGTCTCAGCAGTGGGAACATCATAAGCTGATGATGATGAAAGGCTAAAGGCGCTTCCTTACCGGGAGCATTCGTGTGTAATGTAAAATTATAGATTCGATTTTGAGCATTACACTACAATACTACCTCCCTGACTGACGAGCATTCGCGTACATTTAGAATAGATTTGATACAAGGTGCGCATTGTGATGCTCGATTGTCTTCACTCACTGATGAAATGTTCGTATCTGTAACGCATATCGATCGTATTTTGACTGGCCTGTTGGTCTAGTGGTTAGTGACCCTGACTGCTAGGCCGGAGGTCGTGGGTTCGATTCCCACCCAGGACAAATGTTTGTGTGATGAGCACGATCATTTGTTCTGTGTCTGGGTGTAATTTATCTATAATATGTATGTATTTAGAAATATATAAGTATGTTTATCAGTTGTCTAGTACCCATAACACAAGCTCTGCTTAGCTTGGGACTAGATGGCGTTGTGTGATAGTTGTGAAAAAAAAAAAAAAAAAAAAAAAAAAATTCATCATCTCAGCCGTAGGACGTCCACTGCTGAACATAAGCCTCCCCTTTTGATCTCCACACATACCGGTTGGAAGCGACCTGCATCCAGCGTCTTCCGGCGACCTTTATAAGGTCGTCTGTCTACCTTGTTGGTGGACGTCCTACGCTGCGCTTGCTAGTCCGATCGATCGTATTAGTTGCCTTTAATTAGGTTTAGAGATCCCTAGACATTACTTAGATGATTAGTTTATTGATTCTAATCTTTAACCTAACGTGTGTCGGCGCCTGCCTTTAGTGGCGCTGCGCAGACGCACGTGAGTTCAGTGATAAGTGATAATCATTGACATCATAGATTAGATAATATTATGTTAATTTTCATTATCACTTGGTTTATTTATGATTTACATTTTCCGCCTTTTCCGTGACCTTGTATTTTCGAATTACTACAAATTAAGTGAAAAAGTCTTCGTTTCGGTTTTTTTTTCTCTCGGAACTCGGAAGAAATGCGGGTACAGAGCAACTTAAGCGACTTTGTTTTATACTTATGTAAAAACTTTTCAGAAATAACTTAGGTGAGACTGAGTTTGACTCCGAGTCTTACTCAGAGTTCAATATCCTTTGTCTGAGCAAAGGGTGTTGAAATTTAAAAATGTAATTAAACACTAACAATTTATGGTGCTACAGTCCCAGTCACAAGACATAAAAACTGTGAAAGTACCGTAGATGCCCATTCCAAGAAGTAGATCTCTATGGAGAAGAACGGGCAAGAAATTCCATGGACACTCTTTTTAGATCGCCAGAATTATTACAGAACCTTTGATACATGATTACGAAATCCAAAGGAGGAATCCGAAAAAAAAAGGAGATCCGTAGACGAACTAAAGTCACCGAAATAGTCCACCGGATTAGCAAGCTGAAGTGGCAATGGGCAGGTCATATTGCTCGCAGAGCAGATGGCCGATGGGGTCGAAAAGTACTAGAGTCTAGACCACGGACTAGCAAGCGCAGCGTAGGACGTCCACCAGCAAGGTGGACAGACGACCTTATAAAGGTCGCCGGAAGACGCTGGATGCAGGTCGCATCCAACAGGTATATGTGGAGATCGAAAGAGGAGGCCTATGTCCAGCAGTGGACGTGCTACGGCTGAGATGATGATGATACATGATTCATTTTGAGGTGGTACATTATACAAAACTAGTACCTACATTCTAAAAGTCTAAGTAATCCTAAATAATTACTACCTCTGATTAAATTAAGATAAACTTTTAGCCTTGATCAGTCATTACCTTCCCACTAAAATAAATTGCGTGTCATATATTATCATTGACATGGTGACATGTTGCCTTGCGAAGGCCGTGTATTGACACTCTTATCATAAAGGTCGTTGGGTATTGATAACAGTGAATTTCTTTGTATTTATTTATTTTTTACTAGAAGTTCCGGGTTTTAATTATCAGTTAATGTAAATAACTTGTTTTGAAACGATGCATAGTACTGAATTTTATAAGCTCAGTAACTCTCAAATTCATTATTCAATATCAACAGGAAGAGGTTCACAATTTGATTATCTTTTTTTGAAAAGACACCAGCCCCTGCAGTCTTGACATTAGACAGCGACAAAAATCGGTCGCTAAGTCGTATCGTTGTCAAATTCCTTTAATAGATTTTCAACTTTATTTCGAAAGCATAAAGTTGAAAATCTATTAAAGAAATTTGACATCGATTAGACTTAACGAGCGATTTTTGTCATTATATTTGTCGAGACTGCAGGGCCTGGAGTGACTTTTTTTTTTAATTTCCTTTTTTGTGTCCCACTGCCGGGCAAAGGCCTCCCCTTTTTCCTTTCAAACCTCTTTACTTTGGACAATTTCTGGAATAAAAAAAAAACAATATGATATTTTGTGGGTAGATGGCACATGAAAATAAATACTTGGGCCACCTCGCTGCCCCTGTCTAATCAAAGGGGTAGATTAAAAAAATAGTTTCATCGACCTCGCTGAATTCTTGTAGAAATTGATACAATAGTGAGCTAAGCGAGCTCGGAACTTAGGGCATCCCAACTCGGACAGGTTAGGTTAGAAGGGGATGGCGGAGTTTATAAAACCCGTTTTGGTCATTTTTTTCTTAAACTAACCAGTAGTCAGAGCCCCGCTTAGCAGGGCTCCTATTTCCAGTTGACCGCCCGAGCCGACCAAAACAAGGGGGCAGCGAGATAAATGGGAAAAAGTCAAATTTTTCCAGTGCCTTCCATATATGTTGATATACATATGTTGATGCACATTATAACTATGTAATACAAGCAATACAATTTTTCACATCCAGCCCATTGACGGTGCAACCAGCTGGCCGGATGAAACTTATCCATTATACACTACTTAAACATATTGAATAGTGGAAATTTTTGGGACACACATTTAACAAGTATCAGTAAAGGACGTATTCTATATTTATCAGTAAGATCGTTCTAACAAAATAACTGTAAATATGAATATTTCTTATCAATTTACACAACGATACCGAAGTCTCACAGGTATTTGTTCGTCAAAGATAGTAATATCATTGTTTCGTGTTTATTCATGAATTTTCAGGTGACAAGATTAGCAGGAAAATACGAGACGGAAAACTATTTACTGACTGTTTGATATACACCCAGAGGCGTACCTACCGCCGTATTAGGCGTATCTGTTATAAGAAAGAAAGAAAAGAAAGAAAGAAGGGATTTATTGACGCACACAGGACAGAACAAACAAACTACAGAAGAAAAAGAAAAAAAAAATTAAAAGAAAAGAAAACAAACTGAACAAAAATAACATAAATTAGTTCTGTGCGAGGCCAAAAGGCTCCTATCTCAGCATATGCACTGCGACATTTTTTAAAGATTATACGGGACTCCAGGTGTCACAAGCTTACCTTGTGACACTTGGAGTCCCGTATAATCTTTTCACCACTTTTGCTTGCCACCGACGATTGGAATAAAAACATAAAATGTTGCTGAAATGAAAACTTATCGCGGCCATAAAGCTCCAACAATCGAACTCATCATGGCTCAATTTTCAAAAGGGCTGCGCAGAGTGTAGCGGGTTCGATTCCCGCACGGAGCAAATATTTACATGACCTACAATTACTTGTTCCGCGTTGGATACTTGTGTAAGTGCTTTTCTATGTTTATAAACGCACCCACGATACAGGAAGAAATTCCTTGTAAGTATAGGGCAACGTTAAAAAAATAGGTGTTCACAATTTTTTTTTTTCGGAAGAGCGCCATCTATCGACACAATGACGCGATAAATCAGTAAAATCACACAGATAAAAAAAGGGAATTATTATTAGATACATACCCTCAACCTCCTCGTTTCAGCTTCCATACTCCGGTCGTAACTGTTGGCATACACAGGCGAGTATTGAGGGTTTCTGTCATAAGCTGGCGATGGTAAACTAATTCCTTTCGATAAATTCAAATTCCTCTCAGGAATCTTCCCGTAAATTTCATTCCTCTCCATCATATTCGAGGTATACGTATCTAAATTATTTTTACCCGGTTCCAAAACCGTTTTACCAGGTTCCAAACTGGTTTTACCTGGTTCCAAACCGGTTTTAACTGGTTCGAACCCGTTTTGACATGGTTTTTCGTCCGGTTTTCTGTCAACGTTAATTTTCCCGTAGATGTTGTCATTTTGCTGGTCGTTATTCACTTTTTTCGGTAACTTATTATAGTCTTTTGTTGGTTCGTTGAAATTTTTGACTATGTCGTCGATTTTTGTTTTATGTCTTATTGCTACGTTGGCGTAAGAGGAGTTTTTGGGATCAACGGCATTATTCTCACTGATTAAAACATTCTTCTGTACTTTATTCATGTAGTTCGGTAACGTTTTACCTCCTAGCACATCTTTAGCTGGAGTATTGACTGTAAGAGAATTGGAACTGAAGACTTTTGGGGATATTTCATTTTCATTTGTCGTGTAAAATTGACTTCTTCCAATTTTCTGCTGTTTTGCGTAGTACTCGAATTTGGACACCTTAGCCATGATCCCTGACATTTTTGGCCTGGATTCTTGGTCTGAATTTGAGTCAGATTGGTCTAGGTCTCGGTATGGTTTCTTAGGTGCGACTGGAGGCTTCTTCCTGGACATTTCTTTGAGGGTCATGTCCAGTTCTTGGTCTAAATGCGAGAGGGAGGTGTCTTTGTATATCTTCTGTATGTTTGTTGTTTGGTAACTTTCGGTGTGGTGGGTGACGTAGGCTGTGGACAAACAACAGAATGAATTTACAACATTTTAAAGTAATATAGGAAGGGTCTGGCATAGAGATGAAGCTGGCATGTGCTCACTAGAACTGTTAACTGACCTTTTTAGATTTGCCTTGTAGAAGCATTAAAGCTTTAAAGGCAAATCTGACACACCAATTACTGCATTGATTGTCTTTATGTTGGCCATACGGACTGCTCGATCAGTCTGTATACATTTAGCCACTAGAGTGATATGAAATTTCGAATGACGTTTTATCGACACACGCTATTTCGAAAAAAAAGGGTGGTACGCCCCAGTTAGAAAGCACATTATGTCGAAAAGCGCTTTAACGAATGACGTCGACAGCTCGATCACACCAACCTTCCAAAGCAGTATCGACTCATCCATTGTTTAAGCTTTCGTTACTGAAGCAGGGCAAGACCACGATTCATACTTTACCCACAGTAGGCGAAACTGCTTTTTGCCAGCGGCTTCACCCACTTCACTATTACTACCAAGGACTAGATAATGAGAGCAGTGATGGCCCAGTGGTATCGGCCCCGACTTACGAGTTGTAGGTCGTGGGTTCGAATCCCGGCAGGCGCATTACTTTGTGTAATTTATTTCATCACCACTGCTCTCAAAACGGTGAAGGAAAACATCGTGAGGAAACCGGCATGTCCTAGATACAAAAATTCGAAGACATGTGACATCCACCAATCCGCACTGGGCCCGCGTGGTGGATTATGGCCCACCCCCTCTCACAGAGAGGAGGCCTGTGTCCCAGCAGTGGGAACATTAATAGGCTGATGATGATGATGACTAGATAATTTATCTATGATGTATGGTTTACCTGCAGCACACTGGTCGTTGGGCTGGAACTGCACCGGCGCCATGGACACGTGCGCTGACGGTAGCACCGACTTCATCAGCTTGGCTTCCGCCGGGTGGTTGAAACGGAGGTAGTTCGACCGACCTATCGTTAGCATGCTCCCTGGAATTGAGATACAGATCATGTCAGAATGTTGTTTAAAAAATTTTTGCTTCCCCGCACCGGCACCACGCCGGCGCCGTGCCGTCTAATGGAAAAACGCCCATTCTCGGCAAGCGCGGCTTCAACTGGAAGATTTGCCTATAGTTGCCATGAGCTATGACAAAAACAAGAGATAGCGAACAAAAAAAAATCTCTTATAATACGAGTATAGTAATTGCATTAGTCATTAGTGTCCATAACTAAACACTAGTACAAGCCGGAAATTGATCAGTTTCGGATGTCAACTGCGACAAATTTGACCAAATTAAAGTCTAGACAGGAATTGTTTGCACTTCCCTATTGAGACATGTTGTCCTTGTGTTCGTGTCTTGTGTAAGTAAAATTAAAATGGTTTCGAACTAGAAATAATCCTTTTATTATATAGTCACCCAGTGCTGAGTTTAGGTCTCTTTCTTCTACAATGGGCCATTCAGACAGAATCAATTAAAATATGATGATGAGATACGAAAAATTTCGTTACTGGGCATAAATGATATTTAATGATATCTG
The DNA here is from genome assembly GCA_036375495.1 of Agrotis segetum. Classification (NCBI taxonomy): domain Eukaryota; kingdom Metazoa; phylum Arthropoda; class Insecta; order Lepidoptera; family Noctuidae; genus Agrotis; species Agrotis segetum. The sequence continues at coordinate 527,464 of JAQSVV010000108.1, forward strand.
GATGATGTCCATTTCACAGAGAAAAGACTAAGCAGATGGTGATGATGATTACAGAAATGGAACTGAAGATCTGACCACATTCAGCAAAATGCTATCCCTCAATTTAGGACTTATTTATCTAATAGAGAGTTTCACTGCGAATTTTAGCCGTCAATGGCGCTACAAGCGGATAACGTAAACAACGTGAAGTGTAACTTCGAGTGTGTACATAGTTATATCACAGTCTAATAATCCTACAGTCGTCCGACGAAGACGTCTAGACAGGGCAATCGTGCGGGGTGTGAGGGGTGAGACACGGGTAAGCCGAGCCCGACTTGGGAACAGAACGATGTTACTGTGTCGGGCTCTATCATTCAGGGCTATCGCGTGTGACGTGCGTGTTTATTTTTATTTGTTTATTTAAAATTCTACTAATATTATTAAATATGACTGTGTTATAATTTGTATGTTCCATGACAAGATGGTGGACTTTTTTTGTTAATTACCAAGGGTGAATTTTTTTTTAATTTACCATGTACGGGTATCAATTTCAAGGTTAATTGGGGTGCTTGTTACGAAAAAGCCATTCTTTTTGAAATCCAAGATGGCGGACGTCATTTTTTTCTTATAATTTGATATGGATGTCAATTTCGAGGTTAATTGGGGTGCTTGTTACGAAAAAGCCATTGTTTTTGAAATCCAAGATGGCGGACGTCATTTTTTTCTTAGAATTTGATATGGGTGTCAATTTCGAGCTAAATTGGTGTGTTTGTTATGAAAAAGCCATCCTTTTTAAATAAAAGATGGCGGGCGTCAATTTAAATGTATTACGCCAATTCCGTGATAAATTGGGGTGCTGGTTACGAAATGCCATATAAATAACTTAAATCTGTCTCGAGTTGGTCCTATATTACCTAAAAGTTCTTCAGTTTGGTGGTCTGTAGCAATTTTTTTTTTTTTTTTCACATGTGTGTAAGTACCCTGGGGTGCTATGACAGGAAACCTCCACGTGCGCCCGTGGACTGGAGTTCCCTCTCGGATACGTCCAGGGGGAAGACCAGTTTTTCGGGCCGGTGCACCCTGGGATGCGGGCAAAAACTCTTCCTTGGGCACTGTGTGCCCAAGTGGTCTCTTTGCCCGTATGCAAATAGCCTGTCGTGTGGATGCTCCAACGCGTGTCCCTCTGATCAGCAGAGGGCACAGCGGCGGAGCGGGCTTGCGGACGGTGAGTGATGGGTAGCTCGCCGTCCGACCAAGGACCAAGCCCGGGTCGGTGGCGCGTCGTGTTTCGCGCCAAATGCCTGCTGGGGTCGCGGGTTTTTTCTTAACCCAGGATACCGTGGCCCCGGAACATAAAGGGCATAGGAAGGAACACGGGTGGATTTTAGTCAGTAAGAGTCTGACAGTCCCTTCCGCCCCACCCAGGGCGGGAGGACTCATTTGATGATTTTACCACCTAAAAAAAAAAAAAAAAAAAAAATGTGTGTAAGTACCCTTTCGGTTAGAATATACTTATTATCTATTAATTTGTATTGTATTTATGTTATTGTATTAATGTTATTTGTTTGGAAGTGTCAATTAAAAAGACCACAGTCCACGTCGTTAGTGTCACAGTAACTAGTTTTCAAATGCATCAGTTCAATTTTTAAATATCTTAGTATACGTCTTATCTGCATTTTTTATTGTCATTCAACTTCTTAATAATACATGCGGTAAAGAGGGGTTAAAACTTGTTTTCATTATTATATAAGTGTAATTCTGCTATCCATGTTGATCTGCAATAAATAAATAATTTCATAAATATTCTTTACTTGTGACAACCCTGGCCGATGCATAACAGTCTAGACGCATTTTACCCGAGATCAAAGGCGTCGTCCTACTGTATGATTTCTATACTGTGGTTATATTATCTGTGGTACAGTGTATGTCAAGTTAATCATACAATAAATAACATCATGCGCTGGTAGCGCCATCTGAGCCGAGACTTCTCAATTCGATAAAAAGCCTTAGCATCGAGCTGATGCTCAGGCTTTTATCCGACTAATCTGCAGGATGGGAAGGACTGTCAAACTTGTACTGACTAAAATCCACGGTGTCCTTCAATAGCCCTTTCTGTTCCGTTAGGTTACCTGATAGTCCCGTGACCGATCTGAGGCGAGTAATGTGATAAATGGTCTATTCCCAATTCCCATACTTTTAGATCCCTTGTGATGCTCTAAAGACCAAACGCTACACTTTTCGAATAAAGCTGCATACACACCTTGCGACAACCTAGTGGGCTTGTCGACGGGCAGTCCATCTAGCAGCGTGCTACCGCTGAGTGGGTACAGGGTCACGACTCCATGGGAGTTCTCCACGCGACAGTGCACGCTCGACACGCCCGTGCCGACCACGTAGATGTCGCATGTCGGGTCCGAGCCTATTGTAACACGACCTGGAATGAGAGAAAGAGGGGTTATTAAAAACGCAAGATGGTCTTCCAAAGATATCCCAAACTTTCAATATTTAAGATTTGTGTTTTCGGGTCACCATGTCTTCTTTTCGGGTCTTGGCAGAACAACACTGAGGTAGACTATTAATTTCGGGTGGCCTACCGTGAGCTCTTAAAGCGTGAGTCTTTAGGCTGTGGGAAAGAGAAGGTGCTAGACGACTTGTATAGCTCTGTCTCTTTCCCACAGCCTACACTGGATCGCGATAAGAGCTCGTGGTAAGGCCTCAGGCGTTAGTCTCCTGGCCAAGTAGTACGGAAAAAACTTGAGAGGTTTCAAGGGACACCCGGATGGAACGAAGTTACTGTATACACTCAACAAAAATAATCGTCGCGACTCCACTCCACTCCGCTCCGCTCAGCTCCGCTCCACTCCACTCTTTGAGCTCTAGCACCCTTTCACAACGCGCGATATGGAACTTCGTTTCAAAAAGTGTCGTGACAACTTTTCGTAAGATTTTTTTCCGTGTAGCCCCCTTTCACAACGCGCGATATGCAACTTCGTTCCAATATCAACACTCTTTCAGTCGCAAACGATTCCAGTAACGCTACATTCCAAGTAAATAATAATAAAATATATGAACTTTGACTTACCTTGCTTGATAGGATGCAAGGTGACTGCAGTGCTGAGCCGACCCGTCCCCAGACTCACTAGATGTGGAGTATTCGTCGCCACCCTGGAAGAAGAAACAGCACACATGAATATGGGTTGTTTTCATATTGCTACTGAATTAAATGCAGTATTTGCCAAGTGAAGTTTGGCAGTATGCGAATATGACGATAGTGTTTGGTATAACAATGTAGTTAGAAAGAAAAATAGTGACGTCTTGAATTCTAATTTATGTGAGAAATCTGTGTTGCTTTAATTAAAATAAAACGCTAAAAGTGTTCACCTGAAAGGTACTGAAAACCTTGTTATTAAATGACCATGATGTTATTTAATGAATGAATGTTATTTAATAAATGAATGTACGTCACAAAATAGCGCTTTAAAAACTTTAACACAGGAGATGTTTTGGGTATTCTAAACTCTTCAAAATATGGTGGAATTCGTTTCAGGTTTGGCTTTCCGCAGTTTCGGGTCACGTAGTAAACTAAGATGGTTTTGTCTTTCTAAGCGAACAGAATCAGAAGTTTTAGGTAATCCAGAATGACGTTCGGTATCATAGATTTTAACAAAAATACATTTGCCATTGAATTTGGTCATACTCATACTGACGAATCTCGACAATCAAAACTGGCTCTTACGCCCATTAATATTTTTTTTTCTCCACCGTGTCAGAGATCAGCAAGGTTCTACGTCTTATTTAAATATTTCCTTATGTCTTCAATTAAAATTGTCATTATTAATGATGATTTTGACAGCCTTACAAGTGACCTTTCGCCCTGATATGTTGATACGACAAAGAGTTAAAGCTGTTTTGACGACTTAATTGCGAAGAGATTCAACACGATGAATTCTTTAATTGTAGATTTTTAAGAATAAATCAAGTCTTATGGCAATGATGTTTTATATGGCACTTTACGGATATTGTCAACAGTGAGAGGAGCGATATTTTCACTGCTTTTATTTAAGGTAATGTAGTTGTTAAGATTACCTCTGTTTACAAGGATGATTTATTTCGTTTAGTACGGTCATCAGTAGAATTTTGCTTTCCGCCTTTATAAGGGCTGTTATGGAATTATTATAATTATCTTTCCAAAGTTACCAATGAAAATTGCTAATTGATAAATGTTTAACTTCGCAACCGGGGCGTCCGTGTATGATCAAATACGAGTAAGTATAATAAAGTTAGAAATCACAGGATCACGCTGGATGCAATCCAAACGGTCCTAGGAAATCTATGATGCCTATGTTCAGCATTGGACGTCCTACGGTTGATATGATGATGGTTAAACAAAAGGAGTATATTAGTTCTACCCACTCCTATGGAAAAAAACATTAGTTGATGTGAGTTTTGATGGCTTTGTCTTCCTTATGGCTCTATTTGAATTATAACCAACAAAATAAACACATCGATCAACGAACCACTCAAGGCACCCATACTCATTCACAAACGACCTGCCACTGCAATAAAAACTGCGAACCGATATAAAAACTAATTACCTACAGATAAAACGCAGTTATTCTGAACGCGGCTTTTATTGCAAAGTTACGAGTAATGCATTAAACTGCGTTTATTGCTCCACCATCTGGCTAGTTCAAGGGGTTTCCGACTATCGAAGAATGATCCCGACGGATTACATCATCTAGATAAACACGTATCTGATTTGATGGAAAGCAATACGTACCTCCAAGTTAAATAAACTATTTTTTTCAATTGAAATCGTTCGTGGGAATTGGTGGTGTTTATTGTTTTAATAAATTGAGGTATAGCCAGGAGAAATATAATAGCGTAAACATTTTTTTTTAAGTCGCTTTTTGTATCGTTAACTCATGAATGAACTCTAGGATTGCCAAATTGGTTTGTACACCGTAGACTACCTACAGTATTGTTTCTACTTTTCAAAACCATCCAAAAGTTGTCTTGAAATATCGCTTTTAGCGATAAGACGGCCGATTGTGTCACCCTATTTCTAAGATATATTATTGTTAATTGGATGTATCCTGTAATTTGTATGGTCTACGTACGAAAAAAGATGACGTCATGCAGCGTTACCTCGCAGTATTTTTTTATGACGTTGTCACGTTTTACTATCGATCGTAAGTAAACCGACTTTACAGACAACCGATTTTTTTGTAAAATAACTTAATGGACAGGCTCTATTCTAGAAACTGATCGCTTAGTTAAAATACTGTGTTAAAAAACATCTGCATGCGTAATGAATCTAACCTAATGAGTGTAAGTATTTAGGTCTGATGCCATATTTGTGTTTGTTAGCTTGTTATAATGCCTTGCCTTTTACTGTTTGTGCTTATATTTGCCTCTGCTTTTGGAGTGATATGCAGAAACAAATTCTACATCCCATGAATTATTGTAATGGTTTTTTGGATCTACCTTTCACACGTGTCATCAAAGATATTCCCTGACATCTTTTATTGCCCATCTTTGAGTATTGTGTCTTATCTGTCAACCGTCCTCCTACCATAAAGGTGTTTTTTTTCTCTTTCTGTACATTTATTTGTTCGGTAGCATAGTAGTTTGGCTGACTTCTAAAGTGGCCAATTAGTCATTTCGGCCATATGCAACACAGGCTTCCATAAATCTTCAGTTTTTATTAAAGCCAACTTCTAAAGGGGGATCATAACTTATAATTATAGGAAGAAAGACGCAAGACATTCTATTTATAGCTGATCTCGATGCGCCCGCGCCGGTCGTCCGACGCGTGCACTTTTATAGTGTTCGTTTTGCGGCCAACCCCTTGCTATGTAGACTTAATTAAAGTCGCGATGTTCAGGTCGCGAAACCTGTGTTTTGGTATGTTATGGGAGGGGCTAATTCTAGCTGTGAATGAAGTCGAGCTGATGATGAGGTTATAGTTACATTAATTGTTTCATCATCTATCTTTCTGTGTTAAATTAACTTAGCCGTCAAACTTTTAAAGCTTGTGGTTATTTGTTTCGTCTTGCTTCGCTTAACGAAGACTGAATAATGAACTTGCGGCATAAATTTTTCCACAATAGAAACTCTTATGCTATTACCGTCTACTACTTTCTTCAATACTAAATATTCGATTGTTTGAAAGAGATCTGGAACAATCAGTATTTGAAAACTCTTTTCAGCTTTGTAAGCCCTATTCGAGGAAGGTACTAGCCTGTTTAATACAACAATTAGAAAATAAAATGAGTAAACAAAATCAGAAAACAAACACGACAAAGTCGCTGGGTACAGCTTAATAAAAACAAAAGCAGATAAATAGAAACCTCAACAAAAATGGCAGGATCCGGTTAGCAATTGTGACTTGCCAATAAAACCCCGAAGAACCTGAATCATTTTACGGCGGGGTCATGGGAAGGAAGCGACAGTCTATTTTGAGTGGCGCCTGCGCATCGCACTGCGCTTGCAACTAGCAGGCGGACAGGTTTACAACTTAATGAATAGGTGGCAAGTGTTGACGCTATAGATGGTGGTTGAGTGGTTACCACAATGTCCTCGGTAAACTGTGTATATCATAAACTCCTGTCTTACCATAAACGCAAATGGCCTAGCTATATTATCGGAATTTATTGCCTAGAAGAAAGACAGTTTATAAAACTCAAGCATTTTGATGAATCGTCGCGTCGCTCGGTCAAAACCTGAATCAATCATCTACATAAAAGAAAGACGAGGTTTTTTATTTAGCGTGATTTTACTTCAAATGAGTCCTCGGAACCCAGGGCAGGGCATGAGGGACTGTCAGACTTGTACTGATTAAATCAACATTTTTCTTTAATAGGTAGCCCTTTACGTTTCGGGGTCACCGTAGCTGCGTAAGACGAAGATGCATATTCGCAATATTGTACCTACTTTCTGTGCAAATAAACAATTATTATTATTATTTATTATTATTCATATTAAATGTAATATAGCGAGTCCCATGCTTACGCGATTTTTTGCGACTTTATACCAGTTCCAAAAAGGGGATAACCTCCTTCATAGTCCTTGCCCTAATGGAAGCAAAAAACGAGACCATGATTTTTTTTCTTTTTCACGTGCTATAATCATCAAATGAGTCCTGCCCACCTAGGGCAGGGTGGGTGTTACTGTCAGACTTGTAAAACCACGGTGTCCTTCAACATCCCTTTAAGTTCCGGGCCAATGGTTACTCGTTAGTCCCACGACTGCGGCAAACTTTGGCCCTCAAAGTGGGCGCTGTCATTTTGCTGACAGTTATTTGATGCGCTTGTGGAATACGACGCGCCGTCGACCCGGGAATGGTCCATGATCGGTCAGCGAGTCGCCCATTCCTCGCCGTCCACATGCCCGCTCACGAGACAGTGGTCATCAGTAAAAGTAACAATCTATTTCGAGTCTTAGTGGCGCCAACATAGCATCAGAATGCAATATTGGTTTATTGAAACCGAGCCAACTAATATCATTGTGGACACGTCGTGACCTGCAATTCCAGTTGAGGAGTTGGCAGTCTTAGGATGCTGTCACTGGCGCCAGGGCAATTAGAATGATATGATCTAAAAAACTTTTGAAGTCTGCAGAAGTTGGATTTTAAATAAAGTGGCACAGTTGGCGTAGTTACTGAACGATCGAATGCTGCTGTTCGATTCCTGCACGAAAAAATAATTGTATGATATACACCAGAACTTGTTCTGGGTGAATGGCTGTTTGTGTATGTGAGTTTACATGCTTGTAAACGCACCTATGATTTAGGAGAATTTCCTTGGCAAATATTTTTTTTAAACGTTAAATGAATCGGTTTAAAGAGTTCATGCTTTGGTCTGAGCGTTGTGTATCAGTGAACAAAATAATGAATAGATCTTTGACATTCAGTTACTATAAATGTTTTAAGTAAACTCTTTTATGTATTCGTTTTCAGAAGACCAACAAAACTAGCTTTCAGATTCACGTGAAAATTAATAAGGTGCAGGAGGAAGCGACATTCTATTTCGAGGTGCGGCCGCGCATCGTACGCATGCACATTTTGTTTTAGTTTCAGTCGGGCCCCTTTCGTAGCGCTGTTTACTTTATTTTGCGTTAATTAGTTTTGAAACTGTTGTTAGTTTATTAGCACTGTTTTTCATTTGTAGAAGACGAAGATAACCAAATCGTGTTTGAAGTTATTTTATTTTTTGTTTCATATTGTGCACATAAAACATTACAGAGCGCAGCTGCTGTGTTTCACATTTATGTATGTTTAGAAGATAGCTTTTTCTATACACCAATGAATACTAAAGAATAAGATCAAAGGGGATGTTTCCGTAAGTCGTCATTTCCAAATTTTGTTCAGAGATATTCAGAAATATTTGCTTACTTATATTAAAAATATTTAAATGTAAACCCTGAAGAAATAGGTAGGTACTCAACATGATGTTTTTTTAGGCAGATGCCTAGCCTTTTTTCTCAACTGCCGGAATCCGACTCCAAGGACAGCTCAGGAAACTGTCCTTCGAGTCGTGTTACCGGATGAACCTGACTACTAATATTTTACTTGATGATACTGTTTATCTGAAATCCACAACCTAGTTAGTGCTGAATAATGCAATACTCTTTGGCTAGATTGTTTAACATATTTGTCTTGTAATTTACTGACTTTCTGTTATAAAATAACCTGTACCCTTAGCACGAGTTTTCAGTATTTGAGACGTAAAATAAACTGGAACTTTGACAATTCAAAATTTTCAATTTTCAAGGAAAAAAATAGTTCCTTCTTCGCACACTAGAGGTGCTGGTCCATTTTTTCAAACAAGAAACGCTGTAAATACTGTAAAGTAAAACAGTGAAAATTCGTGCTAAGGGTACTGAACAAAGAACAGTAGAACAACAAACAAAGCTTAAACTAAGCTTAGATTAAAAATCTGACACTCCGATGACGAATCCCAGGTTCGAGTCACTTTCTGTTCACCATCAATCACTAAAACTAAACCTAATGTTATCCGTCTGTCGCTTTAACGGGATCCTGGTGTTAAACGACTATATTTAGACACATCTTTAACACTTCCCCATAAGGTTGAATTTCCTCCAGCAAAGTTTTCACTAAGTAAACATGAGGATGGGTGAGTCAACGTCTTTTGCGGTTGATTTGAATTCTATGTTGATAGTTTTAAGGTGTGTTTTTGTTTGTTTTATGTTTAGGAGGGTAGTTGTAAACAGGAATAGCTGCAGACAAGCTCACGTGTCGTTTTGTAAATATAGTTATTTTTTGTCTTGTGTTGTTGTGGTTTTTAATACAAGTTTTTTTTTTCTCACAAAATTAATAGCAGTATGACATCTACCGTCATAATTATATGGATCCATTTAAGAAATTAAGGGCCTTAGTTTTTGAAAAAGCTTGATGGATGTTGAGTCGAATTATCGAGGAAGGTTTCATGAGTTTGTACTGCATATTCGTAGAGGATTTTTTTTTAATTCGGCCTTTTTTTTAGCTTAGTAAAATCATCAAATGAAGGACTTTTCTGATGATATTCCCACCCCTTACTGTCAGACTCGTACTGACTAAAATCCACGGTATCCTTCAATAGCCCTTCCGGGGTCACGGTAATTAAGATAAGTCCCGCGACCCCAGCAGGCTTTGGCCCATTAGACTAGGCCCGTCATCATGCTGACGCTCTTTGAGGCGCGCGTGGAACAACGCGCCGTAGGTCAGGACGCCGTGACGCCTATCCGGCCACTCCTGTAAGAGGGGTCTTACCGCCGCTATTGCGGCGTGCCCGTTTAACGGCGTATGGTCAAGCGAAAGCGTCGTTTGATGAGTCGGAAAAGTTGCCACGCACCGCCACCAGTACGCGCCAGTATCGCAAAATTAACGCAATCCAAAGTTTTATGTATTTCATTTCGTCAACTTCGACATTTCATAAAGTGTTCCCTTTACCCAAAATACATGTATTACTCTAGTAGAAATATTTTGATATAAGGATATCGAAACATTTACTAAAACAAAATGATAGAAATACTTATTGATGTGGATAAATATTATGTAATATTTTTATCATTGAAAGTCTTAAATTTATTTTTTAGCACTTTGACACAGATTTTGACGTCCCGAGATAACGAAAATAACTACTACCTATTTGGTAGAAAATGAATGATAATTGGCATACCTTACGAAAGTGACAAAACCTATTATCGTTAAGCCCCAAACACACGCGCGCACAGGCAAGGGCATGTGCTTTGTGTTCCACGCGCGCCTGAAAGAGTGTCAGCACAATGGCAATGACGGGGCTCTCTTATAGAGGGCCTACCTGGGTCGCGGGCTAACGAATACCATGACCCTAGAACGTAAAGGGCTATTGAAAGACATCGTAAATTTTAGTAAGTATTCCGAGTCTGACAGTCCCTCCCGCCCTGCCCTGGGTAGGGCTGGTAAATTATTTTAGCACGCTAAAAAAAGCCCCAAACACACGCTCCTTTTATTAACGTGCGTTCACAAAGCTGGTTGTGTGATATCTTAATATGTTCGAGAGTGGAAAGCTAAGGGTGCTTGACACCCTGTCCTCCACCATCTGGTGTTGGTACTAATTTTTGATGCATTTTGATGTAATGACGGACACTAGAACAATTTAATGTCAGTAACCTCTTTATAATTAAATCTACATTCTATAATATCTTATCCACAGTATTTTTTTTTGGGACAAGGTTGTAATAATCACTTTTCTGATAAATCGACGGTGTCCTTCAATAGCCCTTTCTGTTCCGGGGTCACGGTAAGGAAATAATCACGCGACCCCGGTAGGCTTTGGCCCTCTGAGAGGGGGGCCCCGTCAGTATGCTGACGCTCTTTGAGGCGCGCGTGGGACACAACGCGCCGTCGACCCGGGCATGGTCCATGGTCGGGCAGCGAGTTGCCCTTTACTCGCTGCCGCATGCCCGCGCCTACGGTGGCCGGAGATCGTCTAGCGACGTCCGTCGCCGTGGGCTTCACCACCGCGGGTGGGGCGGAGGGAGGACACTGTCCTCTCTCGCTCGCGGCCCGCCTCCTCCTTCGCGACCGCTTCCCACTCCGTCTCGCCCCGCAGCATGGCCGCGACCAATGCTGTGCGCGAGAGGTCTCCGCCTATCGCAACCGTGAGGACACGTCGGTGCTCTGCCCAAGCTGGACAGTCTTGCACCGTATGCTCCACCGTGTCCTCCGGGCGATCTTCGCAGTGGTGACACCCAGGCGTTTCCTCCTTTCGCATCAGACAAAGGTACCACCCGAAACTTCCGTGTCCGGTGAGGACCTGCATCAAGCGGTAGGTCAGGACTCCATGACTTCTCTCCAGCCACTCCAAAATGAACCCAGTACTGATCTTTTTTACTCCAAAGCAATAAATAGAGCGAGAAGCAACTTGTACCGAACACGCGGTGAGACAGCAATGACCACCGATTTTTCTCATCATAGACGATATTTAACCGGGTGATGGGTGCTATGCCTTATTTGTAGTTGACAAGTAATTTTGAAGTATTCAAAATGACAACAGCAGTTTTCATTTAATTTATTTTAATCCTGTTTCTTAGAAATTGTTATAAATCTGTGACGAAACTAAATAAATAATAATAAAAGTGAAGTGCTTCTTATCCTATATCGCAATTTGATACGATTAGAAGTTGTTTTCAGTTACATATTATCTCAAAATGTTGACTGCAAATCTGCATTTATCATTAGTTTATGTGAAATGGTATTTAGATGCATAAAGATTAGATGGGAGGAGGATGGACACAGAGGATCCATCCGACAACAATAGTACGACATCACGATGGCATTGATATAATATCACTGTGAGTAATTTATTATAATTGATGATAGGAACAATTCGTAATGTATAGAATCATACGTATTCTAACATTTCCCTTGTTTGCTCAGTAGGGGTCGTCAGGAATTTCCTGCGATGATTTTCAGTGAGTTTGGTTTATTTTATTCTTTATTTATTCATCAAAATAATGTGTTATTTAAAATAGAAAGTTTACGTGACTTATTTACAGTCAAGTCCGTTTAATCACGTCCCATGTAACACAGCGGAACATAGTTTTCAATAATCTATAAGCCTACGTATCATTCGTTTTTATTTTCTCGATCTTTTTATCCATTCCAATTTTATTATTACGAAAATCTGACAGCCGCGATCTGAAAAAAAGTGTCGCAGGTCTAGCCTGTAAGAGCCACGCTGGCTGACTGATTCGTCATGGAACGAAAGTGATGACACTACTTTTAAAAGGCAAAAGATGAGAGGACGATAGTGAATGTGTGCTCAGAATAAAACGGCGTATGTGCCCAAACATATTGACGTCTTTTTATGAATTAAAATTTTTATTAATTGAAAAAATGTCTTTACAGAATTTAGATACTAGTATTTTATACAATTTAAAACAACATCCTTTCAAAAACTCATAGTAGTTATTCCATAAAGTCCAAAAAATTAATTAGATAGACCGAACTTTGCTTTTTTTTTGTATCGAGAAAAGAACAAGGTTCAAAAATGTATGGACACCGTCCCCACCCTTGTAGCACCTTAAAACCTATGTCAATCGAAGGATCATAACCGCCTTATCATTTTATTGTTCTACGGCGAAACTGAAATGTGCATCCGAAAAAAGTTATATTGACATGAAGGAACCGGAATCAGTCACAATACTATGTTCCCGATCACGATGGTTTTCTCTTTAATTATTACCGTGGAATGATTTTGTTCGTTCGTGGCTAATTGAGAAGCTCGCGACCAAATAATTACAGCCGGCTGATCATTTGGGTTAAGCCGCGCTTACCGAGGTCGGTCTGTGGATGGGTAAAAATCTGTCATTGTAGATTTCTCCGTGCCTCGGAGAGCACGTAAAGCCTTTGGTTCCGGCCATCATTGTAGATCTTTGACAGTATTTACAGTCAGAAGCTCTAGAATCTGACCACCTGTCTTACTATGGGGTATTTTTTTTTTACGTGGCAAAATCATCAAATGAATCCTCACACCCCCACCGTCAGACTTGTACTGACTAAAATCCACGGTGTCCTTCGTTAGCCCTTTGCGTGCCGGAGTCGCAGTATACGTATGTCCCGCAACCCCGGCAGGACTGTGGCCCCCTATAGGGGGCATTATGCTGACGCTCCTTGAGGCGCGCTTGGGAAACAACGCGCCGTCGACCCGGGCATGGTCCATGGTCGAACAGCAAGTTGCCCTTTACTCGCCGCCCGCATGTCCGCGCCTACGGTGGCCGGAGATCGTCCCGCTACATTCGTCGCCGTGGGCGTCTACTACTGCCTCTCGGGCGGAGGGAGGACGGTATCCTCTCCCTCAAGCGGCCCGCCTCCTTCTTCGCGAGCATGACTGCTTCGCAGAAGGAGGCGACCGACTCCCACTCCGTCTCGCCCCGCGTCATGGCCGCGACCAATGCCGGGCGCGAGAGGTCTCCGCCTATTGCCGCCGTGAGGACACGGCGGTGCTCCGCCCAAGCAGGGCAGTCCTGTACCGTATGCTCCACCGTGTCATCCGGGCGATCATCACAGTGGTGACACCCGGGCGTTTCCTCCTTTTTTATCAGGCACAGGTACCTCCCGAAGCTGCCATATCCGGTGAGGACCTGTGTCATGCAGTATGTGAGGACGCCGTGGGACCTATCTAGCCACGTCGGTTGCGACAGTCATTCTCTCCACTGCCCTGAGATCGCGCTGGAGCTCTTCCCGCCGCGCCTCGACTTCTTGAGGCAGCGGCTCTCGACGCTGCGCCTCCACGCGCCACTCATAGACGCGCAGGAGGGCAGTCGCCTCCAGATCCCAGGGCAGCGATCCGGCAAGAAAGTTGGCCAATTCGCCGGAGATCGTGCGGCTAAGTCGGCCGCCGCCTGGTGCGACACTCCCTCCGCCAGGACGAGCGTGTCGTCAGCGTAGCATATTACGCTGACGTCTAGAGGTAGGTTTCTGCGCAGCACCCAGTCGAAACCGATGTCCCTCAGGTGCGGTCCCAAGATCGGGTCCCTGTGGGACACCGCACGACATCTCTCGCCGGTTCCACTCTCCCCGGTGACCAGGGTAGATGACGGCTCTGTCCGTCAGGTAGTCCCCGACTGTGCGACGGAGGTAGGTCGGCACCCGGTGGTACCGGAGTGCCTCCCTGATGCAACTCCTGGGCAGGGTGTTAAAAGCGTTGGAGATGTCCGAGGACACCGCCAAGACGCCTGCCCCGGGCCACTGCATCCCCCGTCGTGAGGGCTCTCACGCGCATGATGGCATCCACCGTAGAGCCGTCTGCGGAAGCCAAACTGGCTCTCCGACAGGTTCGGACCCACCCGATTTAGGTGCCCGACAAGGCGGTCTGCAATTACTCTCTCAAAGAGTTTGCCCACATCGTTGAGCAGCACGATGGGCCGGAATGCGGACGGAGAGTCCGCAGGGCGCCCAGGCTTGTGGATGAGGACCAGTTTCCCCGTCTTCCAACGAAGCGGGAACTGGCTTCTCGCCAAGCACGCGCTAAAGAGCCCCCCCAGTCGAGGCCCGAGAGTCCCCGAGGCCAGGACAGGCTTTCCCTGGTAGGCCGGGTCCTGGGGCGGTATTCTTGGCCTTGAGCCGTTGTACCGGCACTCTCATCTACGTAACTTCACACTAACGATATTCGTTAGAATTCTTCATTGAACTTTTTTCTGCTCCGTGAGTTGTTTCCGTGCGGAAGTCACCATTTAGTTCCAAAGAGTTGTTTGAAAACTCGGAACAAAATCATCCACCACCTTCCTAGCCTTTTCCCAACTATATTGGGGTCGGCTTCCAGTTGAACCAGATGCAGCTGAATATCAGTATTTTACATAGAGCGACTGCCTATCAAACATCCACAACCCAGTAACGGGGTAACGGGTAATACGATACCCCATGGTAAGACTGGTAGTCAGATTCTAGAGCTTCTGACTGTAAAGACTGTCAAAGATCTACAATGATAGCCGGAACCAATGGCTTTACGTGCTTTCCGAGGCACGGAGGAAACTACAATGTCAGATTGTTACCCATCCACAGACCGACCTCGGTAAGCGCGGCTTAACCCGAATGATCAGCCTGTGCGGCTGTTATTATTTGGTCGCGAGCTTCTCAATTAGCCACGAATGAACAAAACCATTCCACGGTAATAATTAAAGAGAAAACCATCGTGATCGGGAACATAGTATTGTGACTGATTCCGGTTCCTTCATGTCAATATAACTTTTTTCGGATGCACATTTCAGTTTCGCCGTAGAACAATAAAATGATAAGACGGTTATGATCCTTCGATTGACATAGGTTTTAAGGTGCTACAAGGGTGGGGACGTTTTGGGCATTGTTCTTTAATTGAATCGTGTTTTCAACTTTGTGAGAATTTAGATCATATAGTCAATAACTATATTCCAAGTTGTAAGATCTGTAGTCCAGATATGTACGAAGAAAAGTAAAAAATAAAAACCGTATTTTTACTGACCTATCCCCTTAAGTAAGTCTAACGAATCTTTAGAAGACCCATTTGCAAACAAGATGTAACTCAGGCCACTATTCTTAATAGCCCGCATCAATAACGTTTTAAACACCTATCAATTGGCTACATTATTAACGTTTATGACCAGACAAGTAGGAGCTACAATCTGGCGATTGCACTCGATCTGGCAGTATTCGATTCAATTATTGATTTATGAAGACCTTGGCCTATTTGTTTGAATTATTAACGAAGTTTCTTGAATACAGACTTCAAGAAATCATTGAAGGACAGGAAAGACCCAAGATACATCTGGAACTTTCAAAGACTCTGCAAGACGCCAGTAATGAATCAAAACAAATTGCAGATGATTATTTCGAGGGTCGCAGAAATGTCTAAGCAGGATACCATGGCTCTGGAACTTAAAGCAAAGTAGAAGGAACGGGGTGGATTTATAGTCAATAATAGTCTGACAGTGCTTAAAGCTCCACCCAAGAGGTTTTCACTTACTGGTATTTGCAGGCATCGCCATAGTTTTTATTTTATTTGATATGGTTTCCTTTTGACTTTAGGTAAGAGGTTACTAAATCTATGACAGAATGAGCAAACCTAGAGGAAGCCTGTTCACTCTAACTTTGAAGCTAGACATGATATTAACAAACTCTAAAATAGCTCCCTAAAGGAGACTGGAAAAGACAAAACTATAGATAATTTTAGCAGAAATATAAAATATGACAGACAATTTTTACAGACAGTCAAAATTCTAGAACCAACCCTTCACTCACTGACAACTAATACCAGTAACGCAACAGCAACATATCACCAGCCTATCAAATATCATAAGGCGCTGTAATCCAACCCTGCAAAACTCCAGTGTCATGTTCCACGCGGTGTCAAATGTAAAGTAATGCTAGAGGTTTCGACGTTTAAGCTTCAATGGTTGCGGTGAGGGTTAACTTGGTAGATAATAGGCTGTTTGTTTTTGTTAATAGGGTTTGGTTACTGTGATTTAGTGGTAAACTAAGAAATACCAGAAGCAGTAAAAAATTGAGAATTTATTTATGTGGATGATATACATTTTCTTATGACTCCTACAACCTCCTTTCTCTTATGGCCTCTTATGAACCAGGGGCAGAGCACTCTCAATGGATGGATGTCATCAGGAAAACTGTGGGGCCGGACATTCAGACGGCAGTCCACAGCTGCAACAAACGCAGCGAATGGAGAGCTCGCTGTTGTGGTCGCGATCCTCAGCATTGAGGGACCGAGGAAAAATGACGACACAATGACTCCTACACACTATGCTACTGAACAAAGCATATGACAGTAGGATGAGGATAGGACCGCCTACATAGTGTAGGATCAACAAAATTCAAATATTGGCCTAAAATACAGCTTACTATTGCCCCAAGTAGCTTGCATCCATTAAATCAATCGATAAAGATAAACCAACAGTTGGATGTATGAACCACATTATACCACGGACAGGAGTAGGATAAGACTCTCAGAAACCAAGCAAGCATTACAGAAAAGGTAAGAATACTATAGTCAGTACTGGAGGAAAGCTGCCATTGATGAAGATGATGCTGATGGTAAAAATGCTACGGGTGATGTATAATTCAATATCTATAATCAATATGGACTTATGGACCCACTCGGGCACAGCAAAATAGGAGAGAAGAGAACTAGGATAGTTGAACTGACAAAGTTGATAAGAGTATTTATGATGGCACTATAACAAATAACAAGCTTGACACTTGACAATCCACCTCCACGGATAAAATTAATGGAATAATTATAAGCTAAACGATTACAAATCTCATAAACAACCATGAATAAAGCAATTACGTAAATCTTATTTAGCATAATCATAAACATAGGAAACAAGACGTTTTCTTCTTACACAAATTTGAATTTAATGGCTTCTAAGATAATAGCGATTATAATAAAGATGATGGGTCTCATGCTGTAAAATATCTTAACAATCGAAAATGTAAGATTCGAATATAAACGTACTCGTAAACTATTGTAATTCTAAGCTGTTCAGATGATTACTGTTATCTGCATTAAATAAGGAATTTTTTTCGAAACTTATGGGTTAACGAGAGGTCAAATCTTTATAGAGGAACTTGAATATAGACGGTAGTCATTCCGACTGTATTGAACGTCTTTCCACAAACGCCGTAAATGTGGCAGAGTTTTGGTCGAAGCTCATGCAAACCTTAGGTACCATCGACACGACGAAGAAGAAGATTCGTAAAGATCTTGGGAGGACCTATCATTGCTGAGAACTACAATTTCTTTTTCGATACAGCAGTGGTGATAATATTTTTGATACTAACTGCATGATCATGGATGGGTATAAATTTTGCAAGCTGAAGAAGCCGATGATATAATAAAATCAAGTATTTTAAGCTTGCTGACAAGCTTGGACCTAGAAACTTGTCTGAACTAGCTTAGAGTTAGAGTAGTGTCAAATATTGTAAACAAGAGAGCAAAAGAAATCATGAAGGTACGGTGTCGGAAGAAAGCGTGAGGAAAACTGTTTTTTTTATAATGGCATCTCGCAAGTCAACCTGTAAGAGGTTGTGTGCTGCTTAACCGGACTTTGTGAGGAAAACTGCATTGCTATTCTCTATAAATACAGCCTTGTGACAGCGCAGCTCACCTCACGCTGTGACTAAAGTTTTGCTAATAGTGAATATGAATGCGGTGAGCGCTAGTGGGGGATGGCAAGTCAAAGCTAATTGTATATGGCGCCACCATAGCTTAGTCCTAATCCGACCAATGAGGAAGTACTATTTTGAAGTACCTTTTAAGATTTGAACTGATTTGAACCAATGACGATGCTTGGGACAAGCTATAATAGCACCATTAGTTCCCCAGTTGCCATCCCCATAGCTTAGTGAAGCTACTGACAACGAACGCTAGCGCTCACCGCTTGCGATGCACGAACGGATAAAATCGTCGAAGAGCATATCGCAGATTCCAGCGATGTGATTTCTTATAAAGCATAGGATGGACCTGGACTAATCAGTACAAATCCTCAGAAGAAGATAAAAGCAAGAATGACAGGCTAAACTCCCAAAAGTGATGCTCGTAACTTTAAACACGACACCATAAATCCCAACAATTTCGCTATAAAAGTCACGATCTTCAACAAACACAAAACAATGGAATGGTTTGTAATAAGGAATCTTTGGCAAACATCTTGTGAAGATAAGACATCAGTAGTATTTGACTATTGAGTCATGTTTAACTGGAGCAGACATGCGGGTACGGTTTACTGAATATATTATCTTGTTAAGGTCATGTCGGCTTATGTGGGTTTAACCAATGATGTAAATGTATATCACAAGGTCAATTAAGGCTAGAAAAATTGACTATTAGGCTTGAATTCATATTACCCTAATGTCAGTGGCTGGCAAATACGTGATGATGACGGGACAACATGACTTTTTAGAGCTGTAACTATAGAAGACAATGTACATTCATTCGCGCGACTAACGAAAGCTATCGATATCAATGTAACAGAATTTCAAGCCTTAATACGTGAGACTCTTCCCTAAAATTATATTCAAGATAGTCTTCTAAATATATGGAAGCAGACCCATGGTCATCTTCCTTATACGATTCTGCTTTCGTGTTTTGGGGTGGGAAGTCATCAAATGAGTCCTGAGCCCTGGGTCTCATTCCAGAGTACTGGGTGGACCGCAAGGGATTGTCAGTATCGACTGACCGAAAATCACCCTGTTTATGCTGTATGATTGTTGTATCTTCGATAAAAAATAGAAGCATTTAAGTATCAACCACGAGGTCGCTTACTTAGGCCTATATATGCATCCATAGACTACAGAGCTGCATAATATTCAGCTGCTTATTGTGAGAAGAGTTACCTTTTTCCCAAAAAAATCCTGATTTTCCAGAAATTCATAACGAACAGGCAATTTGTCAAATTACTCGAATTAATCAAAACTGAATTGATAAACAACCATATTTATAAGACCCGACCATTAAACATGTCAACAGTCGTAAACGATTTGTTTTCGCCGCTGATAACGCACTACTTATGCAAATCACTTGTAAACCTAATTGTTACTGATATGCTAGCTCTTCAGATTTATAAATATACTGATAATATAATTAAGGTTACTGGACCATGTTATCGGGCACTGCACTCGAATCGATGTCTGTATTCCGACGAAATTAAGTGCCGAAGGATATTCTTGTTGTTCCTCTGGTTTTGCATTTCTATGTCAAGCTGTGGTCAAGCTGTAATCCATGGCCGCGGGACTAACAATGACCCCGGGTCGTAAAGGGATTGAAGTTGAAGGACACCGTGGATTTTATAATGCTCTGGGTGGGAAAACAAATTTGATTTTTCTGCCACGATAAAAAAAAAAAACTCTGTAACTTCTGACAGGACAGCTAAAATAAATAGAGGCGACTAAAAAAAAAGTTCGGCCATTTTCTTTTAATAATGAAGCACAACGAAGACCAGAAGAACGAATTTAACAGTCTAGGAGCGAAAAGGACTATCAAACCTGTTCCTCCAAGAAAGGACAAGGCCCTTATGGAAGGCACCAAGGTTTTATACGCCACCCATACAGAATCACATGTAGTAGGTGCCATTACCATGACCAAAATATCAACACCCACAGCCATAATCTATTCCAAGGAGTCACAAATTAGCATAGTTCTCCATCGAGATTATGACCCAAAAACGGTGTTTTTGTCATGTCGCTATCTCATTGTTTATGAAGTCTACTGTTATCTTATGAGACAGGACTGAGGGGCTACTGTCATGTTGATATTGAACCTTGAGAAATGGTGAAAGAGTTTGTTTTTGATATATTTTGGTGTGATAATGATGCACACACTATATTTGGTGGTAAAGTGTTGGAAAAGTCAAATTCAACCTTGGGAGTAGGTGATAGAGTTGGTATGTGAAATATGGTGGCGTTATTGCTGAAATATTCAAAATAATCTTTGCGAATAGAGTTGATATTGATGGATGGTATTATATTTTTACTGAAATTGTTGACATACTCAAATTAAATCTTGGAGAAAAGATGATAGAGTTGATTATTGAGGGATCTAGAGATATTTTAGTGACTGAATGCAGTAAGTGACAGGTTTGTAGATATCTGTATTTAGTGTTAACGCTATTAAGGCTGAATTCAGTATCCATTTTAGAAACATAGTCCAAGATAAAGTAACTGTCTTGCTTTGGAATTTGCATTGATTTATTATCTAAGATAATTTTTGTATTGTGTCCTGATATAGACATTTATATGTATTTCAAAATGTTGCAAGCTTAATTTAAACGTTGATTGTCTCACAATTAGATTAAGAAGTTCTTTGAATATATTTGAAATATCTACTTTAATAGCGATGTGGAGTTGGTTTATTAGAGGAAGACCAAACCGATGATGGATGGGTTTAATATAAGACAGAACTCGAAAAGGTGATGATGTTACATGACCCTCAAAATGTCGTGCTTTTTCTTACTTTCTTTCATGTTTTACTACCTATTCATTTCATTGGGTGATGCAAGACATTTCATCGGGACTTAGCGAGCTATGATGCCTCGATACTTTTTGGTGGCCGTCACTATTGAATTTGGTTTTCAGATATTGCCGTGGTTGAAATCAAAGTGACGTAACCTCTGGCAACAGCACCGTAGGCTACCTAGCTATCTGTAACCTGTGGTGACGGTTATACCATCAAACTGATGGTGGCAGACTGACTCGCGTCTTTTGTACTAGAATGTGGCTATTAAAAAGAGGAGAGGCTTGCCTTAAGAAAAATCAAAACGAAATAAAAAAGATTGAGATTTATTACAGTCAAATTAATTTCAGTGGTAGGTATTGTTCATTATTTCAGTCATAAATTAAAGTACAAAGAGCATCAGGATCAACAATCTTTACCTGAGTCTGTACATTGTGATCGCCGATGACCGAACACATTGTGAAATGTGATTCATCGACCGATTTATTATCTGGTTCGTTATGAAAAATCAGTTTTGTGGTGTGTGGGTGAAGCTTTTTTGTTTTGGCCGTAAATCTCTGGTAACGGAAGTATGTGGAGTTTTGGACAAAGAGCACGGTTGGATAATTATAATATTTTATCACTTTATTATTTTTGTTCGTTGTGTATTTTATTTCAATACATTCCTTCCTCGGAAAGTAGTAAGGAGATGTAAATAAACAGTGATGTTTATATTGAATTTTTTATTTTTAGTATCTAATATTTTCAAATTCGGTAGCCCATTACATGAAATTGCTATATGATTCGAGTACCTACTTATACTATTATGAGTATACTATGATAGTGGGTTAGTGATGGGGTTGTTCTGATATTGGAAGTCAGGTGGACGACTGGAATGCTTATAAGAAAAGTCTACTAACTGCGATTATCAAAACACAAACACTATCATCCGTTTGTATTTACTTATTTGAGTCCATTTACATACGAAAAAGATGGCATCGATTAATTATAGTACAACAACATCGGGATCTCAATTAAAATCCGATATACAAACAAACTCAGCTTTTACATCATCATCATCATCAGCCGGAAGACATCCACTGCTAAACATAGGCCTCCCCCTTAGACTGCCACGCTGAACGACAATTCGCCACTTGCATCCATCGCCCCATCGGTTGCCCGCGACCCTCACGATGTCGTCGGTCCACCTTTTAGGCTGACCGCAGACTTGAGTCAAAACAGTTTTAAGACAGACAATAGTCTGTCTTAAAACTGTTTTGACTCAAGTCAAAAACTATGAAGATGCGCACACTTAAAACAAAACGTCTCATAGACAATATTGTCGTGTAATAGACACAAGAACTGCACAGTGACAAGTCTGACACTGAACAGTTTTGTTTCAGGTGAGTGGCGTGTGGCGTGTGTGTGTGAGACAAAACAGTTTTGTTTATGTTTTAAGACAGACTTGTCTATGTGAGACAAAACTGTCTTAAAACAGTTGTGACTCAAGTCTACGCTCAGCCTTACATACACGTAGCTTCTACGTGTGCGTAGATATTTCAGAAAAAGGTAATCGCCCCGATTACCAATTCATTCAAATTAATATTTAACAAAGAAACTTCTATACGAATAAAGTAAACGAATCAATTTGCGGTGATTAACAATTTTCTTTATTTTTTAAAGGCATTGGTGGTTTCTGCTCGGATTAGCATAATACTTTCTCTGTGGCTCAGAAAATGATTAAATTGTGGAGAAAATCTTTTTGAAAGTGAAACCCGAAATTGGATTGAACGTTGAGTAAGAGATCTATAATTATTTTGTAACGTGGTGTAATTTATATCGCGTTATTTTATTTGGAGGTGTTAAGTAACTCAGTTAAAAGCTTCATATTGCCTTTTATAGAGTGACTGTCGGCCACATTATAGATATAATTTGTAAAATGATGAGAGACAAACAATTTAATTTGTTTTCTATAGTCTATTCTGTTCTATGTTCTATGTTAGGGGTTTTGGTTTCCGCACTTAGTCCTTCATGTGGACCATTGTGCGTGGGAGGAGATTATAGTCTATTCTGTGTCCTACTCCTAATGCTGGGCAAAGCCTTACCTTTCTCCTTCCAAACCTGTGTATTTTGGACAATTTCTGGCCATGTCTGCCTTACAAACCTCATCAGATCGTCCTATCTCAGGCGTCCAGTGAGTGACGATATTTGCCCACCTCACTATTTAAAAAATAAGGTTGCCTTAAGCCACGTATTCACTGAGCAACAATTGTTTATAAACTCTGTTTCAGAAACAAAATCTACGTGTTTCTGAAACAAATCATTTAGTTTCAGAAATATATAATTTTGATTCTGTAAACACTACGTGTTTATCGGTATGTTTCGGTGCTCCCCACTTGCGGCGGAGAACACTTTACGTGATGTTTCAGAAACTGTGTATCCGAAACACTGTTGCTCAGTGAATACATGGCTTTAGTGTTTTTTTCAACGAAAGGATTATCTGAAGATAGGACTGAGCGTCTAAAAGGGTCACGTGGCAATATTCCTAATTGTTTACTCCGTGAATTTTCAACAAACGTCAGTGGCTATTCTTCTATGTATTATTCATTCACGAAATGAATCATTAGTAATATTGTTACATGGCCTTTTCAGACCCGCTGATGTAATAAAGAAGACCGTCGAGACTGCGTGCTGTGCTTAACTTGAACTGTGTCTTAGAAAATGTAACAAAAAGTATAATTTCTAATGATTGTAATGTCTGATCTGGACTTTTTTCTCCACTAACGAAAACTTAATTAATTATTCAATATTGATCTATCATCAGTAATATCTATTAAACCTCCTTCTGACATAGGCTCAATGGTAACACAAATCAAACCCGACAAGCTCTTGAATTTATCAAAATCATTAAAATATCACATCACACATGGACTGGGACATCATAAACGTTTATTGAAATTACATATACAAACACATGTGCACCATAAATTCAGAACAATTGTCTAAATGGCGGTCTCATTCAATCAGTGGTGCTGCATCCATTTGTAAATAGGTCACAATGAAAATGCATGTTTTGTTTCATTAGTATAGTACTGTTCAGTGGGGACGTGCTGCTTATCGTAGGTTTAATGTCAGAAGGTTCATATGCGCAGGATTGAGGTCAAACACGTGAAACCTTTTTTTTTTTTTTTAGCGTGGTAAAATCGTAAAATGAGTCCTCCGGCCCCGGGCAGGGCCGGAGGGACTGTCAGATTTCTACTGACTAAAATCCACCGTGTCCTTCAATAGCCTGTTACGTTCCGGGGTCACGGTAAGGAAATAATCCCGCGACCCCGGCAGGCTTTGGCCCTCTGAGAGGGGGGCCACGTCATTATGCTGACGCTCTTTGAGGCGCGCGTGGGACACAACGCGCCGTCGACCCGGGCATGGTCCATAGTCGGGCAGCGAGTTGCCCTTTACTCGCTGCCCGCAAACACGTGAAACCTACGGTAAAATCATAAAATGAGTCCTCCTACCCTTGGTGGAGCGAAAGGGACTGTCAGACTAGTATTGACTAAAATTCACCGTGTCCATTCATTGTTCCAGGGTCACGATAGCTTGTTTATACTGTTCGGCGACCCCACGATTAACGCACCTTAGTTATTTTTTGCATCTCGCAGATTCTATTGAAAGGAGGTTGTGTGCTGCTCAACCAGATAATCCACAAACTATCACACAACATCATCTAGTCCCAAGCTGAGCAGAGCTTGTGTTATGGGTACTAGACGACTTATAAACATACTTATATATTTCTAAATACATACATATTATAGATAAATTACACCCAGACACAGAACAAATGATCGTGCTCATCACACAAACATTTGTCCTGGGTGGGAATCGAACCCACGACCTCCGGCATAGCAGTCAGGGTCACTAACCACTAGACCAACAGGCCAGTCAAAATGAAATTAAAGAACTACAAGACTATACCTACGCTAAGGACCCCCCCCCTGTGGGATACCAACTTAGACTTACGACATCGCTGAGGTAGATCCTCGATAGTTAAACTACTAAGAATAGGGAAATCAAGAAGATACGGGAATCTCAAATTCTTTATCCCTGATCCTCAGATCAAAGAAATAGGCAGATAGAACGCTCAGAACACGCGAGTGTCTCCACCAAAGTTAATACGAAATCAAATAGAATTACATTCCATGTTTTCTTTGTTTATGAGAACGACTTTTACGATAGTTGAAGACACAAGACGGCATATTTTGGCAAAAAACAACAACGACGCGCAGCTTGGTACGACGTGTAGCTTGGTACTGTCGCGACTTTGTATTAGATTTTGATTTTGTATTAACTTGGTGGACCCACTAGCGTGTTCTGAGCGCTCTATCTGCCTATTTCTTTGATCTGAGCCCTGATCATTTATTGATAATATGGGTGACGATCGGACGAGGCCAATGGCCAGCATTTAATGATACGGAAGCACTTGTCAACAATAATGACACTTAGGAATCACCGACAACTATGTCAGCCAAGCTGATTCAAATAGAATTATTTATTATAATCATCACAATTGAGATTAATTGTTATAGCGGCAATTGTTAACGCGATATATGGAGCGGTGGTTTGGAAAACCCAGCAACTGATTCAGATTTAGATGGGAATTTTATTGTCAATGTAATTGAAGAAGTAACTGGAATTTCAAAGAGTCAGGCTTCTTTGAATGGGGATAGGGAAGAACCAGTTGAGAAGAAGGAATTTGAAACTGATTGAATAGTAAGAAGATTTTCATGAAGGTAACTCAGGAAAGTACAGAATGATCATCAAGTTGGAAGAGTTCGAAGTAAGTTGATGTGACGTCTGCCGCATTTTCAGTAACCACTTTCTAGATCCTCAACACAGTCAAAAGGTGTCGCGCAGACTTTGTAGAAGATAGCGGGACATAAATCAAAGACCAGTGGTCCATTTTGACATTGGAAAGGCATTTCCCAGCACAGGCATGAGCAAGATGCAGGCTAGAAATATTAGTTCTGGGTTAAGATCGATGTCGACTAAGGTACGCAAAGTTTAGACTGAGAAAGTTTTTAAAGAAATACTCGTATAAAGTAAAGATTGTAGGTACTTGGTTGGTTTTTTAAGGAGTCATCGAGATTTGATCAGACTGTTGGCTACTAATGCATTGGCAGACACGACTTTCGGCACAATGACTGCTGTATTCATGTCCCACATGTCGACAATCTCGCGAGCTACATCAAGCTATTGAAGCTAAAATATCTTTTACTTGTATTTCATTTCTATGTCTATTTCTTAATTTTTTACGTATAAGGCCACAATTTGCTGAACTAGACCTATTTGATGTAGCCGTGGGACACACAATTTGTTTTTAATTTGCGACAGGTATATTCCTTTGTTATCATGTTCTTTTATTATTTATTCTTTACTTGCTTGTTTGTTGTGTGTACGGGCTCTCAAATAAACGTTTTTTTCTTTTTTTCTTTCTTAAGTACTTATCACATCCCAAAATCCCCCCTAATCCACCGATACACACAAAAACATAAACAAACACCCAAAAATACACCGACATCATCAAAACACTCCCTCATACAAACAAAATGAATCACTCTTCGAGCCTCGCTAATATAAAATTAGACAGCATTCCGTATAAAATACGAGTAAAACATACAAACATACACACTCACATTCTTACTATCATTCCTTCGTCACGCGCCGTGGACTAGGGCAAAGATTATGTGGGGTAAGAGATGTGGCAGTCGGTTTGTGAATGAATGCACAGTGGAATTTATTTTTTTTATAGGTGATAATACTGGCATAAGGTCCGCTTGATGGAGAGCGGTTACAAAACAACCTACAAGTTGCGGAAAAAAAGCTGGGTAATAATAATCTTCGAGATTAATTCAAAAGTGCTTTATTGGTGGATGGAAAGCAAGCTGTTGATCGGTGGTAAAAAGCCAACAATGTGTTTCTAGTACAAACATAATTCGGCAGAATAGGTGTATTTTTTTACTTAGTTTACTAGATGAATTTTGTTTCATGTCTTACTAATAAAGAGGAACTATACACCTTCATGTCTGAGAAGCGAGAAGATGTTTTGAAGATTTTAAAATATCTGCATTTCGGTTCTATTCACACAGAATCGTGTGGTCCTGTCTAGTGTAGTTCAATTCAAAATATAAGGAGATTAAAGGGCCGACAGACTACAACCGACAATTCTTGAATTGGATACCACAACACGTGGTAGTAGGTATGGATACTTTCATATCAGGCAGCGAAAAAATAGGTATTTCCCCGGGATTAATACGTAACAGCTGTTTATGAACACGATAATAACTAAATCATAAACCAAAACATCAGTTTTTAGCGAAAATGCTCAAATGTATCCTCGCAAATGTCTTAATCAATTTAGATTGCTGCAAAAACGTGTGAAAATTGTATTGTTATCAAAAGTAATAAAAAGCTTATATGTGTCAACACATATTTAACAATAAGTTAAGTAATGATTATCTTATCTGGCAATCAAATCTAATTGATTCTCTGATTACTTGAAACAGTGTTGGATATCAACGAAGCAAAACAAAAACGAATTGAATAATGTTTAATTAATTTAATCAGTGTCAACTGAATGGTTTGTTAAATCTATTATTTCCGCGAGTTTAACAAATAATTATAATTAATAATTAAATCTGACGATGATCAACGCATGATTAGTCAATATTATACGGTACATAGTCGTTTTGAACACTGATTACCCGTGGTCCCGGGTAATTTTTATTACCCGTGGTCCTGGGTAATTTTTATTACCCGTGGTTCCATAGCATTAGGGATTTTTTTTTGAACTTTTGACTTTATCGAAAAAAAATTAAAGCCATCATTAGTTGTCGTCAGTACACAGTAAACAGTGGTTTTGACCGTAAAATGATACGTTTGTATCTATCAGTCATTTCAATCTGATTTCCACTATTGCGTTTAAAACAGTCTGAAAACCACAGTGCAATCGTACAATCACCCATGTCACTCCTTTGGTCTAAAAGTAAAAGTAAACATGTCAAAAGTCTTCACTGAGGTTCCGACCGCGTAGGCATAATACAGAACACAATTACATCACACATTCACAGCTGATTCTTGGACAGGAACCAGGAATACAACTGACGGGGCGTTGACCTCATAGTTGCATCAATTTAGCTTAATTGTTAGCTAGGGCTGAACGACTGGTTAACGATCATTTGTTAAAGGACCGATTAAAATTGACGTGGCGGTTAAAGGGACCCGCTTGTTGACGATGCAAGTTGTCTCACTTATTTATGTTGCTAGTATCCACTATACTCCAGCCTATACCTCAATTTGTTTGGGGTCTTTGGAGCATTCTTTTTCTTCTTTCTGATTCTATTACATACTCTAAATCTCAACAGATATTAGTTAGAAAGCTACCCTGGTTGTTAGGGTTATCTCTAAATAATGATACCTTAGACTAGCCACGATAATTACTCATTTATAATATCATCACAGCTCCCAAAACAGTAGAGGACTTTTGATTTTGAAAATCTTGTAAAACCAACATGACCTGGAACCAAAAGAAGGCATGTGGCATCCACCAAGTTTCATCCATTGGCACCGGGTATAAGTGTATGACTCACTCTCTCTGAAAAAGGAGGCCTGAGTCAAAGCAGTAGGAATTTTATAAGCTGATTATTAATAAGTCGTTTAAGATCACAGTAGGTTTTTCTGGACCTATTATGGTTTTGAAATGGTTTAGAAGTAGTATGTACACTACATAGTAAGCTCAACTGATCATGAATGCTTCTCTTTAGATCATCATCATCATCATCAGCCTATAATGTTCCCACTGCTGGCACAATGGCCTCCTCTTTGTGAGAGGGAGTGGGCCATAATCCACCACGAGGGCCCAGTGCGGGTTGGTATAAATAGATACTAACGATTGATACTCTTTAGATAGTATAAAGTAAAGTGGTTTAGGTCTGTCTGTACGCCCATAATATACAAACGACTGCAAAGTTGGGTATGTTTTTAAATTAACTTCGTTATTTTCCAGCAAATGTTAGAATGTGACAAAGTATTCGGAAAATTCATGGGGTAGGTTGAAAAGAACCCGAGGAGGGCCGCTAGTTGTTGTTTTTAACTTTTATTTGAGTTGGGTTTGCACTTGACTCTAGACCAGATCAAAGGTGACTTACCCAGTAAAAGATGAAAAATATTAACCAGTGTCTTATTTCAGTTACGCCATATGCCAGTATTTAAATAACCAATGACTTAACTGAAAAAATAAAGACCGGATAATATTGTTTAGCCGGAAAGCGGAAACTCAGAATGTTGGCGTTAGTCATGCATGCTTTGCGAAAACGAGAGTTACGCTCTAGGGTTGGTAGTTCCGTTAAACACTTACCAACTTATTACAGGATGTGCTAAGTTAGTAAGTGCTATTGTGATGGCACGTGTGTGGTCTAGGAGACTTCAAACATTCATTAATGAGGCTTAATGACGGAATGAATACAGATATAGTGAAACCATACCGTAATAAGTGCAAGTTGCTGCTTTTTGTGCAAAAAAAAAATGCGGTATGAGGGATATGAAGTCGAAGCCACTGCTAACGCACTGACGACGACACAAAAGACCTGGTCGGTGCATATTTCATGTGAATATCAGAACAAGACGGGAGAAAAGTGGGGAAACCCAATGTTCAGAAACAAAAATTCGAAGACATGTGATATCCGCCAACCCGCTCTGGGATGCGTTTAAATCGGGTAAGTAATATATGATATAACTACAAAATCTCTAAAACTTACAAGAGATAACAACTGAACATATAATTTTATTTGATATAACGATCTGTTAATATAATAAACGATTGACATAATTTTATAATGACTAATTTCTACAAGCATAACAATCAATGAATATAAAATCGTTTTGTATACCGCTCAAAAGACATAAAACTTATTTGGTATAATTTTTTTTCTTCCTGGCAAGTAATCTAACACTGATGTACCTAGTAATAGTACCACCTGCCGTGAATCGTCGACGGAGCCCCGCTTCGCGGGGCTCCTATTTCTGCGTACAGGGTTTAAAGTAACCTAACACGAAGGGGATGGCGGGGTCTTTCAGACCCCGCCATCCCCTTCGAACCTAACCTGTCCGCGTCGGGGTGCCCCCAGGTCCCGAGCTCGCTTCGCTCGCTCTTGCATCCTAAGTCAAATAACTGAAAAATTATACGTTTCAAACGTTATATGTAATGATTTTCGCTTTATTAAACGTTATATCAAATAAAATTATATGAAATGAGTTTTAGAGTAACACAAACATTATGTGTGGAGAAATTATATCAACCGTTGGTATATCTCACGTTGATTATATCATGAGAACGTTATTGAAATGAAAATATATCAAATAACTTTATATGAAATGAGACGCACCCGTTTAAATCTTCCGGCGATATTTCGCCGGTAAAAAATTAAACTAGCGAGGGTTCGCTGAACGGAGTCATAAGTTTCTGTCAATGTTAGTTGTCAAATTCAATTGACAGCTCAGTTTATTGAACAAATAATCAATTTGCCGGTTTAATATAAATCCATAATCTACAAATAATATTTACTCTCTAAAATAAAAATAAAATTCGTCTTTACGGCGCGAATCGAGCAAAACAACAAAACTTAATGTCAGTCTGACAGCAGGATAACATTTTGCGAGGTAAAAAGGTCGCAAATATTTATTCCTTACAGTAAAAACTTATACCAGCGGACGACCGTAAACGGGGCAGATTAAATTTTAGTTAGCTTCATTTTTCACCTCGCGGTATACTTAAACGGGCTGTTTGACATTTAGTCAGTATAAATTTAAACTGGATAAAGGATTTAAACGCAGCCCTGGACCCGCTTCGTAGATTACAGGCCCATTCCCTCTCACAGAGAGGAGGCCTGTGTCCCAGCAAAGGGAATATTATAAGCTGATAATGTTGATAACAAACTCGAACGAGTTACAAGATTAAATTATAGAGCGGTGGTGGCCTAGTGGTATCGGTCGAGTTGTATGTCGTGGGTTCGAATCTCGCCAGGCGCATTACTTTGTGTAATTTATTTCATCACCATTGCTCTCAAAACGGTGAAGGAAAACATCGTGAGGCATGTCTTAGAACCAAAAGTTCGAAGACATGTGATATCCACCAACCCGCACTGAACCCGCTTCGTAGATTACAGGCCCATTCCCTCTCACAGAGAGGAGGCCTGTGTCCCAGCAGAGGGAATAAGCTGATAATGTTAATGAAAATAATAACAACACTCCAAACGAAAATGAAGACATATAACTCAATTAGAAGCATTAAACAAACTTGCCGAATGTTTGAAACCTTATTTCCGTAATTTGTAATAACGTATACATACATACAGGTCAAAATCATAACCCTCCTTTTGGCTTTGTCGTAGTCGGGTAAAAAGATTCCTTAAATTCAAAGCTACCACGAACCATTTATCACATGTTCCTTTAACCATGCTAAAAATGACTATAATCAACACAGCAAGTAAAGCATTTGATCCTCAACACACCATTAAAACTCTGACAGCCCTGAATCAGTTTGTTTAATTCCCAAACAAGTTTGATGTTGACACCGAAATATTACTTCCTGACAAATAAATATAAAGTCAGTTATAGACTCTGTTTTGTAATACTGAAAGAGCGTCAAATCCAATCTGTTAGTCCGTTTATGTGGTTGTAGCTGCTGAATAGATGGCCTGGTTTTCGTATGATGAAACTGTCATGTGTTTGGTATTTGTTTTAGAAATTGTGGGAAAGTTGAGGGCTTTCGGCAGATTTAAAATGCTTGTATTCTAGGTGAATGAATGATGAATATTATTTCAAAAACAGGGGAATTCTGTAACTTTAGAAGACTGAAGAATGGCACTGAAAAGAAAAATTATGAAGCTTAATTAAAAAAAGTGCTCGACCTTGGTATTATGACAGGAAATTACATAAATAACTGTTTCTAATTAAAATGCGGCGACACCAGAATGAATATGAAAATAAATGGCAGTATCGGAATTTGAACTTGGGAACTGAAAAGTCTTTCAGTTTATTGTTTTTTAAACTTTGCCCTCCAAGGGCTTCAAGGTTCTCGAATGGAGACCACGCACCGGCAAGCGCAGCGTAGGACGTCCACCCACTAGGTGGCAGTGTTGGGTAAATTTTAATTCAATTAACAATTAAAAACTAACAATTAATCAATTGTAATTGTGAAAAATACAATTAACAATTAATCAATTGTAATTGTGAAAAATACAATTAACAATTAATTAATTGTTAGTTGTGGTTTACTACAATTAACAATTAATTAATTGTTAGTTGTGGTTTATTACAATTAACAATTAATTAATTTTCAATTGTTTTGGGAATTTTAATTAAAAACTAACAATTAAGAAATGCTGCTGTATAATATACAGCCAGTTTATATAAATATTTAATATACCCATGTGCAGTGTGAGACTGATAAACTGTCAGACTCTATCAGATTGACAGACTGATCTACACTGTCCGGCTGATAAACTGTCAAACTCGGTCTGACTGTCAGACTGATAAACTGTCAAACTCCGTCAGACTCTCGGACTGACATAATCAGTCATCATAGTACCCCCCCACCCCTACCTATTCCTGTAGTAATACACATGTTGGCAACAAATAAAAGACAGATTAGAATAATTTCGTTTTGATACATAAAGTTAATTGTTAGTTTTAATTGTTTAAAAAAAAACTAAAAAAGTTAATTGCAATTATTTTAATTGCGAGTTACAATTGACATACGTTAATCAAATTAATTTAATTGAAAGGTGCAATTAAAGTTTAATTACAATTAAATTTAATTGTAATTAATTTGATTGCAATTACTTTTTTAGTCAATTAACAAGACAATTGACAAATTAATTGATTAATGCCCAACACTGCTAGGTGGGCATACGATCTTATGAAGGTCACAGGATCACGCTGGATGCAGGCCGCTTACAACCGGTGCTACTGGAAGCCTAAAGGGGAGGCCTATGTTCAGCAGTGGACGTCTTACGGCTGATATTGATGATGATGATGAAACTTTGCCCTTTCCAATGAATTTCTGCTGTGTCTTGGGTGCGTTTACAAACAAATCACATACAAAGACTTGTATGCTACCCAAATATTTGTTCCCAGGAAATCGAATCGGCGACAGACAGCGCAGGTCAGCGCACCAACCCTGCCGTAAAGAAAATTTAACTGAAGAATTAATTTCAGTTTCAAAGAAAATGAGGATACGATAAATAAAATATGAAACAGTTCAAAGTAGACGTCATAATCTTGAGTTAATCCTTGAATCACACTCAGAAATTATAACGTAACATCTGCATGAGATCACAGATCATTCACCTATGAGCTAATAGCTGGTACTATGCAGAACAGTCCACAATGTAATAGGTTGAATTGTTGGAGCTCGTCATTCCAGAACGTAGCATTTAGGCCTAGTTTGTTGATGCAGTTCAAAATAAATTAAATATGTCTATTTTGCAAGTTGTTTGTTATTACTTTTACACGTCATATGATATTTTTTAAAGCTAGATGAGGCCGGTGTTTCGCACCTGACTACTCTGAGAAGAAACATCCGAAACAAACTCAGAGGTCACTGTCTCTTTTAAAGTTCAGACATTATACTGTTAAAGCCATATGAAGACCATGCAGGTGTCTGAAAAGGTCTTTTAGAAAAGACGCAAAGAAAGAACCACACCGATTTGAGTGGACCTGTCCAGTTAGTGCAAGCATTTGTCAGTTATCGTGTAGCTGAACTCGTAACTCAAGGAGCAAACTCATTAGTAGATGTACTCTAAAAACCACCACAGAAGTACAAATCGTTCTTATTTTCAGAAACGTTGCCCTACACTAGGAATTTCTTCTGTATCGTGTGAAAGAGGAAGGCCAAAGTAAAGATGGATGGATTGTTTAAGGAATGATATGAAAGAATATGTATTAAGTGATACTGTGACTGGAAGATGATGATCGTGGGTGCATCAAACCTGTCGTTTTGGATCGCGTTCGGTCAATAGTTACAGAACAAATGAAAGGAAACCGTCTGTCTTGGTATAGACAATGTGATGAGTAGTAATGACACTTATTTGGTTAAAAGAGTGGTGAGTATGATATGATGGATCAAAAAGAAGAGGAAGGCCAAAGTACAGATGGATGCAATGTCGTAAGGAATGATATGAAAGAGAAAAGGAGTAAATGATACTGTGACGTCTGATAGGGGAGAATGGAAGAAGAAAATAGTAAAATGAGATAAGGAAGATGATGATTGATGATTGTGGGTGCACCAAACCTGACTTTTAGATCGTAAGTGGTCGGGTATTATTCATTGACAAGCTGTAAATGCCAAAGAAACAATGTACGGATGATAATCGCTAAAAGTGTCAGCTGAGACAGCTAATAATATTGTGCAAAACCGACAATGTTGAATTAATGCATAAATGTTAATAACAAAGATTATATTGCATCAAAACACGAGAGTGGTAGCTCGTAACTTCTGAAGCAAGTAAAAGTTGTACGTACTTGTGACGTATTGACAATTTTTTTGTGTCGTACTTACCTATCTTCTCAGATAAAACAAATAGGCAGATAGAGCGCTCAGAGCACGCGAGTGGGTCCACCAAAGTTACTACTAAATCAAAAGTTGCTACGAACTCGCGACAGTACCAAGCTACGCATCGTCTCGCTCACACGTCACTAGTGATTTGCCATTTTATGTCAAAACATGCCGTCTTGTGTGTTTAAACACTGCAAAAGTTGTTCACAAAAAGAAAGAAAACAAGATGGAATATCTTTCCACAGGTAACTCTTGTTATTTTTATTGTTTTGGTATTTATTTTCCATAAAATATTTTCGGCTCACTTGAAACACAAAACCTTAACAGTAAATCGTCTGTGTTGCTAGTTTATGACGGGTAAATTACCCTGAATTAGAGGAATGTGTATTGTGCATTAAAAATATCGATCAAATTCGTCAAAACAACTGCACAGTCGTAATCTATAGTACCTATACAACATTAGTTTTTGCTTATGCGAAACCTGAAACACGTACAAAGTGGAATCATGACCCATTTTGACAATAAATCGTTTGAATCTGTCAAATTGACAAAGATCAAAGTTGTTACCATGGATATGTATGTTTACGCGAATGTGGACCTAATTGTATTTGAATGTCTCTGGGAAAATAAGCTTATGGTGGGTCATAATTCAACTTGTGATGGTACATGGTACATTATTGTGAGAATTAAATAGGTAAGGAGTAATTTTAATAGGTAGTAAGTAATTACGCATATTAACTTTTATTCCTTATTATTATTCTGATAAATAATAAATACTACACGCTTATGCTCTCTAGGTATAACCATAAAGCAAAATAGCGTTTCCAATTAAAAAAAAAATGTAGTACAGTATTTGAGAGCAATGTAACTGAACAAAAATGTGGGAGTATTTCTCAATATCTGGCAACCGTAAACGCACACAGATGCACGTGTCCGTACACGGCGGCACTTATCTGCTGCGCACACATAAATAAAAACTGTGGTCGCTTTGTTGTTCGCGCACGTTCTATCTGCCTATTCCTTCATCTGAGCCTATCTTCATCAATTTTAGTTTTCGTACCAAAAGCAAAAATACAAATATTTTTTTAATAAGTGAAAATCTTTTCTGCTTCATGGCGCATTTACGTTAAGTCGGTTAGACCGTATTCGGCTGCAGGCCGTATTCGGTCACCGACTAATATAAACAGGTATTCGTTTGGCCGTATTCGGTTTGGCCGTATTCGGTCGAGTCCGTTGTCGGTGTGGAGTGCGCCGTGCCCCGCCCGTCGCCCGCCCGCATCAATCAAGTCGCCGAATTCGGTTAACCGACCAATGTAAACAACTCAATTTAGGTAAGCGTTTCAGTTAAACCGAATGCGGCCGCCGCCTTCGGTGATCGACCTCAAACCGACCTAATGTAAATGAGCCATCACTGTCCAATAGGGGTTGAACGTGGAACAAATACATTTAAGAAATAAAATTCCACTTTCAACCCTTAGGGGTTGAAGGTGGAAACGTTTAGGGCTCGAACGCGGAAGAGGGTAGAAAATCTTAGGGGTTGAACGCGGAATAAACCAATCCAACAGCTTATTATATTTTTTCAGTCAAAACCCCTATCTAGATCTGGAAACATTCAACCTAGATATTACAAAAGACCTTCACCTAGATTTATGACAGAACCTAGACCTAGCCTACAAACACTATAATTAATAATCCTAGTTCATGCTCACGGAGAACCGTCATCCAATAAGCGTCATCCCACCAAGGTTAGGAGTTGGAAGCCATAGAGATGCCTCTAATGTCACGTACACTGATTTGATTGGATCGAAGACAATCAGTGCCATCAGGCGAGATAGTGGTGAAACGCGGACCTATCCTTCATCATTTTGTTTTTTTTGATCTTGGCATCTCGCAGGTCAACCTGGAAGAGGTTGTGTGCTGCTAAACCGGACTTTCTATCCTTCATCATCATCAGCCTATAATGTTCTCACTGCTGGGACACGGGCATCCTCTCTGTAAGAGAGTGGGTCATAATCCACCACAGGGTGCGGGTTGGTATGTAGTTGTCACATGTCATCGGATTTGATGGTTTTAGGACATGCCGGTTTCCTCAAGATGTTTTCTGTCATCGTTTTAAGGGCAATGGTGATGAAATTAATTACAAAAAGTAATTCGGCAGGCTATGTTCGAACCCACAAATTACAACTCGTAAGACGGGGCCGAAATTACTGGGCCACCACTCCATATGCTAACCTATACCACATGTGTCTATACTACAGAGTGTAAACCAAAGTCGCTTCCCGCTGTCTGTCTGTCCCTATGTGTGCTTAGATCTTTAAAACTACGCAACGGATTTTGATGAGGTTTTCTTCATAAAAATAGATTGATTCAGGAGGCGGGTTTACATGTCTGTAACATGCATAATATAGTTGCCTAGTCTTTTAAATAAAAAAAAAATATCACGAAGCAAAGGTGAGATTTGACTTAGTCAATAGACACAGCGCAAAGTTTTTCTAGGTGGAAAAATCAAAATCAAAACATTTATTTCAAGTAGGCCAGTTACAGGAACTTTTGAATTGTCATAGACAATCAAAGGAATATTATTAAACAATACAAAAGTTATGGTGCTACAGTCCCAATCAGCGAATGAAGCCTCCCGCAATGGGTGGGGCGGAATTCCGGGCGGTCCGGGATTCCCCCTGATTAGTTTTAGCTTAGAGAGCATCCGGGGAGGTCCCGGGGGACTTCATTTGTGGTCCAGGTTTAAAAATTTAAAGTCTTGGGCCGCGACACACTTCACCGTCCCCTCACCTCTCCTAATGCAGTTGACACGGTGCGGACTTCGACGCATGTCCGGGTTCTGGACTCTAAAATTAGGGGTTTACACGCGTTTTATCCTGGTTCAAATTTTAGAGATGGCAAAGAGAAGCCGCGGCAGACCACGCAGGAGATGGCGGCAGGGCCGCGCCGCCCCTATGTGCGAAGTGTGCGGCGCACACAGGCGCCAGGGCAATAGAGGCGCCGGATGTGAGTGCCAATTATTGAAATTATTTTTGTTACATTACAACATAATTAATACTTGAGTATCGATAAGTAAGCAGATACAAGTCTCAGAAGACGGTACTTATCTAAACTATTTGAATTGACTCAGTTTTTGTATTTTGGGTTTTGTTTATATGAATTACGAGCTCTGCTTTAAAAATCAAAAGAACCGCCGTCCGCGCCGCATTCGCTATGATAGCCGACTATTTTATTATTAGTATATTAATCTATGTATTTTATTACAAAGGCCGTGCCTTGGATTAGTTTATAAACGTAACCCGATTCGACCCGACGGGGATTCCCCACAACAATTTATCGAAAATGGGTATTAGCTAGTGGAGTCGCGGGTACGGCGCGTACTGGCAGGAAACTGTTAAATTGATAAAACTGGTGAAAATATGTCAGCAAAAAAATTGAATTTATGAAAGAAAGAAAGACGACTACATGAAAGGCGCTTCATAGGTTTAGCACACAGGCGCTTCATAGGTTATGCACACAGGCGCTGCCAGGGGTCGGCGCGGCCCTGGATGGCGGGACGAAATAGACAGATTCTGCCCGAACTGGAAGGAGGAGGCGCAGTGTCGTGAAGAATGGAAGGAGTGGAGGGAAGCCTTTGCCCAGGAGTGGGACATAGCAGGCTAGGAAAAACAACCCTAAGCGGGAGGAACTGTTAGACTCGTACTAACTTAAAACCTACGGGGTTTCTGCAATAGCCCTTTATGTTGCAGGGTCACTGTTACCTGGTATTGTAAGACAGTCCTGCGACCCCGGCAGGCAGTTGGCCCATCAGGTTGCTGACAGGTCTTTGAGGAAGACTTGACTAGTTTGATATTAACAAAGATCTTGCCTCATCTCGTAACAAATTACTCTGTAAAAAGATACATTATCTGCTAATGCAGTAAAGATTACGTTACACAAAAAAAGTGTAATTACTTCTTGTATTGCGTTTCTTCTAATAGTATTATAACTATGACTGTAGTTACTGTTAATTGTCGTAATGATTGTAATTATAATTAGTGCTCTGAAGGTCTAGTGGTAGAGTGGGCTTTGTGGAGCGTGGGAGATTTTGGGTGTGACCCCCGGGTGAGCATTTTGTTGGTGTTACTGGTTTTTTTTAATTTCATTGGACAGGATTCACTCTCTTTTACATAAGACTTTAGTCTAACTTTGTTACAGTTTTTTTATGTTGTAAAATGGCTAAACGAGTCCTTTTGCCTTGAGAGGATCGGAAGGGGCGCAGAACCACACGTGAGGATGGCCACTGCTGGCGTACAACATGGCCCTCGGCCTCCGCCGTATACGCTAATAGCGCCCACTCTCGGGTGTCGTTCCGAGGATCCAATTAAGGCATCGTTCACACCAAACGTATTTTCCGCCGCTGACTGTGAGTTTTTGAGCAGTTTATTGTTTTTCAATATATATTTAACTTCTTGTTCACACCGAACCGACCGAACCGACTATACAAACAGTGAGTATATTCACAGTCGGCGGCGGACAATACGTTTGGTGTGAACGATGCCTAAGGAGGCTACAAAGATGGGGCGTTTTGTCAATTAGGGCGAATTACCACTACTGAGTATAGGCATATTTATATTAGTTTAACCCTTGTTCTCGTGGATTTAAGTCAGTCGTGGATTTTAGTCAGCACGATTCTAACACACCCTCCGTCCCAAACTGGGCGGGGGGACTAATTTGATGATTTTAACACGATAAAAAACCTTATGCCTCAAAGGGTTAAACAGAGGTGTATCTAACAGTACAGGTACACCTACATTTTCGGTTATAGTCCCATATGGGGGCATGCTCAATCTGGGAATCGAAACCAGGACCTCAACCTTGGAGAGGGCCAATGAGAGCGCCAAACGCGGTCGATATCGATGATCAAGTCTTTGTAATGACAACATCCTGTCCACCTTGTGGAACTTCTAAAGCTGGTTTTGGCGGTGTATGTTCTCCATTCATTCAACACATCATACCTACGGGGAACAGCTAGCGAGGTTTTACGCAACACCCAGCATCTGCCTCGGACAATCTTCTATGTATTACATACGTCACTTATGTAAGTACATAATGATAATGTGAAGACAGTTTCTATTCTTGTGGTGATATGTAATGTGATTTATTGCGTGACGCACTTGAGTGTAATTATGGAATGGTTTCTAATAAAATATTACTCTATTTTAATGTACGAAAATCATTTCATATGGGAGATTTAGTTAAGTTGTAAAAATAGAGGGGTTTTGTTTTCAGTGCCTTAAATAATATGTGCCTTAAATCCAGACAGACGATCTGATGAAAACAATCCTATTGGAAATCAACATAACAGGGAAAGCTTATGTTCAGCATTGGACGTCCAACGACTGGTATGACGACGTTATGCAAAATA
This sequence comes from Agrotis segetum, assembly GCA_036375495.1. Classification (NCBI taxonomy): domain Eukaryota; kingdom Metazoa; phylum Arthropoda; class Insecta; order Lepidoptera; family Noctuidae; genus Agrotis; species Agrotis segetum. The sequence continues at coordinate 567,425 of JAQSVV010000108.1, forward strand.
TTTTATCTCAGCCATAGGACGTCTACTGCTGAACATAGGCGTCCCCTTTTGATCTTCACATATACAGGTTGGAAGCGACCTGTATCCAGCGTCTTCCAGCGACCGATAAAAGGTCGTCTGTTGTCTTACTTTTACAAGCAAAATATTTATCTAGTCCTAATTCCATGAAAATGAAGGATTGGGTTCTAGCAATCTGACGTGACGTGACTTCAAAATTAACTAACTTCTAATGCCCTGGGTCAAGGAAGGAAATGTCAGCCTCTTACCTACTGATTAATACCGCCATGGTTCTTTATGAGGTAATTCTAATAACAATTCCGCAATCGACTGTGTCCTTTGAACTTCTGTGTCACTCTCCCTTCTCACTTCTTTCTCGAAAATTCCTTTCCTATTCAATCTATTTTCCATTTCCACTCATCTGATTACAGAACCCAGGCTTCTGAACTTCACTAACCAGACAACAAAACCTCGAGAGTAGTTCAACTGTGGGAAAGTGACAGAGCTATACAAGGCATCTAGCGCCATCCTGTTCCCTCACTTGAAGTACTCTCGCTTTAAAACGTCATGGTAAGCCACCTGCCACCCTAGACAAGTCGCAAACGATAATCGTTAACGCTCGGTTCTCCCCAATAGATTTTCAACCTTATTCCTTCGAGTCTTTAGTTGAAAATCTATTTAGGATTTCTAAGCGTTAGCGACTGGAACGAACGACAACGCCATGAAATCTTCAATAGATTTTCAACTAAAGACTCGAAGGAATAAGGTTGAAAATCTATTGGGGAGAACCGAGCGTTAATGATTATCGTTTGCGACTTGTCTAGGGGGGCTGGTTATTTCTTTTTTCAATGCGACATTTGAGCACCGACCTCCATTCTACTGAACAAATCAATGACACTATGACGAAACTAACGGTTCAACTGTTGTTCACACCATTTTAGTCATTTCAGTGGGTGGCGAAGCCTACATACCTAATTAAATACATACCCACGTCATGCGTAAGAGTGGAAACTGGAGACCTTGAGTTACCGCTATTTTGTTAGACAAATGAATAGCTAAGTATATTTAAAAAGATTTTCTCGAAGAGCTTTTTTTTTAGCGTGGTAAAATCATCAAATGATTTCTGCCACCCCGGGCAGGGCAGGCTGACAGACTTGTAGGTACTGACTAAAATCCATGGTGTCCTTCAATAGCCCTTTATGTTCCGGGGTCACGGTAAGGAAATAAATCCCCCGGCAGGCTTTAACCCTCTGAGAGTAGGCCGTCATTATGCTGACGCTTTTTGAGGCGCGCGTGGGTCACAACGCGCCGTCGACCCGGGCATGTTCCATGGTCGGGTAGCGAGTTGCCCTTTACTCGCTGCCCCCATACCCACGCCTACAGTGGCCGGAGATCGTATGCTGACGTCCGACGCCGCGGGCGCCTACCACTGCGGTTCTCGAAGAGCTTGAAATAAATTTGCCTAAAGTCTCATACAAGATGGCAGCCTAAAAATGTGGTGCGGGGTTGTCTAAGCAGGTTACCGTGACCCTGGAACGAACAGAGTGGCAATCCACTCGTGTGCAGTGGTGAAGAGACAATTCTCTTCACCTTCTCTCCACTCGGGGCTGTAGCACTCATTTGATGACCATCCCCGAAAAGGGTAAATTTTGAATAGGTCATTAGCTTAAAGATGATATTGTTTCAGGAATGGTGGGCAATGTAGAGCACATTAAAGTCCAAAGGATTATAAGAGGAACTGGCAAATATACCTGGAAATGTATCTATCACTGAATTTTAGCAAAACTGACCGATTTTTTTTTGAGACAGTTATGTCAACAATTGTATCTTCCCCCGCCCCCTTGATTCAGCGGAAAGTACTGGCTAAAACCCATCGTGTTCCTTCCGGTAACTTTGTCCCGGTAGTCTGTTTAGGCAGCCTCGCGACCTCGGCAGAAATAGGCCAAGTCACCATAAGTACTTCCTAGAAGTGCTCAAATCTGCAATAACCACTGCTGGGCAAAGGCCTCTCCCCATGCCTTCGATTTTCACGATCCAGGGCCAAAGTGCACACTGGTCATCGGTTTTATCAAGCTGGTCCCGCCATCTTCTACGAGGTCTGCCGCGACACCTTCTGGATCTGTCAGGGCTCCACAAAGTGGTTATTTTGGCCCACAGCTCATTGGGCATACGGCAAACGTGGCTGGCCAACCAATTAGACAATAAAAAAATCACTTCTAAGAGCTCTTCAAATGTGAACTAGGTGTATTTATAAGCTAGTTACAGACAAGAACAATATAATAATGTCATTGACCTGAATGATATAACGGCGTGGGATATAGATAGTCCGATCTATATCTGAAACAGCCGTGCAACTATAAACAGTGTTCGCGATAATTGTTTATTATGTGTTTCTTATCTATGTAATAGTTGGATCGATTGATTTGTTACGAGTTTTATTTTTTTAATTACCCGCGGTCACGGCGCGAGAGCGTCAGCATGATGACGGGGCCTAGAGTTCCTAAGCCTGCCGGGTTCGAGGGACTTATCTCATTAACGTGACACCGGAACATAAAGGGCTATTGAAGGACACCGTGGATTTTAGTCAGTACGAGTTTGACAGTCCCTCCCGCCCTGCCCGGGGTGGGATGACTCATTTGATGACTTTACCACGCTAAAAAAAAGTACCCGTGGCGTGTCTCGGTTTTTTTTTCAGTCTTACCATGTGCCATGGGGTTTTGTATTACCCAGTTACTTGGTTGTGGAGGTCCGATAGGCAGTCGCTCCACGTAAAATACTGATATTCTGCTGCATCTGGTTCGACTGGAAGCCGACCTTAATATAGTTGGGAAAAGGATACCAATTTTACGCGGATCTATTATTAATAGGGGTTGAATCTGGATAAAGAAAAGATTACCAATGTACTGAGTTCCACGTTCAACCCTTAGGGGTTGAATGTGGAAACGTTTAGGGGTCGAACGCGGAAGAGTGCAGAAATTATTGGGGGTTGAAGGCCGAATAAACCTAAATTATGAAGCTGAAGAGTTTGTTTGGTTAAACGAACTAATATTAGGAACAACTGATGCAAATTGAAAAATATTTTTGTTAATGTAGCCCATTTATAGAGAAAGTCTATAGCGGGTGAAACCGCAGATTTCAGCAAGTGCATAATACCTACATCATTATAAAAATTATTAAAACAGTCTTTCTTTTCATGAAAACCACATTAATATCCATTCAGCCGTCAAAGGCCAGAAACAAATTCGCTTTCCCAAAACGTAATGTAATTTAGGTTTCTTATCTTTTGAAAACTTATTTAAATGTAACTACTATTGATTATTTTTTAAATTGGTTTTCATTATTGTTACTGAATGTCGACACAAGGAATTTAAATCACTTTTTTTTAATCAATTGATAAAGCTGCAAATGTCATTACCCTTAATTAGTTATCGAGTGTTATCAATGCAGATACTGATAAACAGGTAAAAACTAAATTCAACCTGTCCCTTCAGTTGCCCATTGCGTTCAGGGGTCGAGGTAACTTATGGTAAGGCTCCTTATCTTGAAAGGAAAACTTAGCGGATATTCTTTGAAAAAACAGCGATATGCAAATATGATAGTTATCAGTATCACGATGACGTCGAATTTTCCTTGAAAAACATTGATTTATCTTGAGATTATCATGAATCATGATATTATTTTCATTCGTGACAATTTTACTTGAAACAGACTATTAATTGAGCGAGATACAAACGCTAGCACATTAACATAGCCAAATCTGTTTTTTTTTCCAATCGAACATGAACTTTCTCCTTTTGTGTATACAGTTGAAAATCTATAAAAGTTTGACCTTGTAGGATTTGAATCTGGCAAAGTTCAGACACATTGAAGTGAATCAATATTTTCCCGGTAATGCGTGGGATCACCAAAATAATTAGGTATATCTTGTCATAATCCCATTTCAGATTTCATGAGAATATTCCTCAATAATATCATGATGCATCAAAAAACGTGTGTCTGACGAAAGCGGCACGAAAGACAGCGCTGGGCGGCATAAAATCAAATGTTTGAAACGCGCCAGGCGCCGCCAATGGTGAAGGCGCGTAACTAATCTAACTAATAGCACAGAATATAATAGCTAATAGCTCTGAGCTTAGACCGAAGTCGTGAACGGGACGATACGATATCATCCCTGGCTAGTTTATCAGTTCACCAGGACATGAAATTTTCGCCCAAAAGAAGACTATTGCTGTTGCCTCACATCACCCATTGCATGGACACCTCCAATTGCAAACTATTTTAATTAATAGATTTTTCTCATCATCTGGCTGCTATCGTGGAATGACGCTCTTCACTGGATAAGGCCCGTTTCCACCAAAGCGGAGAAGAGCGGAGACTGGCAAATCACGGCTGCGGTTCCACTGAGTCGGAGTCGAGCGCTGCGGAACAGAGCTGTTCCGCGATTACCAATCACATGGCTTGAAATGCACATGTGCAATTGCGCATCAGCCATTGTGATTGGTAGATCGCGGCACAGCTCGTCTCCGCTCTGGGCCTGTAGCCAAACTGCAAGCGACAATCGCTAAGGTTCAGCAGTCGCTAATACATTTTCAACTTTATACCCCTACGCATAAAGTTGATTATCTAGTAAAGACTGCTGCACGCGTAGCATGGCGATTCTATCTCTATTCTATCAAGAAAAGACAAAGTTATTTCATCGTTATTTCTACACAAATCGACTGTTTTTTTTGCACAAATATGACACCATTCTTACACTATTGAAGAAAGGAACGTTTATTTTCCATATTTGTTACATAAACATGTTTAAAACGCTAAAATTATTTCTACGTTCTGTCATTTTGTCTATTCTTGCGTCGATAAAACCCCTTTCTACGGCGCCATGCTACGCCTGCTGAGCGATAGCGAACGAAACATATGAAAACAATCTGTAATCTTTGATAGATTGTCAACTTTATGCAATGGGGTATAATATTGAAAATGTATTACCGACCGCTGAACGTTAGCGATTTTCGTTTGCCGTTTGGCTACAGGCACTGTGCCGCTCTGCCTCAGTGGAACCGCAGCCTTATCATCTCGCGGCACAAAATTCTACACAAAGAGACATCCCTTCTTCTCTCCACTTGATCCATTTCCACCGAAGCTAAACGGAGAGATGTGGAAACAACAGAATCTGATTGGTAATTTCAAATCACATCTTTTGTCTCCGCTCCTCTCCGCTTTGGTAGAAACCAGGCTTAACTCCCATCGACAAGTGTGTATGAGAAAAATCGAACAAACTGTACAGTTTTCTCATACACTTGTCGATTTATCGTTGCAGTTTGAACTGTACCGACTAATCGTAACGATTTATCGTAAGGTGTGTAGCAGCCATTATGCACCTAGTTTGTCAATTTTGGGTTTTCATTCGTCTGTCTATCATGTACTGTGTCTATCATTACATTAACCGTCTTCAATGTCCCTAAACTGGCACATATTCACGGCCTATCGACTCCATACAAATTTATTACAATGAATAGATTATACAATATAAATGATAGGACATTGCGAAACCAGTCGTCTATTCAATGACTTACTATTCAAAATTAAACATAGTCTGGTTAGCTATTCATTCTATTCATGAAGCTATTGTCATCAAACAGTTCGTCTATGTCTGATATTGTGTGGAAACTAATTTGGTGAATAGTTTCAGGACGGTCCACGTCACGTTTATTGTGGTGCAGTTAATACCATCAACCTTCGTGAGTTTACTTCGTTCGCTCACTAGAACTACTCTGGCTGGTCAGGCTTCAATTATTGTAGGTTTTACATCTGGAATTTATCAGGAGCTGGTGTGCATTTTTGGTCGATTCATGGCAACAGACTTGCCTCATGGAATCATCATCAAATGGGACTAAAATATGGGAGTAAGGTGGATGTACTTTTTTGTACTTCTGCCTGATTATGTTATTTTATTATAGTTATTCTATTCGCCTCAGAGACTACAAAAACGATAAAATTACGGGTAGAGCTAGATACAACATTTGCGGTCTTCAACCCGAAGTTTTTTCATAAAAATGCTCAATTAAAAATTATAGGACAAGCTGAAAACCAAACCTATAGTAATATTATAAAGCTGAAGAGTTCGTTTGGTTTAACGCGTTTATGGCTCAAATTGAAAAAAAATTTGTGTGTTTGATAGTCTTTTTATCGAGGAAGGCTGTGGCCTATATAACATCACGCTTTGTCCAACAGGAGCCAAACAACGGGTCTTCACCCCGTGCAGAAACTAGTAACTGATAAAATAGTTCATGAACTCAATATACTCGCCACTTTCATTGTCCGATTCCCAAGATGTAAAAAAAGAGACAGACAGATACGATAGTTTCCTCTCTCCTTCCAAACCGTATTTTACACCTACAATGTAAATAACCATGTAAAGAAAATAAAAATAAAACGCATAAAATTACACTTAAGTTCCGTTATATCACTTTATCCTACAATCACTGATACACAAATGTACTCCAAACCGCAATAATATATTCGTGTGGGTAGTTAGCAATTTTTCGCTCTACTGACTACCCTCATACGGCGCGAGTTTAATCTGCCATGTTAAACTGATACTTATGTTAATGTGATAGGGTTTGCAGTAGAGTGGTTGTATTGTAATCGAATTATCTAATCTAGATGATAGAAAATAAAATGTTTTCCTACAAACTATTGCGGTTTGGATAAATCGTGTTTGTTTTTTTTTTGCAGGAAGGAAGGTAGATGCGATAATGCAGTTTTAGTTTGGTAATACTAGCGATACTCAACGCATTGTTTTTCTGTTTGGTTACAATTACAACAGGTATCTCCGACAAATATTGCACAACGGCTTTCGGAAAGAGACAATCGGCTAGTTTCGGCTTCGTATCGCATTATCTTTGTCACACACTACCAAAGTGACATTTGTCTCAGAGTCATCGTTAGAACTTGTGGTTGGTTTGTGCTTCGCGCAACAGAGATCTACGAAGCTGAAACTAGCCGATTATCTCTTTCCAAGAGCCGATGTGCAGTATTTTGTCGACAGTGTCTGTATGGCACGTTAAGCATATCCTTCACCTTTCTTTCCTACCTCTGGGACTCATAGCTCCTCTCTTTAGGAGCTGGCTCCGTTGACCTTAATATTTAAAACCGCTGGTTTAAAGGTTTTTCAACCAATAAATTCAGCCCAACTTAAAATTTATTGACTTAAAGCCTCGCGTGAATTTAATCCATAATTTATTCCTTCCTGAACGGTTAACTACCGTTAATTTCAAAACGAAAGTAAAAACTGACCTTAAAGCGCTGCCCTGTTCCCTCACATCCACTCCATTGATCGGTTCCTCGGTTCTCGCTTGCAATCCGGACATTTTCCAATCAGAGGCCAGCAAGCACACGCTCCGCCAATCACAGCGAAGCTCGCGTCATCACGGTGACGTATCCGCCAATAGCATCGCTGGGACCACCAATCGGATCATCTGTAAAGGGATATTTGAATTGAAATTCGGCGCGTGCGTCGGCTTATCGTATAAGGAGGCAGGAAGTTTTGTTCGCAATATAAGACAGTTACGTAACTGTAAAATGGACTAGTTGGAAAGAGGATATGGTTATAAATTATGTTAATTAGCTGCAGGTGCTTCTGTGGCTTGCTCTTTCGTTATGGAAAGTGGAGCTGCATGACTTATAAATTCAGCATTGCCTTGCAGAACGCAAGCACAAACACCTTTGTTTCCATTGATGAAAGTAGACATTAGAATGACAACTGATACGATACTTGCATTTTCCATGCTTAGTATATGGTTTATTCCGCGTTCAACCCCTAAGATTTTCTACCTTCTTCCGGGTTCGACCCCTAAACGTTTCCACATTCAACCCCTGAGGGTTGAACGTGGAACTCAGTACATTTGTAATCTTTTCTTTGTCCAGATTCAACCCCTAGCTTTCTGTTTTAGCGAATCCTTTCATACGAACTCTCCTAGATTTTTCATCATCATCATTTCTCGAAGTTTCAAGGAAATCTTCACTTTGAACTTCGGGCCCAATATAATTTTCAATGACACAGAAAGGTTATCTACATCAAAACATTTCTTAAATAATCATGATCCTCATTTGATCAAAATGTCAAGACTAAAAGAGACTGCAGTTTTTATTTCGGGTTTTTCTTTTCGATAAGATAAACTAACTTCATCTAGTTCTGATAAGAGAAACATTTACGTATTGGTTTGTAAATACCAGTAACCTTATCACGAGTTTTCACTTTTTTACTTTAAAGCGTCTTTCCAGTATTTGCAGCGTTTCTTGTATTTAAAAATCGAACAGCCCCTCTGTTTTGCGAAGAACGAACAAATTTTTTCCTTGTTTGTAAACTTGAAAATATCAAACTTCCAGTTTACTTTATGTCAGAATAACTGAAATCATAAGGCCTCTGCTCTCATTTTAACAAAATCTACGCTAGACGGTCACTACAACGACCAACAACCTAAAACCTCGAATAGCTAAAGCAAAAGATCATCTAGGACTGCAACTAGCATATGACATCATAATCCTAACAGGTCTGCGAGTCATACAAACGTATTTAGTATACAAAGGCGTCAGGTCGATGCACTATCAATTAGGTCTTGAGACTAGTAGGCAGGTACAGGCTGCGAAATAGGTAGGTATGTTTGTAGACAAGGATGTAAAAAGGTCACTTAGCGGAACTATCTTACTACTATTATAAAAGCGTAAGTTTGTGGGGATGAATGGATAGATGTTTGTAGCTCAAAAAAAAAAAACTATTGGACGGATTTTTAACACCTGAATTAAGAGGATCGTCTACCGAGCGCTCGTCCATACTAAAAGAGAAAATGTTTTCCTACCCCTAAATGGTATCCTATCTCAATGATTTTTTCGAATGCTTCTTACACAGTAAAAAACTAGGTTTACAGGTTATCTTTTTTTCAAAATGTATAATAGTTTGAACGTTACAGGCGCCTAAGAGTTACTTTCCCCTAAGGGTAGGAAAACGTTTTCTCTTTTAGTATGGACGAGCTCTCGGTAGACGATCCTCTTAACACAAGACATCTTTTATTACGTCGATCATTCCCGTGGGATCACTCATAACAATACTTACTGCTTTGTGCTGTTTTCGACCATCATGAGGTAAGAAGAAGACAATAAAAGCCAGGATAGTGCAGCTTCATACACGTTGGATTATGATGAAAATGTAGGTAGGTAGCTAAAGATGGGAAAGGGAAATCTAGACCAGACAATCAGACGATATGACACTAAACTGCCAAGAGGAAGAATATGGAAGGGGTCTACATTCAGCATTGGATAGATAAATGTTGAAGGAGAGAGAAAAAAAGAAAAAGAGACAGTAAATAACGAGCTTAAAGTTGAATGCTGTTTAAATCTGACTGCACACAATACAGTTTCGCTATCAGTACACGCTGATTCAATAAAGTATCATGTTTTATGTTCGTCCCGTTTATCGCTGGATGTCCTAAATTGCATGTTTACGACGAGTCATAGAGATATGGAGGAGACTGTGGATGCAGATGACCTACTCTAGATCTGATGACTTGTTTAGGGCCTCAATGAAACGATATGCAACCGATGTCAGGCAGTTTTGAAGATCTGAATTGCATTGATAGAATTCTCATTTTGATGGCACAATGTCCACAAAAATGTTCAGGAGCTGATAAGTTAAGTTGCTTAGATTCTTGGGTCTATAAACAGAATCGAAGCAAAGTGTAGTAATGTTTAACACTAAAATTAACTTTATCCTTCTGAAGTTAATGTCATAAGATTCCAATAAGCAACAGTCAGTTTTGATCTAATGACAACTGTATGCTTTCGTTATGGTAGATCTTTCTGTAGATTCTAGCTAGAAGAAATATACTACATTATATCTTAAAAATGAATATTATAAATGCAAAAAGTTTGTGTAGATAGATTAATTTATTACTCTATCACGCAAAAAACTAGAGAACAGTTTTGGACAAAATCTGGTACACAGATAATTTATTACCTGGATTAACATAGGATACTTTTTATACCGGTAGTGCAATCTCGTCGGACAATGACCGAACTCCACGGGCTTTATTTAGTCTAGAACTATCTAAATCTAGATAAATGAGTTCATTAAACGATGTATAAACAATATCGTCTATTGAGAACAAGTTTGTGCACAATTTTAATAATAAATCATTATGAAAACGCTAATGAATTTCCGGAAAAAAATATGGTTAGAGTGGAAGGCCATAAAGGAGATATTTTCCCATGAGTGGAACAATATAATATTGAAATACTCAATCATTTTTAAGACTTTCCTATGAAACGTCGATGGTATACTCTTCAGCCTACAATGTACGAGGATCTTCACGAAGAAGATTGGTTATATTGCGAGCACACGAACGACAACTGCGCCGAAGCAACTGCGACAGCGGAGCTGAAACAATCGCTTTAGTCCAAAATCAGCCGAATCACATCATCATCACCATTATGACACAATCCTTAACATGTTATTTCATGCCGCCATAAAGCCAGTACTTATTTTAATAAACATCCCCAAATGAGAAGTAGCCCAAATGAGAAGTATCCCAGATGAGAATAAGCCCAAATGAGAAGTAACCCATTATGAAGTCGGTTGCCCAAATGAGAATTAGCCCTAATGCGCCTTAACCCTCTAAAAGTTTGAAGTTTCTCGCGACTATGAAAGACAGGAAATAATTCATTAGACGTAGGAGTTTGGTTATCAACCTGTTACTACTGATCTACTACAATGACCTTTAGACCTAATTCTTCACAATCATTACGTACATTACTCATAACTTCCTGTTTTTTGATGCCATTGTTCATAATAGTCTTCATGTGATCTGTATCAGTTGATTGTCAAGTATTATCTAGTTCCAGTGCATTTAGAGATCAATAAGGCTTTTGATTAGATAATGCAGCCAAGTGTCGTCCGAATAGTTTTCAGGGTATCATCTCTAGCTTGCTTTTAAAAACAATTCAGTTTTTGTCTTTTCATTTATTTGAGGTGATCAGAGGAAAACAAAGTGACGTCGCACCAATGATGATAGAAATGTCAAAAATGACTGTGATGAAAAAATCATATGTCTCTGTTAAAACTTGCTTATTTACTGCAGAAAAAGAAATATTCTGAATGCAATTTAGACTTGTTGGGATCCTCAGGTTGGCGAATTATCTCATCTATAACTTCCGTGGTCATATCCACATTAACCCTGGTTTACTTGCCTCTTTCAACAACTACGCAAAGCCCATCAGTAATCGTGCTCATTCTTCCAGGACTTGTTTGGTGTAAGTACTCAATTCAGACATTTCCTATTACATCAGACTTACTGTTACTGTTAAAAGCACACAACAACACAAATTACCAAAACGTTTAACACTTATAAATCCGGAAATCATGCCCTACATTCCAAATGCACTCCCAAAATCAACAATTTAAGAATCCCTTTTAAGAAATCACTACGTATTTCCTTGTTCCCAAGATTTCATCACAGGATAAACTGACACAGCTTCTGATGCCAACTTCCTGCATTTCATCAGTCTTGGTTAAAATTAGCTTAGCGATAGAAAGTCCAGATGTGTGGGGTCTTAATTAGAAAGATGCTTGCTCGCGTTATCATATAACTTGTGAAGGTAGTTTGTTAGTATTTTGTTAGCAGATAAAATTTTAACAATTTGATAAGATTTGAAAGAGATAAGATTTGGGTAAGTTTAAGGTTGGGAGCAGTGATGGCCCAGTGGCATATAATACGAATTTCCGGTCGTGGGTTTCAACCCCAGCCAGATGCATTATTTTCTGTAATTTATTATCCACGCGATGCTCTCAAAACAGTGAGGGAAAACATGATGAGGAAACTGGTGTACCCTAGAAAAATAAAGCCACATGCGACCACATGAACGGCAACTACAGCTGAGCTGATCTCCCACGCTGAGATCGGTCGAATAACATCATCATCATCATTATCATCTAAAACTTTCCTCATTCTTTTGTATCGCATTCAATTACGCCACAACTTTTCAGGCACCAGTATAGTACCGGTGACTTAAAAGTCGATAGCTATTATAATCTACTGATGCATAACCAAAAATTAGTTACAGACAAATCCAGTCGTTATTACAAGATGATTATGCCATTTTGACAGATATAATAGATAGATAATGCGCTTCGGACCGTTCGTAAAGCACTTTCTAGGCAATTAGGTAAAACTTGCATAAGTTTAGAGAAGTTATTATCGAGTAAATGTTACCGCATGACTAGGTAATCCAAGCAGAGCCGGGAAACGTCTTACTGTATTATTATAATCAACTTAATATAAGTACAACATTAAGCAGAATGGTAAGGGTATAATTATGTCATCAAATCGTGATACTCATATGCTTATCCGGATTTATATTTACGGGCAGCAGGATGTTTTCTCATTCCGTACTCTCTCCCTTAAATTATACGATTAGAATGTCCGGATTTCTAGTAAGACACTGAAAATTGAAGCAAAAAAAAAGAAAATTTACCTCTTTTCTGCAAGCAATTCCGGGGAATTGGAAACATATAAATGTGAGCGTCTCAATCACTCACAAGTTTGCAGTATGGCTGTACAGAAATTGATTCTTATTAGCTGCGTATTCCCGTCTGCGCAACGATTTTTAGGGCACCTTTGCCCATCCTAAAAGCAACTATTGTATTCCGATTGGAGCACTGTTGCTTTAAGTGTTCAAAAGACTATTGAATGGTGTGTAGAATAGTGCTTTTCTTGCTCAAAATCATTAGGTGCAATGAATGGTTTGGAATTTATAGCCAAATATCCAATAATTCCCTATTCGTTTTTAATTTTAATGGACTCAGTCATTTCTGTGGGCATTGTTTGCTTTTTCTCTAAAGTTACGGAAAAAGGTTTCTTTAAAAATAAAACTTGGCTTTAGTTTTGCCTCTGTAGATTCAAAACCACAGGTATTTTTTTATCTGGAAGATCTCGCATTTGGAAGCCGTACTTAATAACTCGTTCTGGGGTTAAATTTCAAAAATTATACTGTGATATTATCGAAAATTCTACCAGGTGTTCAGAAAAGGCAGGTGTATTCATAATAAGGCTTCCATGGTAACCAAACGCGTAACAATAAATTAGAGACCCTTTTTTGGCATAATTTACGATCAGTGCAAGGTCAAACATTAATGTTTTATTTATAATCGAACAGGAATTAATTGACTGGATGGAAGATGGAAGATGAGGAGGGATGACACCCATGTGACGAAGAGAGTGGTGCGTATGAATGTTGATGGATGGAAAGAAAGAGGAAGGCCAAAGAAAAGATGGATGGATTGTCTAAGGAATGATATGAAAGAAAAAGGAGTAAATGATACTGTGACGTCTGATAGGGGAGACTGGAAGAAGAAAACGTGTTGCGCCGACCCCAAGTAGAGTGGGATAAGGGCAGGAAGAAGAAGAGGAAAGTGTTGGACTGGAGACCACGAATGGGAAAGAGGAAAGTAGAGAGACAAGCGACTACGTTGACAGACGGTTCTTGAAAATGGCCGGAAGAAACTGAATAGCCATGACACAAAGCCAGAAGTGGAAAGATTTGGAAGAGACCTACACTTAGCATTGGGAGACCAAAGGTTGAAGATGAAGAGAATTGAGTGGGATTTTACATAATTGTAGTCAAATAAACTAGGTAGGGTAAAGGGAGATTATTTGGTGAGACAGGTAACTCAGTGATAGAGTCTTAAAAGTCTCTCAAAACGGTACCTATGCATGCTGTAATGCGAAATGATGTGTCACTACGTCTTGTCCACTTTAGTGGTGAAATAGTTGCATCATTTCGCATTACAGCATGCATAGGTAACGTTTTGAGAGACTTTTAAGACTCGATCACTGAGTTACCTGTCTCACCAAATAATCTCCCTTTACCTTATATCACTTACTATCAAGTTTATTAATTTATAGCCGTTACATCATAAACTCATTTTATGGCTTAATACATTGTAAGTTTACGACTGAGGAACATAATAAAGCACTTTTATAGCAATGTTATTAATTTAAAACTCGTCATCAAATCAAAGTTTTGCAAAATAAAGGCAAGGCAACTAGTATAAGCTGATCGTTCATTGTGCGAAAAGATTCAGAAAAACGATGCCAACATTACCTGGTTTTGCATAGATTGATGTGTAGCCGTGTGTACTTACAGTAAACTGTATATTGAGTTTCAACTGAAAACACTGGCTATACGAAAATCGATTTTATTACTACAGCTTAAGCTTGGTTTTTCTAGTTATAAGAGTTTCTAACTATCAGTAACATCTAAACGAATCAACACCAAAACATTTCTATGCAAAAAAAAAATCGCACGTACACAACGTTTAAAATAAATCGCATCGTCGCGTGCGCATGCTACGTCCGTTCGTTACATTACAAGATTACGTCACAGCGCGATCTAAAATACTCGCAATGTTTACACGTTCGATAGCGCGACCTCGCTCGGGGTCACGACGAATGATTTTAATTGAAATAACCACGATTGATTGGGTGTTACGATTTTTATAGCTGTTGTGATTGGGTGTATAAATGGATGGATGATATTGTCGGTTATGTGAAACGTCGTTTTGAGTTTTGTGCTTCATATTACAGCTCTTGGTTCTTCTGGCGTCTTCATCTAAGTCTGCAGTTGTTGCATTTGGATTAAAGTAGAATCATCAACATCATCATCAGCCTGATATCCAATAGTGAACAAAATCCTGCCCCTTAGACCACTACGCCAAACGAGAATTTGCCGTTGCCTGCGACTCTCAAAATATCGCTCTAAGTATGTAATATTTTCAAGGAGTTTTATTTGTGTCGATCATAATGTTAAACCGTAGGTCCCGGCTGTCATTTACAGGTCTCTGATAATCGTTACGGGTAGCCAAATAATCCAAAGAATTACAATTACCGAACTTCAGGCGAGCAATGCCGCACAAGCTATCACACGTTTAGACATCATCATCTCAGCCATAGGACGTCCACTGCTGAACATAGGCCTCCCCTTTTGATCTCCACATATACCGGTTGGAGGCGACCTGCATCCAGCGTTTAGACATGACAGAGGGATAATTACAGTACTCCAAGCACAGCTATTAAATTGATTAACTCAAAGCTTCAACTGTCAAACATAACGGATGATTGGCCAACAAAACTATTAGAGACGGTAACGACAATATTTTTGCTGCGTGAGCCAACGGGTCAGATGTCAAGTTTCGAGATGGTGAAGGGAAAGTTTGAGTATTATCCACTGGCTTCGCAACTGCGGTTATTGACAAAGTGCATTGGATTAAAGAGATGATGGATGTTTCCGTAGACTGGGCAATAATCTATTGATTTGTGTACATCCACGGTGTCCTTCATAGCCTGTTAAGTTCCGGGGTTACGGTAAGGGAATAATCCCGCGACCCCGGCAGGCTTTGGCCCTCTGAGAGGGGGGCCCCGTCATTATGCTGACGCTCTTTGAGGCGCGCGTGGGACACAACGCGCCGTCGACCCGGGCATGGTCCTTGGTCGGGCAGCGAGTTGCCCTTTACTCGCTGCCCGCATGCCCGCGCCTACGGTGGCCGGATATCGTCTCGCGACGTCCGTCGCCGTGGGCGTCCTACACCGCGGTTGGGGCGGAGGGAGGACTCTGTCCTCTCTCGCTCGCGGCGCGCCTCCTCCTTAGCGAGCATTACTGCTTCGCAGAAGGAGGCATTGATTTGTGTACATACAGAAAATAAATACAGGAAATGATATACAGATACAAGAGTACAAAGCTAATACTTCTTATTTCAGTCAGACATCTCTTCCAGCAGACCCGAGAATGCCTGAGATAGAAAAGGAATATACAATAAAAGTAGGCGTAGTGTGTTAAAACGAATAAAATAATAACATTGTCAAAAGATTGATGGTAATTGTTGAGCGACAACCTGCACGAAACAGCTGGCAAAAACTGGATAAAGAAAGCTCAGGAACGGGCTCAGTGGCGCACCTTGTGAGAGTCCTCTACTGTCCTGGTTGTATATATAGGCTGATGCTGATGATATTTGGTAGCGAAATAAAAATCAAATGTGATTGTGAAGAAGATAGTTCTAGTAAACCAAGGCCTCCGGTATAATATGAGCACTAAGTAGTAGAATACTGAAAGAAAACATTTTAAGAGTATCGACATTTTTCAGAAAAAATAATTTGAATTTGAATAGCTTAGAACACCAATGAAGTAAAGATTTTCAAAGGAAAGCTTACGTACTTACTCTTCGAAGACGAAAAGATTTTCAAAGAAAAAATAATAAAAAACTCGTTTATCAAACTCTCAATCGCAGCCACAAGCATAAATCATATAGTTACAATTAACAATACCAAGAAGTAAAGAACGATCATAAATAACGTACAAGAAACGTCATAACGACTTTATAATAAAAGATTTACTTTTAAACTTAATAAGCTAGGATAGGCACGCGAAGGTCAGTAGCTTAATGTTGTTTAAATAAGTTATTGGTACCAGTTTCGACAAATTCCTACGTAATTACAAGATCTGGACCACACAAGGTAGTCTCGTCAATATTAATAGAGTTTTTAAGCCTAAGAATGATGAATTTGATTATGAATTAAATAAAGAAGACGTAGTAGTCGACATTCCTAAAGGTGATGACAATGTATTTGAAGAAGAGATTTGATTATATGCAAACCAAAATTAGTACATACTAATTTTGGTTTGCATATAATCAAATCTCTTCTTCAAATACATTGTCATGTTTGAAGACATCTTCAAACATAATATGGAGAATGTTGTTTTTAAAGTGATACTGAACTAATAAATATTGATATCTATCCAAATCTAACAGATTTCACTCCTACGTGATCGCAAATGGCAATAGATCCTGTATTTCTTCACAGATTTTCGACTAATTTAAAACTGACATTTTTTGCAGTACCATTTTCATTCGCATTTTGGTCATCTTTATTGCTTTCGGTTTTCAGATCTTAGACCACCTCGATATTAGATTACGGTTTTTCAATATTAATTCTCGCTTTATCAATAGACGAATTATCTTCATTACTCTCTCTAACTCTATTAGTATCTTCCTCACAACTTATCAAAGTAGGACAATTAACACTTAATGCGGGATACTTACTCACTAAGATACCAACATCCACTTAGATACCACAGCTGATTGGGCTCATAAAATATAATTGCCGTCTACAGTACGATTGAAGAAAGTTGCGAGTATACAACTGTTTATGACCAATTATAGAAGCCATGTTGTTTCTGAGAAGGGTTCTCTTTAATCGATTCGTAGCGTTTGTCGTGAAGGACGACTAGATTATGCCGTCATCACAAAACATTAGGAATGAATTGTACGTTTTGATCCTTATGAGCTAGACCCTACTGACTCCACTGGTAAGAGCAACTGATTTACTAAAATCGGAAGGTCGCAAGTTCAAATCTTGCCTGAAGTCGTGTTCTTCTTTCCATATAGGACAAAAGACTTGTCATAGACAGTATAATGATTTCAATAAGATGTAAATCAACACTTGTTTTATTTACATTAGATAACACAACCTTCTTATAGAACTGTTGTCATATTAAGACTCTTTGGAACATAGTTCTATGAAGTATCAAGTATTTAAGTATACCTAAGTATACCTCTACGTAAGACAAGTACCTCAAAATCTGATCATATTATTTCACACAGATTTATTCAGACTTGGACTTAAGATGACCTTAAAAATATTTGAACCAACCTAAGTGACACAGTCAGCTTCAATTGAAAAGACCAAACAAAAGTAAAATAGGGAAATGAAAGTCTTAAAGATGATCTTGCAGACAAGAAACAATGCAATACTAACATAGAAGATCCTATAGACGAATCTAATATGGAGCTAACAACTCAAACTACAATCTTACGCAGTCGCTAACTAATTTCACAACCCGCACTGCCCGCACACAGTCCGACCTATTTTATGAGCACTCTATACTTCATTGTACTCACAGTTTTATAGAAGAGCTTATGAAACACCAATTATGAAGCTGATAGGTGTTAATTAACTTATTGCTTGCGATAAATGCAACACCATAGAGTAAAGAAGTTTTAAAAGGCGCACATAAACGTTATCTATCAGAAGCTGCATAATGAACTGGAATATTAACAGCGCTATAAAAATTGACACTTTAGCAATTTTGCAGTTTGTTCTTGTATTCCATTTTACGAATTTCATTGGATTTTTTTACCAACCCGACCCGGAGATGCTACATATAAAGGCACTATTGCCAAAAATAAAAGAAAAATCGTGTAGTATATTAATTCTGATTGATAGCAAATAACTATCATTTCCAGATTGAGAGCATAGGAGCATACTAACAGATATTAGTTCTCTTTGAAAGAATATTTTTATTCCTATTCTTCTCTCATCTTAGTCTTGATATATTAATTTGCCTATTTCATTCTCTTTATCCTATTTTGCCTTCGGTATTTCTCTACTCTATGGTATCCAGTTCAATTTTCATTCAAAGAGCCTTTGTAATCTCGTATTATGAAAGGGAAATCGATAAGTGGTCATTGTTGAATATATCAGTATTGGTGATAAAATTTTCATTCAAGTTTCTTGCCTTAAGGGACGAATATTCTCCTTAATGTTGCCAGACACTTCCTAACTATTATTTTCATTGATGTTATCAACAGTCATAGAGGTTTTTTCTAAAGGTATCTAGTGATAGAGGATGTGTGACATCGTAGATAAGGAAGTGACCATAGTTCTCCACGCGGGATTTTTTTGAAGCGAACACCTATCACCACATTTCTGCTTTATGCTTGATTGATGTTGATCTCACCAAACCAAAGTGCATGCCGTTTTTTTTTACTTTTATTGTATACATATGAAAAGCCTTTCTAACTTCTTTCTCTTTTGAAACCAATAACCCAGTTGCTCCCAGAAACTCAACTCCTCACAGAAAGACAACATCGCTAGCTGATTATGCTATTCTGGTTCCAATCAGAAATGGCATACCTATAGTACCATATGTAATTGTTATCGAAACAAATTACAGAGGTCCAACCAAAGGTCTACCAACAATTACATCATACAATACTTTAAGAATTCCAAAGTGACGTAATTCATTGCCTAGACATAATACAGCGGTTATGCTCGCAGAATCAGTAAGTACCAAAAACGTGCTATGTTTAACATTGCAAGGAATAGCGAAAACATCCATTTTAGGTCATAATGCTGTGACAACTGACGAGGTTCATAGTATCAAGGAAGATTGACAGGCTGATCACGTAGTGTTGGAGGATGCAAGTGTAGAACGGTAAGCGAGTAGAGACAACTTTCTTTATCGAAACGCTCCGTGAGTGAAGGACTTTCATTTTAAATGTGCTATACGCCTAGATGGCTTTTCATCTTAAGGAGATCCTATCAGAATCGCGTTGACTGTCTAAGCAGTATACTACAGCCCTTTAACCTCTAGGACCCCAATGCGCCCCAATGGCACAATTTTGTGCCACCAAACCCCGACCGATTTTAAACTGTATTTTTGGAAAAATAAGTCTTAAAATCGGTTTGGATTTGGGCAATTCAATTCAAGAGTGGTTTTTCGTCAGTAAATGACAACCCCTTCTGCACCACTCCGCACTTCTAGACCGTGGTGTTCTTTTGAAGACAGCCGTGCGACCCTTTATGATTGTTTTAAAGCAGCAGGAAGTAAAGCTTCAGAAGTCTTCTAAAATTAAACTTATTACAATAAGTTCATAAATAAAAATCCTGTTAGTTCTTCACCTGTCACTTTCCTTTATGGATATCCAGACTCAACCTCCATTAACGAACGCTGTGACCCAAAAATTATACCAAGTGAAACTTCACCCGCTACACCCGATGCCTCGCCCCACACTACAAAAGGCCACACCACAGTGACAAGCACATGACACGAGGACAATACTATGTTTGCACATAAAACAACGCATTTAAAATGCTAAGTGCCTACATGGAAATATGGAGAAACGAGACAAATATTGGCATCAACGTTATTGCGATGTTTTTGTAAATGGTGGAAACTGGCTTCCGACTTACGAAGATCAAGATATGCATGTTATTCAAATTGGGCTGTCATAAGTTCATAATTGTCGGGAAAAGCTTATTTGGAAAGATATGGGGAAGGCCTTTGCTCAGCAGTGGGTTATCAATAAAGTACTACTACCGATATTATGGGCCAAATGTATGCTAGAGTTGCGAGCAGAGTTACCACTGCTTTGGACTGCAGAGGACAAGACAGGGGGTAAGTTTTTGTCACTAGAAGTCGGACACTCCCTTCCGCTCTAACCAGACCTAGAGAAGGCATTGGATTGAATCCGTCAAAAAGAAAAAGTTAGGCTGACAAACACATTTTTGAATGGAAAAATGATGTTTCTGACTTACTTGGCTGAGGATTAACGAATGGCGGAACTTTCCAGAAAGGCAAGTTTCAAATCCTGGAAATCCGGAAGACTGATCAAGACGTCAAAATTGTCGTAATTTCTTGATTAAAATATACTTATGCAAAGCCTCAAGCAAAATGACTCAATTCATTTCGCAATCTCTTTTTCCATTTCAAGGATGTGTCTTAAATGGAATATAACGATGAATACTTTATCCATTTATTAATCATTATGGAAGTAACTTCCGTCGTTGATTGATGGCTTCTAAGTTCATTGATAGCAAAGGCGGAAGTTAAAAACGGCTTCAATCGTTTTAAATCTCTATTTAGCGATGTCTTATGACCAAATGCAGACGCCTTAAGAAACGTTAATTACCATGAATAAATTGTCTTCTCGATAAAGTAATAAAGCTTGTCAAGAAGGATGATGGATGGACTAACGACATTGTAAAATGAATTTGATCAACAGATAGAAGCATTTGATGAAATCGAAAATAATAAAGATGACGGCAATAGTAAAACAGATCGGAATGTGAGTTTAGCACATCCCCATAACCTCTGTACTATTCAATACACCCATCAGCACAATGTTTCGAGTGGACTACATTAAAGCCCTACCGAAAAAATGCATTAAACAGCAATATATTTTGTGCAGTGTCATTTAGTTTGATGTACATGATGGTTGTTGAACGGCATCGTGGAGCGTTCGTATAAAACTTTTTGTTTCCACTGCAGGAACTCAGGGTAGAGCAGATGTGCCTGTCAGATTCGTACTGCACTCGTACCTTCGATTGCTAGTGTCACTTTGTAAACAAGTTAACCAGGATCATATAAAACCTTGACATCAGATAAATCCTCCACTTCAAATCATATCAAGCATTCAAGCTTGCCTGGGAAATTTTCGCAACATTCGGCAGCACCTGTTTATCTTAAAAGAGTCACATAGTTCATCTGTCTGTTCTTGATAATCTCAAGTATTGAGGACCTCGTGGCTAAACAATAACAGCTACACGGCTTGATTTCCAATGTTAAAGAGCGATTACCAAAGTCAGTCTATTGATGGGTGACCACTGACCATAAGAGTTCATTCAGAAACATAGTTCTGTCTGTGCCTCGGAAAACTCGTGAAGTCGTAGATCTAGACTATCATTTTCAAATCTTCGACATTCGCTACAGTAAGTTCCTAGCCCAAAACTCTGACAACCGAACTTCCAAGGGATTCGTATGACCCAGATACTAGCCAGTGGATAATAGATATTTAGAGCTGTGGCTCCGTGTTAAGTACTGAGCTACGTTTTTTAAGGCTGGAAGCTGACCCCAACAAAAATTGGCAAAGGCTAAGCAGATGATGAATGATTCACTAGTTGACCTTGAACAGTCAATCACATCAATCACAAGATAAATAGTGTTCGTTCGTCTGTTCTGATATCTCTCAGGTATTGTGTTAATGTTCTATTAAGTATTGAACTGTCTGGTTAGCTTTCAAAGCTGTTGAATTAGTTGCTATTGTTGGTTAAAGGTTAAATTTGTTTTCGTTTGGTGCAAGGTCGTTTCTGTATTAGGTTAAGTTGGCACCTACTTACAGACTGGCACATCAGGGGGAGTTCAATCCAGAGAAAACCGCCTGAATAAAAAAGGAATATTTCTGGAGGCTAGAACGGTGCGAGGGACATCGCATAAGGCGATTATTAGAGGAACGGAGATTGAACGAATTGGAAATGAGAAGTCAGATAAGAAGGAGAAGAGGGTTTATGAAGAAGAGAAAATAGGGTTGTCAAAGCCCTCAACGCTCTAGCTGCCGAATGGGCAACCGTTGTGCGGAAACATGATCATGTTTGCAGAGATTGAATACCATATCATCATATATCTGTCTAAGAAGAATTATTCATCTTGTAAAATTTGGCCGGGGGTGTTCAAAAAGTAACAATTTACGTTTTAGACTTAATAGTCTAAAATGGTTTGGTAATGGTTTACATATTATTGCAAACCTAATGGTTTGCAATTATATGTAAAGAAATCAGACTACTAATTAAATAATTAACTCAATGCATTCATTGAGTTAATTATTTAATTAGTAGTCTGATTTCTTTATCACTATAGTATCACTGCAACCAAAACAGTGAAATCATTATTTCACTGTTTTGGTTGCAGTGATACTCGGATTGACTTCCGATACAAATGTGACACCTTTTTCTTATGGAGCTACTGAATATAACTTGTGGGCTCAGACTTGTATGACACTGGTCTTATTTCGTAAATCGATTTTCAACTTCATCACCAGATAAGAAGATACCATGTTTGATTGGGAAAATTTTCGCGTTTTAGATAGGTTTGCGTGGCGTCTCTGCATACAGTTGAATCTGGTTTCTTAGTCATTTTAGTCGTCTTTCTGTCTGGTCTGAGGTCTGTTATTTTTTCTTTTTGTATACTCTCGCAAAATATACGTAGAATCAATTGGTTAAATACAGGTTTGGGCAGCATCACTAGTGCAAGTTATTTTTAGTATTGTTTTTTATGACTGCCTTGTTAGTCTAGTGGGTAGTTTTATAGGTTTTGCAGTGTAGATTCAACTGGTTTGATACTGGTTTCGGCACTATCAGTGCAAGTTATTTTTAATACAGATCATGTGATCAGACTGGATTTTTATTTGCAAAACAGCCTGATCCTCATAAAAAAAAATCAACTATTGAACTAAGATTTTTTCAGGAAAGAAAAATCCGATCCGCGGACAGGATTCGCACCTGCGGCCTTCGGATTCAGTACATCCGACGCTCATTTCCAACCGAGCCACCGAGGCTAATTCTTCCTTCCATTTCTAACGTCTCATGGTGACGTTTTTATAAAATATTAACTAGTCAAGAAGAAAGTTTACTACATTTTGAGAACGAAAACAAGTTTGGTATTATACACAATGATCTTACCAAGTCTTTAAAAGATTTAACAACAGCTGATAGATTCTCTACACAGGAACTGAGACAATTGTCTCATTGGAAAACATTAAGATAAATTGCACCGCAAATAAATCAATGCGCAAATCAGAACACTATCTTACCAACAGCAAGCGCAGGCGCATTCAATAACTCTCAAACAACATATTCAAATTAAGGTCAATTCTCGATGATCTATCGCTAAATTAATTACCATGGTGATGACATCACGGCGGCCATTTTGTAGGTCAATGTTGTGTAACAGACGTAAGTAATGTAACGTTTATGTGAATGTTTTGCGAAGGCACTGAGATCAGGGTTGCCAGACTATTCTTGAATTAAGATAAGATGCTTACTTTTATAAAAGAGAACAAAAAAGAAAAAGATTTCCACATTCGTAAAACGTTCCATCGTTTTTAGGGTTCCGTAGTCAACAAGGAACCCTTACCCTTATCGCCATGTCCGTCCGTCCGTCCGTCCGTCTGTCCGCAGTTTAGCTCAGAGACGCACAGTACTAGAGAGCTGTAATTTGGTGTAAATATACAGATTTGTTGTGCCGAAAAAGTGGTAAAATAAAATCTCGTAAAATATTTTTTTTTTAGGGTACCTCCTGTACTTACACGTAAAGTGAGGATTTTTTTTTCTCGCGTACCCCTTAGTGTGGGGTATCATTAAATAGGCCTTTAAAAAATAATGATAGTTTCCATTAACAGTTTTTTTATAAAAAAATTCGTTTGTGAAATATTAAGCTTTAAAGTGCTAAATTTTGCTCGATTCGTGTGTCCCCCCCCTCTACCAGCTAAATGGTTATGTTTGGGGTTGTGAAAAAATTCACAATAGTAGTATATATAACGAAGTTTAAAAGAAAATTATCATGCCTAAGTAGGCTTTACAACTTTACGAGTAATAGTCGACCAACTAATAAAATGTACTTGGATAATATGTTTTCTTAAACAAAATGTATCGGAGGCAACTGCAAATGTAAGTTTGTCAACTTTATTTTTACAGCTTTAATAGGTATGTTTTTGGGGATAGGTAGGTTTTTATCGTCAACAATTTTTAACTAACTTAAAAAAAGGAGGGGGTTCTAAATTCGTCGTAATCTTTTTTCTTATGTATTTTCCCTGATTTCTCAAAGACTCCTGTACCGATTTTGAAAATTCTTCTTTTTAAAATTAAATTCAGCGAATCAGTTTAGTTAGTTCGCATAAGTATTTTGATGGGCAACTACGGAACCCTACACTGTGCGTGGCCCGACACGCACTTGGCCGGTTTTTATGATTATGACCTAATAAAGGATGAAAGACGTGAAAGTTAAAAAAATACAACAGTAGTCTTTACTATGGCTAGAATTTACTATGGACGATTTGACATGTCTCCTCCACCAAATCCACCGAGAGACATTGTAAAATCAACCATTGATGAAATACTTAAAGAGAACTATGATTGGAGGCTGGACGCAATTTGCTACGTTAGTGGTGAAGATGTATGCAGTATCATTTGAACAATGTTAGATTCCAGTACAGAAAAGAAATTACTAAATGGAAGCCGTGGAAGACAGAGATTTAAAGCTTCTTACTAACTCAGAAACTGAGAATAATACAGATGAACTTAAACGTGACAACAGTATCGATGCTTTGAAAATAGAGAGAGAAGACAGTAAAGACGTAGAAAGAAAAGTCGTCTTTGAAATAACTGTTCTTTAAATTAAAATCAAAAATTTTACTTGTCATAGGGCTTCTCGTACCAACCCTAAAAACATATCATAATGGAGTACAGCTGATGGTGAAGTTGATGTAGACAAACAAGCTTACGAAACTCACGCGCATACAATGATCCACGTCATTATAAAGTGGGTAGTCGTTCGTGTATTGAGGATTGTGATCTTAACTGTACTTATGGTGCTGTTCGGAGATCCGGGTATTAAATATGGTATTATAATTGCTTCCTAGCTTATGATCGTGGATTTGACTACGTGTTATTTCGAAATTGTGAAATTATAGTAGTTTCAGTTACTCCTTATACTCGTAATATCAGTTGCTGTGAAAGCTCCGTCAAAATTACCTGAAACAAAAAGACAGAAAAACATTAGATTTTGTTTTTTTTTAGTACCGATATTTAAGTATGCATCTAGTAAAAGCTGTTAAAATATAACAAACAGACAAATCAGTTTTATTTATGTATGTAGATACTTCAGACGACGGTAATTTCCTGAGCCATTAGCAAGAGTAGAAAGCGATTAAGATTCATAGGTTCCATTTGTCAGACTTCTAGTTCTAGACCTATATTCAAACGAAAGCATTCATTTTCTTGACTTGAGATGAAAGAAAGTAGAACTTTACTCAGAACCAGCCATGAAAACACAAAAACCAAATAAAATAGTCATTTTTGATCACCAAACCGCTCAAATCAATCTACAGCTTTCAAAGTTTCAACACTTTCAAAAATGTAAACAGATGTCAAAGAAAAACCACATACCACAGAAATCTATACCCTAAACAAAATTACCACGAAACATATCAAAAATCCAACCACCTACAAAGATTCAGAAGATATTAACAAAAAACCACAAGATACGTCGTGAAGTGTATATGCTGCACGAATTGAACCCACATCCAACGGTCCATATCGAGAGAGCCGGTCTGAAGTTACGAAAGGAAAAAAAAAAGATAAACAAATGTGTAAATACTTTTATAATTATGCGCAAGTTTCAAGTCGATGTAGGTGGTGCATAAGAAAATGTTTGCCTTTTTGTGGTTACTGGAATAATTTACAATAAGGCTCCTTATGCAGGTGGAAGATATCTGATAACGAGATTCGCGTCTTAAGAGTTTACCGAGGGCAATTGAAGAAACAGGGTAGTTTATGGTCAGTCAAAAATGACAGCCCCATCAGCTCTACCCAAAACGGGAGGAATTCAATCATGATATTGGAACTTAAAAAAGTAGATACAAAAAACAAGAGTTACATAAAAGTAGACTACGAAACAGTGGATAGGAGAATATAGAGAGATAAGGAAAGTAATGAAGATGAAGGTAAATCATGAACAACAATATCCTTTTTACACGAAAAAAAAAAGAATGCACAAGGGCCAACCTTAGTGCTCAAGGCGATGTCAGAACAATATCAACAATCAAAATAGAGATCGTTAAAGTTTCTTCTTAGAAACTTACAAAAACGTCTGCGACGCACATTTTCCTCAAAAAGATCTTAAAGCCAAGACCAGATAAAATAATTCCAAGATCAAGACAAGAAACACTAAAACTGTTATTGCAATAGATTCCAAAAAGATTCATAAAATGTATTCAAGCGTAACTTCTAAATAAAACAAAAGAGGCATTACATAACTAAGTTTTGAAATAAAGAAGTGTTATGTTTTTAAGTATTGTATTGACATTTCGTAACCGTTTGCAAATTAGAGAGGTGGTACTACTGTGCAATATTTTCGCAATCAATACTGAATGGCGTTTAAATATTGAATGGACGTAACTCTTTACTCTTTGAAGACTGTTCTTCGGAAAGGTCATGTGCGTAGTAATAGATAGCGGCGGGGATGTATGTAAAGTAAAGTGTGGACGAGGTGATTGAAGTATGTAAGGGTAGTAGCTGAGGGCTTTTTGTAATTTCTGCGACTGTAACATACTCGATGAGTTTGTGTCTACTCTCATGGGCAAAAGGCGTGAGTTTATGTGTACAAACTGAAGAAATAGTGTTTTCAGCATCTTTGCTTGCATTTAAAAGTCTGCTCAGAGGGCAAAACCCAGAGACTACTTTGTGAAAAAAATAAATCTACAAGGTCTCTCAAGAAGAGTCGTGCGTGGAAAATAGTCTGCTTTGAAAATCTTTCCGCCTGATTTTGAAAAAGAAATGCAAATTGGGATTATCAAACAAAATTGTATCTAATCTAATTAATCACTTTGCAAATAGGTGAGTCGGAAGTCTAGCACGAAGCAAGCAGGCTTCTCAAATCACAACTAATCCCGGTTATCCAAACACCAGGTCATAGGCCTCGTAAATCCCATTTAGCGCTCGTAAAACCACTGTTAAGAAAGTAATTAAGCGGTACAGAGATACAAAGTCAGTTTATGAGGAGCTTCGTGGTAGTTGGAGTACGGATAATGCGGCTGCTGGCCTAAATTGGTGTGGTTCGAGGCTGGTGGATGAGTTCATGACATTGCAAGTTTCAGAAGCTGCATTTCTGGACGTATTTGCTTCCTGAGTTGTTAAGAGAAGATATTAGCTTTTTTGGTGGCCGTTTTTAATCATGTGCTTAGTTGGAAGTTGAAACACACCAGAATTCTTAAAAGCTACGTTTAACTGCGAAAGACTAATACTATCGATCTTTTTATCAATGATTTTGGAAAGATACAGGCAGATGTAACAATGACATAATTATGTAAATAACATACTGCAGATAACGCTAGATATTAGTTGCTAGCTGATTATTCCAGTAATTATTTCCAATGAAGTCAGGCTGATTTTAACTGGACTGAATAGCGTCTAAAAGATTTAGATTAAAAGAAAGAAGTTTCCTCAAAACACACGCCATATCAACTCATTTCTTTGGCACATCTGCGTCATGAGGGTGTTAACTGACATAGAATTGGGAGACTGCACCTAATGAGGAACATCCTGTTGCTTTTGTGCCAACTAACTGGTTAAGTATGAGAATTTGCTGGGATCAGCTGGAACATGAGGTCAAGGTAATACCAATTTAAGGTGGACGGAAAGAGAGATCTCTAGAAGTCTTAATGAAATTCAAGCATTATAAAACCTTACTCGACGTTTTCCGTTATTTGACCTCATATCTATTGAATTGACAATAAAACAATTCAAAATGAAAAAAGAAATAGCCACCGGTATCGTTCCGTCGTTGAAAGAGTATATGAAATGGAAATAAATGAATCGTCTAGCCGAACAGTCCATATCAGTATCATGAATCGGCCATCGGTGAATGTATGCTAAATTTTAGGAACAAGATAAAAGCTACCAGCGGTCAGGGCTCCAGAGAGAGGAACCACCTAACAATGAACGCTGTGTCTATAAGAACTGCTACAGAAATCAGCTCCTAACTCGACAAAAATTTTATTTTGACTGTCAATGATGAGAATATTTACTGTTGAAAGTGCGTATCTTATTTTACGTGTTCTGTTGATGAACTGTAAGAACTTATGGACGTTACTAGAGGAGCTAAAATGGTGTCTAGGTCTGGCTAGAAACCACTAAGATTGCCATCGGCAAGCTTTCAAAAAGAATAAAGCTTACAATATTTAAGATACTTTCGTGGATGAAAGACAACAAATAGCAACAGATCGAAACGCCTCATCAAATACCAAAAGAAAGACGTTAGTTAAAGTTCACTTGATAGACAAACAAAAAAGAAAGACAAAAAACCGGATATTAAGACCAAAGTAGAAACGGGTAACGCCCAACTATTAATCTCGACATGCTAATTTATTTGAACAATCACCGCTTTGATTTCTAAAATTCTGTGACAAGACAGACCACCCAGTAGTACACTCTAATCTGACAACAAATCCTTCATTTTCGGCTACTATTTAGGGATTTACGATATCGATAGTATTCATATCGATTTGCCCCGATTCGCATATTAGACTGTAACGTATGGACTATTTCCTCTGGGAAGTGCTAACTAACAAGAATTTATCGACCGATATTTATGCAAGAATAGCATTGTACTCAATAACCCCTTACAGAATGAAAACAATTTTTTATGGACAGCTCAAACTTGAAAACTTTTTAGCATGTAGCCAAAGAATCTTGTTTGCCAAAATGTTTTCGAAAAATAACAACGTACTTACTAAGTTTTTATTTCGAAATCATTTTGGCCAATTAGATGTTTTGGCTACATGAGTGCTAAGAAAGTTTTCTCCTAACTTGTGTCTCTTATGGATTCTGATTTCTCCATTTATCAGATTATTTTTAAACGAAAACAGACAAATATTCAGATTAGATCAATCTGGGTCCATCGGAAGGAGTATTAGATTGCAAATCCTAACAGCTCTATGGTTTAAATATTAGAAGGTGCAAATTATCGATAAGTAAAGCATCAGAAACCGTTTAGTAAGTGCATCACTACTACAATATTTACCCTCCCAGTAGGTCATTGAATCTGTAAACATTACGGAACACGAATCTAGGTAAAATACATAGTATGTCAACTTTATCAGACGTTTAAATGATCTTATCCGTTTAACAGTAATCCTACGTCAAAGTGAAGAGATAAGAGATTAATGACGGAAGATTCATGAAGTTACTGCATTGCTAAGATAAAAATTGACAGCGAGAAATTATGCAAGAAAGACAGTGCATAATAGGACAGATTCATCAAGGAAACTTATAACTTAGAGTAGTAGTAAAGGAACAAGATGATAGACTGTTGAGAGAAGATAAATCTAGGTTAATGAAGTCATTTGCAAGCATATCAAATGAATACATAAGCTAGTCTGATTAATTTAATCAATATCGAAATCAAACCGATAAATCAACATAGGAACCAGAGCAAATGATATGACATTCAATAATAAACGGATTTTGAAAGCAGAAAATTCCATTTCGCAGATTTAAAATGACATTTCTCGCAAATAAAAACGATTCGCTGAGAAAAATAGGGATCCTATCCAAAGAATGAAGGCAACAACTTTTGGAAGGCAACGCCAGAATCAAGACGACAATAAGTAAAGATTCAGTGGATGTTTCAGAAACTTCCCGTCTACGACAATTAGTCCAAACAACGTTCAAAACCATGAATGAAAGAGTCACTGCAGACGCTCTACAAACATAATAACATGTCATTGTCATAAGACCTTGAGAGGTACCTCAACGGACAATGTCGCTTAACACTTTTGAACCTTATCACTCAGAAAATAAAGGTGAAATGTCCGTGGTAGTTCAGTAGCGGTGGTAATTCTGCTAATTCTTCATGCAAATCGTATAAGTAGATAGGTTTGTTATTCATGAACATCTCCTTATCTTTAACTTGTGATAAGATTTGAACAGTCAAAATTAATGGTAACAATATTTTGTGGTTCCATTTTCCTCAAGATGTGAAAGTCGTGACTTATCTAATCGAGTTGGTTTAGTGATTTGTTTTCTGGCAGTGAATTTGGAATACATATTTGTTTTGCTATCAAATTCATCAGGAATTTCTTATAGACCGAAGTTTGTATGGTTTAGGCGCATTAGGGATAATTCTCATTTGGGCAACCGATTCCATAAACGACTACTTCTCATTTGGGCTAATTCTCATTTGGGCTACTTCTCATTTGTGTCCACTTTAGGCCTATACAAATTCGTTTATCTCTCATGGACTTGAAACTAACTGGTATTTACGTGGATAGTAGGACCGCCTTCATTGTGATAAAGCTTTTTGAAGACTACTATTGTGATCACTCATCATATCATATACAGTGTGTCCGGACACGAGTTAGCGATATTTGAAGAGGATATTCTAGGCTCATTTTCATCGACAAAAATGCCTTTAAAAAAAATTCTTACTCCAAAACTTCGCGAATGGCAGCCATTTCAAATTTTTGATCTGTCGAACTGGGGTGTGTACAATAAAATGCAAATAACTTTGAATCCAAGAGACCTAGATTCATGCAAATGACTTAACTATAAAGTTAAATGTTGAGGCTTATCAAAAACTTACGAAAGTTTTCTAAATAATATGTAAAAATAGCCAAAAAACATGGGCACACATGAAATTGTACACAAAAATTACTGAATAATTTCACATTTTTAACTCTAGCTCGATGAGCACCCCTGACCTGTGAGATATTTAGATCAGAGATTTAATCAGGTACAGTTGAACACCAAATATTCGATTCGAAAGATTTTTCCACCAATATCGCTACCGTTATTTATATCGCGAAAGCAGCAACTTATTCGTATAGTCCTTTTAGTTAAAAGAAAATAAAGAAAACAGCCGGTGATATAATTTGGCGAAGGTAGATCGAGTTCGTCAGTTGAACAATGGTCTAAATGTCGCTGAGTCACCGCATTCAATGATGGCGGGTGGTGTAAGTGAAGAGATTATCACGACGTTATTAAAGCAGGATTTTGAGGGCAATACGACAAAGCTCTTTAAAACGACGTATGATTTGCAAGAGTTCAGAAAAATCTATTTGATTTACAGAACTACAAGGAGGATGCTCAAGTTTTTGAGAAGAGGAAGTAGTGGATGGTCTTTGGCCAGGAGTAGGACTTGAGCAGGTTAGGGCCAGGCATGGGTAGAGCAGAAAGGACTGTCAGACTCTTGCTGACTAAAAATCCATTCTGTTTCTTCAGTATCCCTTTGCGTTTCAAAGTCACGGTTACCTTTAGAAACAGTCCCAAAAATTTGAGACCAAGTAATTCTGAATGAAGGTCCCTTCAAAATATCAGTTCTGTGTTCCAGTTTCTTTAGGACACTAATATGATTGCTTTAGCATCACTTCAAACTTAGGCGTCCTAGTCGGTTAATAAGACAATATCACCCACAGACCACAGCCAATTTTAAAAGGGGTCAACCGTCTCCTCACTTAACCCATACCTTCGTCACATACATTAGAAAGTATTGACGATCACAATATGGTCAATTTAGTCAATTTATACATTATACATGCGTTGCGTTGTAATATTGATACAATGGAGCCGCTAGCGTGTGTGATGGGGTACTTAGAATTGTACATGTACTTGTGGTTTTTTATTGTTTTCTTTTTCGTGTCGTTTGGCGTGGATAAATAACGGTTAGTTTACTCATAGAGTATTTTGTGGTAGGTGGCAGTTTTTCCTCTTAGTGTAAGACGCATTGTATTTATTTATAATTGGCCTAGCTGTCACACAGGACCTTTATAGGTATGTCCAATGATGACCACTCCTTCTTAGTATCTGCAAAAGGGGCTTTCATAATTCATCATTGCTCAGGATTGGTGGTTGTCATCGAATGTCTGTTCCCCGCATATGCCAGTTTATTTAACTTCATTCTACCTATAGGTAGGTACTGCTTTAAATAGAAAACTACCATCCGTTTCTCTATAAATATTAATCTCATAAATGACGTACTAGCGAGACTCACAGTTATCATTAGGAGACCCTTGTTTGCTTCATTAAACATTAGAGTGCATTCCTAAAAGTAATATTCTTGTAGAAGCAACTCATTTCTACTCAAAATAACTTAGTAACCTAACCTGTCAACAATACTCCATGCCATAAAAGTTATTCATCTAT